>JBAMAX010004346.1:0-370174 GCA_037043745.1 Chymomyza amoena | reverse complement strand
GTTCGGCTATGGCCGAACCCAAGCTGTAAAATTATTTACCCGCCCATGTCAAGTCTTAAATAACAACATATGTAAATCGCTCTGCGCAGCGACATTAAGAGCAATTATTGTAAACAGTTATTTGCTTATCACCTAATCTCATTTGTCGCTTTGTCGCTCGCCATCTGCAAGCTAAGCGCAGCCGCTATCGGCTCTTGCTGTATGTTAAGCTAAGATTAGTTCTCACTGCATGCCCGGTGCATATATGTCGAGCCAGCTCAATCTGCCCAGCGCAAACAAATCGGCCTTACCAGCTAAGCCGCCGATGTACAAAAAATATAAATAATAAATAAACGCAAACATTGTAAATAATTAAACTAAATATCGTTTGATTTTTTACCGCCATCGAAAAAGCTCGGTGGTGTAACATTTGGTGACCCCGACGTGATCGTGTTAATTACTTATCACATAATTTAACAACAACAAAAACCGCCGTTTTGCATGCATAAAAGTGAACATAAATAAGTACGCGTATATATATATAACAGTGCAAGCGCCAAAAATAAAGTGCAGTTTTATATGTATATATATGCATGCATTAGGTTGGCTCTAAACAGTTAAAGTGCATTGAACTTAAGTCAACGGCTAAATCAGTTAGTTTTGGTACAGTTCTTAGTGCATTGAACTTTCTTATAGTGCACAGTTCTTATTTCACCCATCTCGTGTTAATCGGTCAGTTTTCTTTAATTCCGGTCAACGGTTACGGTTAATTTAAAACGTGACAGTGACATTTAAACCTCTAATATGGAAAGTGAAAACATGCTTAATACATCGCTTCTAAGCAAAGCAACATTTTATAAGCGTAAAGCTAAAGCATTATTCGACCGTGCGAAAACTATTGAAAGTGCTTTGGCTGGTGAAAAACTTAATTCATTAAGCAACTCAGAACTTGAAGTGCAGTTAATGTTAATATCGAAAGTTGAAACCGCGTTTAATAGTGCACATGATGCACTCGAAGAATTTGATAATGACGAAATTGGCAGTTCCTTGCGCGACGAATTTGACGAGTTTATAACTACAATCGATAATCGTATTCGGACTTACATTCTGCATCGCAACCTGCCTGCCAGTTCTACAATGCGTCAAAATTCAGCTATAGAGCATTCAACTGCAGTAATGCCCAGCAGACCACGCCTGCCTGAGCTTAAGTTACCAACGTTTACTGGCGGCTACACCGAATATGCAGACTTCATATCGATGTTCTCAACTATAATCGACAAGGATCCGGATTTGTCAAGTATCGAGAAACTTCAGCATCTACGTTCGTGCTTACAAGGCAAGGCCTTGGATGCAATTCGAGCGCTGGAGATTTCTAACGAAAATTATCAAATCGCCCTAGATATGCTTAATAAAAGATTCAATAACAAGCGACTTGTTTTTCAGGCACATATCAGCGATATCCTTGGGCTCAAGAGAGTGGAGGCTTCATCGGCAACAAAACTAAGAGAATTCTCGGACAAGCTTAACGCGCACATGCGCGCGCTTCAAACCATGGGCACATTGGAGCAGATTGCTGGATGCATGATCGTATACATGCTATTACCAAAATTGGACAGCAATACACTGGCGAAATGGGAAATGGAGCAGACTTTAAATAACAAAATTCCAACGTCTGAGCAACTATTAACATTTTTGGAGACTTGTTGTGAAAGGATGGAAAACATGGAGCATGCTACGGCCACGTACGCGCCTAGCAACAAGGTGGGAAAAAACAGCAAAAATATACATTTAAATAGTTCGTTTGTTGCCACTAAATCTTGTATCTCTAGCTGTCTCTTTTGTGAGAATCCTGAGCATGTTATATACAGCTGCAGACGCTTTAAGAATTTATCGCCTATGCTTCGTCTCAAAGAAGCCAAAAAACTGGAGCTTTGCCTCAATTGCCTTAAAAAAGAGCATCAAACTATCAACTGCAATTCAGGCTCATGCCGTACTTGTGGAGCCAAGCACCACACATTGTTGCACATCCACCAGTCCCATTCGCTGCCTCATCAAAACACACAACACTCATCGCCATCCATGCATCAGCATATTGCACCATCACCATCCTCATCAAGCTCTCTTGTGGCCCAGGATCATCGTAGTGATGTAGTGCTTCTAGCTACGGCAGTTATTTTAGTAAAAGATCGAGCTGGATCATTTGTGCCATGCCGCGCGCTCCTAGACTCAGGATCTCAACTGCATTTAATTACTGCTCGCTTAGCACATCAATTGCAACTAAAGAAAACCAAGTCTTCTGATTCTGTATCAGGTCTTGGTAACACAAACTTCAAAACGAATGGTTTTACCGTCTGCCTAAATGTAAAATCGAACAATTCTGAGTATAATGCAAATATAAAAGCATTAGTTGCTCCTAACATCACAGATTGCCATCCCTGTTTTGAATTAGAAACCACGCATTGGGAAATACCCTCAAATATACGTCTTGCAGATCCAGCTTTTTTCAAACCTCAACGCATCGACCTGCTTATAGGTGCCAGCCTATTTTATGATCTGCTATGCGTTGGCCAAATCAAGTTGGCTGAGGGACTACCATCGCTGCAAAAAACACGATTAGGATGGATAGTATGTGGAGGAGGAAAATCATCACAAAAAACGTCTTTGCTTGCAGCGCATGCTTCGTCTGAAATTGAGCATAATACGCAAAATCATATCGATGAAATATTGAAGCGCTTTTGGGAAATCGAAAGCTGCACACATCTCTCAGTCAATGCTACAAAGGAGGAAATCGACTGCGAAAAACACTTTTCAGCTAACGTTTCACGCCTCTCATCTGGTCAATTTTCAGTTAGGTTGCCTGTCAAGCGAAATTTGGAACTCTTAGGCGATTCTTATACTCAAGCATATCGACGTTTTCTCAATTTGGAACGCAAACTTGAACGACGTCCTCAACTAAAAACTCAATACTCAGCCTTCATCAAAGAATACCTCGATTTAAACCATATGTCTTTGGTAGGCCCTGAGTCACTAAGTCTTTGTCGCTATTTTCTTCCGCATCATTGTGTCTTGAAGGAAGATAGCACAACCACAAAACTCCGAGTCGTATTCGACGGCTCTGCAGCTACATCGACTGGATTTTCATTGAATGAGGTTCTAATGGCAGGACCTACAATTCAGTCAAAGCTGCTGCACACCTTGCTTCGATTCCGTACGTTTGCCGTTGCATTGACTGGGGACATCTGCAAAATGTACCGATGCGTACGAGTTACAGAACCTGATAATTACCTTCAGTGCATCCTCTGGAGGGATTCCCCACACAACGAATTACAAGTCTACAAGCTGGATACAGTTACATACGGAACTAAGCCAGCATCATTCTTATCTATCCGCTCGATGCAACAATTGGCTACAGATGAGCAAGCATCATTCCCAATAGGCTCACAGGTGCTACTTCGCGACTTCTACGTTGACGATATGATGACTGGAGGCAGCACAGTTGAGGAAGTGCTTGAAATTTTAAAACAAACATCAGATCTGTTGGCTCAGGGGCAATTTCAAATAAGGAAATGGTGCTCCAACGTCTCATCGGTTTTGGATAAAATCCCTGACAAGGATAAAGAAACGCTTCTAAGGTTCGACGATGGCACTGATTTCACTAAGGCGCTTGGGCTTATTTGGAATCCTGCCTCAGACGAGTTTCTATTTGCATTTCAGCCCACAGAGCTATCATTAAAGCCCTCTAAACGAACCGTGCTATCAACAATTGCACGCATCTACGACCCACTAGGATTGATCGGTCCTGTTATCACCAAAGCAAAAATTTTCATGCAACAATTATGGAAAGAAAATCTCGATTGGGACGAAAGCTTGCCTTCACATCTCTTTTCAGCGTGGCGAAACTTTTCCGATAATTTGTCTAACTCACAACGTTTCAAATTTAATCGTTTAGTTCAAATTCCAGATTCTAAAGTAGAAGTTCATGGATTTTGCGACGCTAGCGTGGAGGCGTATGGAGCATGCGTCTTTATAGTCTCAAGAAAGGATGGCCATGCATGCTCACAACTTTTGTGCTCAAAGTCGCGTGTGGCACCTGTGAAGTCGCAGACTGTTCCCAAATTGGAGCTATGTGGAGCAACCTTGCTCTCTCAACTCATAAACGAGATAGCTCAACTACAAATATTTTCTGGGCAATTCTACTGCTGGTCCGATTCCTCAACGGTCTTATCTTGGATTCGCAGCGAACCAGCCAGATTTAATGTTTTTGTCTCACATCGAGTATCGAGCATTCAAGAGCTGACAGTTAACATGGAATGGCGCTACGTTCCAACGGCATTAAACCCTGCAGACATTCTGTCCAGAGGCGCTTTGCCAGATGAGCTCGCGCATTCACACTTATGGTCTCATGGGCCATCGTTTCTATGCGAAATCGAAGATGCATGGCCAAAGTCATGCCTACCAGAAAAGACATTACCAGAGCTTCGTAAACGAGTCCTTATTGCAGTTTGCCCCTTCGTCGATGTCTCTACTAGCTGCAAATTCGCAAACTCGTTCAACAAATTACAGCGTGTTTTTGGATACGCATTCAAATTCATTCAACGCATTAAATCCCCTGGATTAACCGTGACCGACATCCTTGGTGGCACACGATTACTACTACGTTCAATACAAAGAGCGCATTTATGGAGTGACTACAAAATCCTTTTAGATTGCAAGCAGCTACCATCTTCAAGCTCGTTGGCCTCGCTTGCTCCATTTGTAGACGAATTCGGACTTCTACGCGTTGGCGGAAGGCTTCAGAATTCATTCCTGGATTTTAACGCCCGTCATCCCATCATCTTGCCAAAACGTCATCCAATAACGACATCTCTTATTATGCATTTTCATGAGCGCAACCTGCATGCTGGTCCTCAAGCATTACTCGCTCTAGTTCGGCATGAATATTGGCCAATTGGAGGTCGCAAGACAGTGACGAGTATCATAAACCGATGCATAAGATGCTTTCGAGCAAGACCACGTCTTCTTGAGCATATTATGGCTGACCTGCCAAAGGAACGCGTAAATACGTCAACCCAAACCTTCATGATCACTGGTGTAGACTATTGTGGGCCATTCCTACGCAAGAGCGAAATCAGGACTAGACCACCCATTAAATGCTACATATGCGTGTTCATTTGTTTTGCTACTAAGGCAGTCCACTTGGAGTTGGTGCAGGATTTATCTACGGCTTCCTTTCTTAGCGCACTTAAGCGTTTTATATGTACGCGAGGCCGGCCTAAGGAGATTTGGTCAGATAACGCCACCAACTTCGTAGGAGCTAAAAACGAGCTCGCAGAGTTAAAGCAGCTTTTCATGAGCAGCAAGCATCAGCAGGCTGTGATGGAATTTTGCGTCGCTGATCAAATCGACTGGCGTTTTATTCCTCCTCGTTCTCCACATTTTGGTGGACTCTGGGAAGCAGCAGTCAAAACTGCTAAATACCATTTCTACCGCTCTACTGCCAACGTCGTTCTAACTTTTGATGAATTGCGCACTCTTGTTTGTCACATTACATCAATCATAAACTCACGCCCACTATTTCCCATTACAGAGCATCCAGATGATCTTGATGTCCTTACACCTGCTCATTTCTTAGGTACCGCCGCACTATCATCGTTTGCCGAACCTGATGTCAGCCATTTAAACTTCAATCGCCTCGACCGATGGCAGCGAGTCAGTCACATACAACAGACCTTTTGGGCTCGCTGGCGAGAGGAGTATTTAACGTTTCTGCAACAGAGGACGAAATGGCGAACTTCCAAACCTGGTATCAGCGTCGGCGACGTAGTTCTCGTAAAAGACGAAAACTTGCCGCCACTTAAATGGCCACTCGCCAGAGTTCAGCACCTCATTTTCGGAAGAGATGGCATCGCTAGAGTGGCTACTCTAAAAACAGCTACCGGCATCACTACACGGGCTATAGCGAAGCTATGCCTATTGCCTAAAAGGGATGTTGGGAGCCAGCAACTCCCAACGGGGGGAGAATGTTCGGCTATGGCCGAACCCAAGCTGAAAAATCATTTACCCGCCCATGTCAAGTCTTAAATAACAACATATGTAAATCGCTCTGCGCAGCGACATTAAGAGCAATTATTGTAAACAGTTATTTGCTTATCACCTAATCTCATTTGTCGCTTTGTCGCTCGCCATCTGCAAGCTAAGCGCAGCCGCTATCGGCTCTTGCTGTATGTTAAGCTAAGATTAGTTCTCACTGCATGCCCGGTGCATATATGTCGAGCCAGCTCAATCTGCCCAGCGCAAACAAATCGGCCTTACCAGCTAAGCCGCCGATGTACAAAAATATAAATAATAAATAAACGAAACATTGTAAATAATTAAACTAAATATCGTTTGATTTTTTACCGCCATCGAAAAAGCTCGGTGGTGTAACAACTGTAGTTGTTGTTGTTGTCGTTGATGATGATGACAACAAAACATTTAACCGTCAAACTCAAATTACAAAATGAGGTAATTTTTGAGCGCATAAATTGTCACGCTTATTTATTCAAGATTTTCATTTAAATGCAGAAAACTTTGTTGTTTATATTTATAACTCATGCGTTTTTATACACAAATTTTATTCAAATATATTTTCAAATTCACAGCCGCAAAAAGCACACACAATTACATATATATTTTTTGTATTTTTATATAAAATAAAACAATACGCAACCGTAGAAAACTAAATGCAAATGCTAACGAGCGTAGCGACGAATTTCGACTGCGGCGAAAACAAAACGAGCCAAAAGTGCTAGGCAGCTGGCAAAGCTAGCGAAACAAAAACAAATAAAGCAATAAGTAATAATAAATGACAGCGGAAAGCGAAAACAAAATGAAATATGTTAGCTTGGGCATTGCGCGCGCTCAAAAATTGCTGAAAAAAATATAAAAATCAAAACAAAACAACAAACGATAATTGTCTTATTTAAAATTATGATTAAAATTGAAAGAGAGCAAAAGAGAGTCATGACAGCGACAGAGCGAAATTCGCTCAAAATGCGCACAGCTGTTGCCTGCGGCGAATTGAAAAAAGCCGCAAAAATCAAAATACAAAACACGCACAGCTGATGAGCTGACGTCAGCGCCGCTGCCAGCAGCGTTTGGTCTTTGTACTTATTACACATACGACATGTTGTACGAAAATCTGCAGCGCACAGTGGTCGCAAAAGATGAAATGAACAATGAAAATTATTTTTTGTGCATTGCATTAAATACTAAATTATTTCAATAATAATAAATTATATTATGCTATTTTTTAAGTGTGTTTTGAAAAACAATAATAAAATACATCCGATTTTGACGGAGTTTTGATTCACCAGGGTCTCTATTTGATTAAAATTGTAGAGAAGCTAATCTTTTGATTCGTTTATTTTCATAGCAGCTGAAGTATTTACTTCAACGGTTTTTTTATGGAGAACTTATCTACTGTGTAAAAACAGCATAAGATATATATAATTTTTTACCATTAGTTAATACCACAAAATTAGTATCGTTCATCTACATAACCAGAACTATCACTTTTTCCATTCTGTTGGACATGGTCACAAACGCAGTATTAAATATTATTATTACATCTAATAAATATAATTTCTTCGTCCATCTTTGTAAAGATTCTAATGTACAATCAGTAAGTCTGTAATGCTCCACTAGATAAGCTTGACAGAATTGGGTCGTGGGCAAGGTATTCGAATATTCACACAACAAAAAATCACGCTAGCGCTTGATAGAAACATTATGCTGACTATTTGGGTGTTTACATCCAGGATTGGAGCACTGCCGCCAGTAAAGATATTTATTATCTTCAGCTATATTTTGACCACTGTGCGGAGACTCTAACAAAGCTTATCGTTAGAGTACTTTTTTGTTGTAATTTTTGTTGATTTGTCGCACATTGTTACTAATATTTTCCATAGCATATAATGCCGCTTCAATTAGCTCAAACGTTCCATCAAATGAGCGGAAAATTATTGACAGATGCTTAGAAAACTATTTGCATACAACACGGCGTATGCGTAATAACATTTGGGTCGAAGGTTCTGGCGGCACTGATAGACGGGCGTTTTCCGGTCTGTAGCATATATAGGGTGATTTTCCAGAGGTAGAATTTTACCTTAATTTATATTTTTATTGTTGAGATTTAATGTTTCGCGAAATTAATGTTCTGCTTATATAAGCTACCATAAAGTTTGGCTTTACTCGAACCGACAAGAACAAGGACCTTGCCATAAGGACAATCATTGAAATTTAAATAAACAACAAGAATACTAAGCTCGTCTTCAGATTACAATTGACTGCTGCAGTAACTAAGAAGTACTTTGGACTTTGATGTTTTTGGCATAAATATAAACCATATAAATAAATATCTAAAGCAGCACATGGCTTTTATTTATAATAAGGATCAGACCAGTCAACAAGTATAAACAGTTCATACTCTGAAGTGTAAAAATTTTAAACAAAATCCAAATTTTTGTTTGTTTGCCAGTTTTCGCAAAGCGTTGCTAATAATGCTGCAGCCAAAAAGCATTTTGCACATAACAAATATACAAAGATGTACGAGTATTTGTAATAATAAACAAATAAATTGATTATAAACTATTGCCAAAACGAAAGGCGAGTCAACCAAGCGACTCATAAACAAAATGTATAAGTGCTTGTACGTCATTCTCTTAAAAGAAACAACAAAAATCTGAAAATAACTTGTTCAAATAACTTGAACAAAATACTTAAAGATTTATTGTAAATTGACAAAGAAAGCGGCCTGAAATTAGCATATTACTGTTAGTTTATGGGACTCTTTTATTTTTTATTCCAGATTGAAGCGCTTTCCAAAGTTCGCTTATTTTTTTGTTTTTGCTTGACTTGTTATTAGCTAATTTCATTTTTGTGGGCAAATAAGCTGCCTGTAGGCAAATTACATCACGCCTACGCCATAACTCACAAAGTAAAAATGAAAAACAAAACAAATACAGTACAGTAGAACCTCGCAAAAGAGAAAATATTAGCTTCAGTGCCAAGTTCTATAATTCAAAGTTCTTTAGTTAGGATGGTTTTTAACTAGTTAGAATGAGGAAACTATTCTATAAAAAACTACGAAAGGCTAAATGGCAAACAGCTCAAGATATATAATGTAGGATCAAAAAGTAGTGCCACCATTAATCCATTTTCATTCCATGAAGTTAATGTAGAGGCATGATTAGATAGATCAAAAAGTTGTATCTTTCATGAAGAAACAAATGGGTTAACGAATCTTACGGTTATGCTACCATGAGCTACTCAACAGTGTCCGAGTAGCATAAGATTTTTCGGGAGAGTGGGAGCTGCTCAAAGATCTAAAAAATCGATGAAATGGAGCCGTGATGGCATCAATAAACAAATTTTCCGGAAAGCCAGTTACAATGCAATTTTTTCGAGGCTTTGTAGGTTCAATAAAAAATCTTAAATTCAGTCCTACTTCTTTTTGATCCTTCCGTGATTTTTGATAAATGAGCTTTGCAGTTTCAGACTTCTGTCACAATACTTGATAGAAGCAGATAAAGTTAAAAGTGGATTGTTCCAAAGTATGACGTTGAAAATTTTGAGAGTATAGTTTTTTTTTTAAAGGGAGATAGCTGAGCTAAGATCTTGACATACGTACTCTGACTTATAAGTTTTTGCAAGAGTATAGAATAAAGACTTCTGCCTAAGTCTTATCCAAAACTTGCTTGAGCTTAAGTTCTTTGAACATCGCATTATCCGCAAAACCATCATATTACTCACGGAAAGCTGTAATTTATTTTCATAAGAGCAAATATTTGCGTCTAGCTATCATTTTGCCTCACTTTTATGAGAAAAGTTTTGGCCTACCTTTATAAAATATCAAAAATCAAATATAAAATATTATAATTTGTAGTTATTCAGTCGAGAAATAAATTTTCTACTCCAAGTTTAATGGCTTTGAGAAAAAGTCAACCTTTTGTTGTTTGTTAGGATCAGATAGATCTAGTCTAAATATCAAATTTGGAGAGCTAGTTCATATCAATGAAAAAAGTAGACTGTTTTTCCAAATTACAGAGGGAATAGCTGTACCGTGCTCGAGGGAAGGAAATGGCTTCTTAGCGTTTAAATTTGCATGCATCTACTGTAACCGCCATAAGAAAGCCTTCGCAGACTTTTGGTCAAAAAACGCACGCAAGGGCTACAACACGCGACTCAATTCGCGACGCACTTTACACCCGCACAAAAAAAAAAAAAAAAAAAAAAGCAAAACACTCGATGGAATCACAACACTGCTTGCCTTTTGGCCAAGCTAACAGACCACTTTTGGCTCGATAGAAATGGCCAACAAAATGCAGAGCACACTGCAATTGCCACTTTGTGTGACGACGCGCGAAAAAATAAGCATGAAGAACGCTCTTCAAATGTTGGAACTGACTGAATTAGAACCTCTCGGCACAAAACATTTACACTCAAATACAAAGGCCGCACAGCTGACGCTGTTGGCCATCAACTCGCAACAGCGGCAGCAGCAAAAACAACACGAACCGAAAAAAAAATGTCTTAAAACTTATGCAATTTTTACAGGTGATAGGGGGGACGGCGCAAGGGGTTCGCAAAACGATGACGCCTTGTAGTATTACAAACGAGCCGAACCGAACCCAACCCAAGCAACGCTCGACATTTGACTTTGGCGAGCTACATTTTGCCACACTACGTCCGTCTATACAATCCGTTGGATAACTGCCAGGTTGCGCCCCATACGGCGGCAGGCGGCACCAGCAGGTACACTGTTCACCCCACTCGCCATTAGAACGACGGACAAATCGCCATTTCGCCAGTTTGCTCCGCAATTTTGCGGCAGACGCTTTTTGAATGTCATTACCAAGGTTTATATTTTTTCGCGCGTTGTCTCTGAGTTGTTATACGCTGTAATTTGAAGGGTATATTTAATTTATGCATATGTATATAATGTAGGACCGGTCAAGGCGGTGAAAACCTAAGGTACCTTTAATATAAGGAAAAAATATATTTTTTGGCGATCAAATTTCAGCAATTTGAAAGTAGAGCCTACTTATTTAGGAGTAAAATAAAAAATTTCTTTAATGCATAACATCGTCCTAATAGGATCTTTCCTAACTATAGATAATCGTCATGTTTTATTTCAGTTTAAATCTGGTTGATAGAGCTGCCAAGATAAAATTTCAGTGATCGTCTTTAGGTTGGTGACCAATCAACAAATGGAGAAAAATGGTATTGGATGACCGTCGAATAAGAGTTCATGAACATAGCTAAAAGTGTGGGAATTTTAAAAAGTGTTGTAAGCGATATTTATTGACGGAAAACTTGGAGATATTGTCAAAACAATGAACTAAGCATGGCACCAAAGAAGGCGATAACAGTTCTATCTGCCGTCAAGATAATTATCTTCTAATAGAAAAAACTATTAATGGTGAACGGAGTACTAGAGGAAAACGAGCGTTTTTGGTGAAAATGAAAATGTTGCTTAGGACAATGCTCCAGTTCATACATTCGATATCGATATTGGAATTACTTGTTCAGCACCTTATCTGTAAAATATACCATCTCAGATAATTTTTTTTTAGACATAAAAAATTAAATGGATTTGCAGTTAAATGAATACATTTGGGATATTTGTTTTAGCAAAATTTTAGTGAAATTGAGAACCAAAACTGGCCTTAATATACTGTTTCAATTTGTTGTATGGTTTCCATTTTGCCACTTTTTTTGGCCTTGGCTACTTGTTTCATTTTAAGATGGCCAAGGACAATTTTTAAAAAACGATATCTAAAAATTTTAAATGCATGGATTTAAATTTATTCATGTTTTTGCATATTTAAAGCTTAATTTATCGATATTAGTGTTACAATTGTTTTGAAATTAAAGATGAAATTTCCAAAAAGTAATAGAAATAGTTTTATTTTTTACAATAAAATCTTTCCCGCTTTTACTTTGAAATTGAATTCATTACGACAAATTGAAAACTTTTTGTTTTTAAAAAGGTAAAAAAAGGGCAATAATAACATACGAAAAATCGATTTCTTTTGACAATCTGATAATTTGTGAAAAACTTTTTATTTTATTCAGATTCCATTCTGCAGATAAAACGTTTCCGTCGGCTTACTACGGTATGCCTGTAAGAGTATACAAAATTTGCTGCCTCGAATTTAGTCTTTCGGTATTTTTTTTCCACTAGTTAAAGGGGCAGCTTCAATTTAAATTAGCAAATTTTTGTGAATGAAATTTTTGTGGTTGTAAAAAACAATGTCAATTCGCCCTGGTTTGTGTCTTTGCTAACTGCGCATAAATGGCTGCAATTGAAACAGTAAATCAAAGTCAAAGAGTGTAAATTGAAGAAAATAAGCAAAAAATGGCGTCGTAAAAAGTTGAAACCATAAATTTATAAAGTCAAAGAACAAAGGGCGCAATAAAAATGTACAAAGCTGCAAGAGGAGGATCCATCTAGATGAGTGCCTGTGTGTGTATTTGTGTGCATAAAAAAGCAATAAAATGTTTATAATGTGCATATTGACGGCGAACAAAGCAATCAAAGTAAAACTGAATCATCGTTTAACTTATGAAGAAACAAATAAATAGACGAAGAAGACTCCACAACAGACGCAAAAGCGCCGACGCACAGCTGTGGCCACTAATGCTAATGCTGGGTTTACACTGCACAGTTCAGTGGAGACAGACAACGCATTTGCCTTAGGATGCAAAATAATATGAATAGCTTTTGACAAGAATTATGTTTCCACAGTGTATCAATGTGATGCCAAAAATTAGTTCGTTGTTTGCATTGTGTCAGAAAAATGTTTTGTGTTGTAATCGAAATACTTAACCCTTTGCACTCGAGCCTAAAAAGCAAAAGTAGCAACCAGCAACTCGAGAGCTATTTTTTAAAAAGTGCATGCATTAATGTTTAAGAAAAATGCGGTCGCTGCAGTTAAACAAATCTATTTATTTTTACATATATTGTAATAAAGCATATTGTAGTTTATGTATATTCAAGACTAAATGAAGAATAAGGCTTAAAACTTCTCAAAGTGTAGTATTTTTCAAAGAAATCCACCATATGCATTCGAGGTTTATCGGGACAAGTATCGCAAAATTCCACAGTTTCCCGTCTCTGTCCTCGTTATTGCCTGTTGAAACAAACTATACAATACCTTGCCCTTCCGCAAGATGTGAAGTCTTTTGTCAAGCCTAGCTTTTTGATTTGTGGTGGATTGTCTTGATCGATCTTTTCGAAATTCGCACACGAGTTGATCGACTAAGCGCTTGACAAACTTGTATGTTATGAAACTAATTTTGCCTTTGAGTTTAAAAATAGATTCATCGATACATATATTTTGCACTGGTATAAAATATTCTGTGAGTTTTGCATTCAGGTATTCCAAAAAATTACTGACCCGTTGAATCCTAGTTCTTATATCTCTTCTTTGCTGATCTACGGTTTCAAATGCAGCATCCAGAACAATTGCTGGAAGCTTTCTCTAGTGAACACACTAGTTGACCAGTAATCTTGCAAATTTGGCAAAACCATAATACCCATATTCAAGATTACTCTGATAAAGGCCCGAAATTCCTCCTTGTTAGTGTAGCGCAATGAATGCCGTATTGAGTTTTGACTCAGAGTTTCTGTTCGAAACTTATTGGTGGCGTTGTTCGTCTCTAAAACGATTTCGCCCACCAACTCGTTTGTAAAATATAGCTTGAAGAATTCTACATTCACCAATAAGGAATATTTGTAGCCTTGGACCTTTATTTCCCGTTGAAATCACTAACATAAACATTATCTAAGAATCAAGAATGCTGAGTGAGATAAATGAGCGTGTCGCAAATGCGGCGACATTCGAGTGGAAAGGGTTAATTAAAGGAGTGCGTTATAAATTTTGTTGGAAACAATTTTTTTCATATTATTATTTTAATTTTAGAGAGCTTTATTTTAAGTTTAACTCTTAAGTATGGGAAACCATTTCCAAAACTAATTAATAAAAGCGCAAAACAAAATATTGAAGAAGATATTGAGCATCTCTTATTATTGTCCAACAAAATATTTATGTAAATAAAAGCTAATGATCGATAAACTTATATCTCGGGCATCAAGAAAATTTAGTTTTATAATTAATTAAACTCAATCATCAGTGATTCCCATAAATAACTCGTTTTTTTCGGTAAATTAATTCTTAAATTAAGAAATACATTTTTTTTTTCCTTTGGACTAATTTTTTTATTGACTACACAGCGACAATATACCAATAATTGTAATTCATAATTGAAAAATATTCCAAGCTAAATAAACTAAAATTTTAAGTTTTTACTTCCTAATTACATTTTGTTCTATCAAAGGTCGCACAAAAAATTTAGATATTTCAAATCTGTAAAGAAGTCGACACTGCTAAATTTTAACACTAAATTTTATTGTAATAACGAATTAGTTTCCAATTAAGCTAATGTAGTTAATGGAAACTAGTTTTTTATCCTTTTTCGTTCAAACTATTTATACTTTTTTGATATATTGTGCTTTTTTTTTAATAAGCAACTGCCATGCCAAAGCGTTGACTACATCAAACTGTGCCATTGTACCGATCCGTAAGGCAGTGTAAACAGAGCATGAACCTCTTTTAGATGACGCAGAACGGGGGGGCTATGCCAAGGCGATAACACATACGAAAGCTAATTGGTAGGTGGGCGTAAACAATTACCAGCGCTGCAACTGCGCAGTGTACTAACAACAACATTGACCACCGACCGCTGCCGCTGCCGCTGCTTCTGCTACTGCTGCACCCAGCAGAAGCATAAAAATACATTTAAGTGCACTCATTTTGCAGCACAAAAATAGAACACACTTTTGCTTTGAAAAAAAAAAGCAACAAAAGACGCAGTCTGCTTTAATTGGGGCTTGTCAGCAAGTCACTCACCTGCGCCGCTTGCACCGCCAGCTCCGCGTTCATCCACAAACAATGCGTCTGCTTGCAGCTCCAATAATCCAAATTGTTCCATTACAGAGGCTGCTGCTTTTTCTTAAGAAAAAGAATCACTTGCACACTCAAACACACACACGCAATTTAAGCCACACAAGCTACACACAATTGTTCAAATAGTTTAAAATAGTACACCAGTTTTTTTGCAAGCAACTTGTGAAACCGTGGCCATCTTTTTTTCGCAATGCTCAGCTTAGCAGTGCGAGCTCGCGTTTGATGAGGCTTTGAGCAAAACCTTTTTGCTTTAACATTTGGGCGCTGGTTTACAACATTTTTCACTTATTTCTTTTAATAAATGCAATTGTTTTATATTTTACACTGATTACAAATAGTAAAATAATTTTTTTACGCTATCTGGCAAGAGCAAGAAGCAGACCAGTGAGGCACAGCTGTTTTTTGTTTAGCCTTGTGGCCTGCCAAGCTATTTGAAAAATTGGTTATAGCGTTGCCAGCTAGTTGTAGCGGCTGCGAACAGCTGTTGGTTGGCTAGCGTGACGTCACGTACAGATAAATTTTTGCCAATTTCGATTTGGTTGCTTCTTATCTATAATTAATGTATTAAAGTAAATAACATGCATTATATTTAGCCAAACATGTTATTATTAGTGTTTGCACTCGAGTGTTGAAACAAAGCAATAATTGCGCAGTGTTCTTACACTTTGCTGAATTGCATATTTTGTGGGCTTACAATTGTCATGGCTGCCATCGGCGTACACCCGCTCACAAATGATCCCACAGCGGCCTGGAAGGAGCTTTGCAAAACGCAGCGTGTCATCAAGGTGACCATGAAGCCGCCCACTACCACAGTAGCGCCCAATAAGGCGCGTGTAGTCTGCATGAGCGACACACACTCCCTAACGCCTTATATTAAATTTGATATACCCGACGGTGATATATTCATACATGCCGGTGACTTTACCAAATGCGGCCAACTGGAGGAGGTTATAGAGTTCAACAACTGGATAGGTGCATTGCCACACAAACATAAGATAGTCATAGCGGGCAATCACGAGCTGAGCTTTGATCGCACATTTACCCATCCATTTCAAAATAAAGGCCACACTGAGCAGCGGTAGGCTTTCCATTGAGTATCTAAACCAGCTATAAGCTCTAACTTTTGTTGCTTTTAGCTCCAAGCATACAGGCATGTCCATACTGGATGATCTGCCTACGCTGGGCAATGCCAAGGAGAATTTAGAACGTGCCGTACAAACGCAAAACATACGCGATGTGCTCACCAATTGTACTTACTTAGAGGATCAACTGCTTGAGCTGTGGGGCGTACGCATTTACGGCTCGCCCTGGCAGCCGGAGTTTTGCCGCTGGGCCTTCAATGTACCGCGTGGTGCGGCCTGCCTAGAAAAGTGGCATCAAATACCAAGCGACATTGATATACTTGTCACACATACGCCGCCCGTGGGACATGGTGATCTATGCTGCTCGGGAGTGCGCGCCGGCTGTGTGGAGCTGCTGACAACTGTGCAGCAACGTGTGCGTCCCAAATATCATGTGTTTGGACATGTACATGAGGGCTATGGCATAACCAGCGATGGACGCATTATCTATGTGAATGCTTCTACTTGCGATATAAATTACTTGCCCAACAATGCGCCTATTGTGTTTGATGTGACACTGCCGCCAGGTATACGAAAGGAGTAGCCGCTTTAGTTTGTACACTTAAAAAAGATGTGCCCTCGGCAATCGTTATTAACGTAGGTCTATTTAGTGTAGGCATTTTAATTATGTATTCCTTTTCATTGCACAGGTGCTATATAGTTTTTTAATTTGTAATAATTTATTCTAGCCTGCAAAATGCTCATTTAAGTTTTTAAGTTCAAAATTGCAAATATTAGACAAGTTTTAAACAAATCTCGGTAGCAATCTTATAACCGCCTTAATAAAATTCGTTCCAAATGAATATGTAAAGCTTAGTCATGTTTGCATAGCATTTAGTCGAGTTTAAGACCTTTTGCTGTTTTTTTTTTTTTGCGTTTCTCATTAAATTTTAAATTAAATGTTAAAGGGCTTAAACTTTTGAAATTTAAAAGAAGAACCGCAAAAGAATGATCAATGCCCCAACGAAAAAGTCCGATCAATTTTATCGATTATGGCTTAAGTCTCTCGAACATAAAGCAATAATTGGCATTCCTTGGGATAACTTAAGCACAAAGGGCAGTCGCCAAACCACGTGACCTTGAACGTTTGACGGAAATAAAGAAAAGGCCTTCCGCTGCTTAGTGTCCTTTTTTAAGGGTTAAAACCGGTACAAAGATTTTTGCTACACCACTATTTTCTACCACCCTATTGCGTGATCTTTTCTTAGAAAAAGGATGCTTCTGGACATCTGCTTCATCATTAGCTACTAGAATTATTTAGTTGGTCTTCAAACTGAAATTGTTATTTTGCTACAATTATACACGCTTTCAGAGTTATTTTAGCATATTAAAGGAATTGTGTTGGCCTAAAAGAGATTTATAAAGATAAATTAATTTATTGCTGACAAAAGCTTTAACAATATCGTGTAGAGTTTTAGCCAAAAACACGTATCAAAAAGCTTTAGTCTAGTTGCAAACCTATTGCATATCTTTGAGCTTTATGTTTTGGCACTTCGCGCAATCCTCTTTGATCGACATCGACTAACTGCACTATTCCAAATTGCTATCAACTATCAAAATTCCTTTCGCAAAGTAGAGGTTGGTCTTTTGTGTTTCGCGTGGCCGTAGAAAAAGAAGTTCCTGAAGTTAATTTTTGCGCAGCTGCAGCTTTGTTTTAGATTGTTTCCAATTTAAATTGTTTTTCCTAATTTTAATTAAATCAAAAAAAAAATGGTAAGTGTATAAAGTGTTTTTTTTAAGTCATAGCTTTAATGCTGTACTTGCCGCAATGGCGCCCATTTTTTTTTTTTTTTGTTGTTCTGATTTGCCATTAAAGCGCGAAGTCATCTCTATACAAATTGGCCAATGCGGTATACAAATTGGTAATGCCTGTTGGGAATTGTATTTGCTAGAGCACGGCATTAATTTGGATGGCAGCTTGAAAACCAAGGAGGAGCTTACGGCCAGCGGCAGCAGCGCTAGTATTGGTCACGATACCACAGCCAATGATTCGCGCACTTTCTTTGCCGAGACGAACTCGGGCAGACAAGTGCCACGCTCCATATTTGTGGATCTGGAGCCCACAGTTATTGATGATGTGCGAAATGGCAAAATGAAAAAATTATACCATCCTGAGCAGCTAATATCAGGCAAAGAGGATGCGGCGAATAACTACGCGCGTGGACGCTACTCCATTGGCAAGGAGGTGATTGATAAGGTCACAACAAGGCTGCAAAAGATTGTCGAACAATGTGAAAGTCTTCAGGGCTTTCTCATTTTTCATTCTTTAGGCGGTGGCACTGGTTCTGGCTTTACTTCGCTACTAATGGAGCGTCTCTCCAGCGATTTTAGCAAAAAATGCAAACTGGACTTCGCCGTGTATCCCTCACCCAAGGTGTCCACAGCCGTGGTAGAACCTTATAATGCACTGCTGACCACGCACTCAACTATCGATACTTCGGATTGTGTGTTTATGGTGGACAACGAGGCCATCTATGATATCTGCAATAACAGGCTGAATGTGGATAGGCCGGCCTATCTCAATCTAAATCGCATTATTGCGCAAATGGTTAGCTCTACGACAGCCTCGCTGCGCTTCAGTGGCTCCATGAACGTGGATCTCAATGAGTTCCAAACGAATCTTGTGCCGTTTCCACGCATACACTTTCCATTAGTAGCCTATGCGCCGCTCATGAGTGCAGATCGTTCGGCTCATGAGCAGCATTCCATAAATACGCTCACCAATGCTTGCTTTGAGGCATCCAACATGATGGTTAAATGCGATCCTCGAGTTGGCAAGTTTATGGCCTGCTGCATGCTGTATCGAGGAGATGTGGTGCCCAAAGATGTAAACGCAGCGGTATCGGCCATAAAGGCTAAGCGTCATATACAGTTTGTTGACTGGTGTCCTACAGGTTTCAAGATCGGCATTAACTATGAAAAGCCTGCGTTTGTGCCTGAAGGAGACTTGGCGCCCACCGCACGCGCCTGCTGCATGCTCTCCAATACGACGGCCATTTCGGTGGCGTTTTCTAACTTGTCCTATAAGTTTGACTTGATGTTTAAGAAACGCGCCTTTGTGCACTGGTATGTGGGCGAGGGCATGGAGGAAGGCGAATTTACGGAGGCTCGCGAGAATATTGCAGTGCTGGAGCGCGACTTTGAGGAGGTGGGATTGGATAGTACGGAAGTGGGCGACGGTGAGGAGGACTATGATGAATATTGAATATGTAATCAAATGTTAATAAAGTAACCATGAATACAATATGCAAAATATCATTGTAATTTTTTGGGAACAATTTATTATAAACAAAAATAAGTCTTATAAATTATTTTCCAGAGATTCAGCAGAACCTTTATTCGGAAAAGCCGAATATCAGATGGTCTCCACCTAAACAACCCTTTTTCCCGTTTTTTAGAATAGGATCTTTTAATAGAATTTCAAGGAGCTAGAAGACAGATACACTTTGTTGAAATGGCAAGACAAATTATCGCAAAGAACCGAGATGTCAAGTAAAACCTTAAACACATGAATAATGCCCTAAACATTTTTTTTTTACTGATCGGTCGTATTGAAGTCACTGTACCAAAAATTACGACCTCAAGCTTAAGCTTCTAAATCTTTTGACATTTTTCTCTATAAAAACCCTTTAAAGGCTAATTACTATACTATAACCCCGACATCGATCAAATTAAACAAACTTGTTACATAATAAGGAATTTTTGTTGCGACTTCTCTACTCATACTTTAAGTAACGTTGGGGAGTCTTCGACGACGCACAGTGGGAAGGGAAGACGAAAATCGTGGCAAATATTATATTTTCTAAACCAATTGTGATCGCTTCTCTAAAATACTGGACCGACAAGAGGTGGAGGACGGAGGAGGCCCTTTGTAATTACTGGCGTAATAATATGATTCAAGCTGAAGGTATAGTAGAGGGGCTGCTACATTTCTCCACGGTTTTTCTCTGTACATAGGTTTTCGGCTTAGAATTACTTTTGTCATTGGGTATTATCTATTGGAAAATGTTTTGCACTGAGATCAAAATTTAGCAGATGCTGCTATTACTGCTCATCCCTATCAAATATGTACGTGTTCTATTTGCGATTATTTTGGCAGTGATGGAATTTACGCCGGAAGTTTACAATGAAGCTTTAATTCATATTGAAGATCTATGCTTGGCGATAGTTAATAAAGCATTAGGACAATTTGGAATGCCGTCTACTAATCGATCATGGCATGATGTATGTCAATTGGAAGAAATGCAACGAGTCAAATTAATTATCAATCTAATCGTACTGACCAGGAACGTGAAGATCGCAATGAACGTGAAAAAATTCGGTTAAGACAAGCCCGGGAAGCGCGACATTCGACTAATAATGGTGCAAGTTTGATTCCAGCTGCAAACTAATCTAAAAATCTTACATTTTTCCAGACAAGCTAACTAGAGAAACTTACGATGTTAACTTACTTTAATAGTATTCAAAAAGTTTCGGCAGGACAATGTCTGCCGGGCTCACTAGTAAATTGAAAAAAGAAAACATGGCAACTGAAAAATCATGTCCTGAAATTCGTTTTAAGTTCTTGAACCTATTTATTTAGATTGCATTTTATTTTTTTGAAATATATTCGAAATGTATCAATTAACTCCTTAAATTTGGTTTTATTTATGACTCAATGGGACCACATTCAATAAAAAGATGCCTTTTATCAGCGGACGATCAATACCTCAAATATTGATAAGTAATTTTTTGTATCTAACAGCATTTCGGATACTTTGTAGGTAACCCTATATAAAGAGTGATTTTCTTTGAGTTACACAAGTTTAAATAATAATAAAACAACGAAACATATTTTTAATATCAATAAAACGGGCTTTATTTGATGGAAGATCTCCAAATTCGAAGATTCTGCTTATTCACGGAGCTATTCAACCAAAAATGGGCGTTATCGGAGTACAAAATGTCAACCAAAGTAAAATTTCGGAGCTTCTGATGCGTGATTCGTAAGACTTATGAGGCTGGGGCTACTATATACCAGATTCAAGCCCACCTTTAATAGTTCCCTGCTCTTCGTTCTAGACGGTATTTAGGGTAATTTTGTGAGCAACGGATACAAACAGTGTCAATTAGTTTTAATTGAAAAATATCAAGAAAAAATTTATGAGTACTGAGGATCGAACTTGTCACTCGAGCTAATGCTCTACCAACACAGTTGCTGTCGATTTGATATTTCTATCAGTTCACTCTAAAGAATGAAAGATGTTTCATTGAGTAAACAAGAGTAGAAATTAATTACACAAAAATTACCACAATATGATTTATCCCGAAATAAACGCATAATATTCATTAACTAGACTTACCTATTGAAGATCCACTCTCCCATCATTCTAAATATTGTGCTAATAAATTACTAAATTTTTAATTTTCCTATAACTAAATACCAAAACAAATGATTATTTCAAAGAAATTTACAATCCAATAAGGATTAAAGTTAAATTCCTAACATCTTGTTAACAATCTGAAAAAGTGTGGATCACAAAAGTCTATCTTTAGAATTTAGAATTTTCAGTTACAATCGTTTTATTTATTTCTTGGCTCATACAGTGATTAATTCCAGGATGGGCTACTTAAATTTTCTTTCAACTGGATGGTTCCAGCGTTATCAAAATGTAGTTCATATGTAAGTGAAATGTTTTTTTCATGTGTCCACATTGCCATTAAGAGATGCTGGCAGAGGTCTAGTTCCTTAAGTTAATAATAATAAAAGTAAAAGAAAAAAACTTAATATTTCTTTAGTTTTTTGTATTTTTTTTTTATTATTTTTAGTGGGTTTTTTGATGTGATTTTTTTTTAATTTTTTGCCTATTTACTATGTTTTTCAATTGAATTTTGCTTGTCTTGTTTTAAATTTAATTTCTTAATTTTACTAAAGTTTTACTTTGAACTTGCAATAAATTTTCTGGTTTTTTTTTCATCAAGACTTATAAATATTACAGAATCATCAAAAAGTTTTTGCACTGTGTAAAATTACAATCTTTTGGGTTAGGTGCGTGCGTGTATTTGTTGTGTATACGTGTGTGTGTGTGTACATTATGTATATGTGCTTGTGTATACATGTGTAACTTCTACTAGCTTAATATAAAAACTAAATTTGTTTGATTTGTTTTTGTTTGTTATGCACTAAAAGCAGCCAATATTCAAGAGGGAAAAATAAAAAATTCAAAATCAAAAACTGTGTACAAAAATTTCAATAAATTGTTTAAATGTAGTTGCATGTTGTGTAGTGTAGTATTTATGCTATTCAGTATATAATTACATAATGACGATCGATCTCTTGTATTGAGTTTAATTTTACATACATAGTTAATAATAAGAAAAAATATATAACGATGATGATGGCAAATATGCTTCATTTAGTTGATTTAGCATTTATCATAAATTTGTTGTGGTTAAAAAGTTGTGGAGTTGGTGTTGTTGCTGCTTAACTTTTTTTTTCTCTTTTTTTTAAACTCTTAATATGGAACATTTGAGAAGAGATAGGAGACGCTCTCGCCATTGTGGGTTCTTCTAACAGCCTCGGCAAACATCATTGACACATCGATGCACTGCAAGTATAAAGGGGGCAACATTAGAAACCAAAAAAAGATATATGATTTTTAGCAGGATTACCTGTATCTTGGGACAATCGCGCATATGTCCATCCTGTGGTATAGTATTGGTTACAACAACTGCTTCAAAACAGGCATTGTTTATGCGCGAAATCGCTGGACCCGAGAAAATGCCGTGCGTCAGTATGGCATATACCTGTTGAGGGGGGGCACAAAAAGCTTTGAGTTAAACTATTAAAAATAGATAGAAAGAAATTCTTGTTACCTTGGTGGCGCCCGCCTCCACCAAACGATCAGCGGCATGCACTATGGTGCCACATGTGTCAGCCATATCATCAACCAATATGGCTATCTTATCCTTAACATCACCCACAAGCACCATGGAGGCTACTTCATTGGCCTTCTTGCGTTCCTTGTGTATCAGCGCAAACTCCACGTTCAGACGATCTGCTATGGAGGTGACGCTGTTGGCACATAAAACTCCCAATCTTAGAAATGAAAAGGGATTAGGTATATGGCCATGCTCACCGCTTGGCACCACCGGCATCTGGCGACACAATAATCGAGTTCTTCCACTCGGGAATGTTCTCCTTAATCCACTTGAGTACCGCTGGCTCGGCATAGAGATTATCAACTGGTATATCGAAGAAACCCTATAAAAATATTTCAATCAGAAAATATTTGAAAACTTTGTCATTTCTAGTGCAAAGTCTTGTTATAAATTTCAGTTAAAAATATTATTTTACTAATACATGTTACATATGTATATTTTTTGATTCCAAAATGTCCCACGCTCCTACTTTAAACGAAACACAGCACAAGGAGTTGCTGCATTGGCTGCAGCATCAGAATGTCCAACTCAATACACGCACACGTCGTGAGTTCTCCGATGTGGTGTCCGTTGCTCAGCTCTTCAAGAAGACCTTTCATAAGTTGGTCGATATGCGCAATTACAGTTCCCGAAATAGTACATCACTCAAGCTACAAAACTGGGAGACTTTTAATCTAAAAGTTCTACGCAACTTGGGTCTCAATCAGACGCATGCATCGTTGCAGAATCTGGCACGCGGTGCACCGGGAGCAATTGAGCTGTTACTCTATGAACTGATGCGCTTAAGCCGTAATATGAGCAGCAGTAAAATACGCAGCGTTTCATGTAGTCCAAAACTGGTCGAATCGATAAGTCAAAAGTCCAAAGCACTGACAACTAAAACGTCGGATCATAGCCCACAGTCGGATCCCTTACCAGTCTTTAATGTCAAAGAGTATGCAGACGGACAGGTACAACCAACGCCCCATTTAATGGTCAGCTTTGATCTGTACAATAAAGTTCTACGTGAGTGTCGTGAGAAGGAGGATTATTTGGAGACGGTGCTGCAAAAGTGTGCTTATTTTGAAAAAGTGATCGGTGCCAAGGACGAACGCATAGATGAGCTTTTGCAACAGCTGAGTAAGCTTTCTGTGAGCATACTCTCCAAAATGCACTCACTAGACGATGACGATAATTCTCAAATGAAAGGTATAGATGGCAGCAAGCGTAGTGCCGACGATGTCGTCATGTCCTCACGTAACAGACAAAGCCGAGTCTAAAATTTTGCATTTAAACGACCTGTCAACAGATTGAGTTATGCAACTTTTCTATTGTTATATGTATTTTCCCGAAGTTTTCGTCAAATAAAAAAGCCGAAATTTTTTGAGTAATTCAAATAGCGCGCTATATGTTATCGCTAATTACTAATTGGTTTTTAATTGTCAAGATATAGTTACCTGAATCTGTGAGGCATGTAAGTCCATAGTTATTATATGATCCGCACCGGCCACTGATAGCATATTTGCCACCAATTTCGCCGAGATGGGTG
Organism: Chymomyza amoena; assembly: GCA_037043745.1. Taxonomy (NCBI): domain Eukaryota; kingdom Metazoa; phylum Arthropoda; class Insecta; order Diptera; family Drosophilidae; genus Chymomyza; species Chymomyza amoena. The sequence goes on along the minus strand of JBAMAX010004346.1, from coordinate 345,614 downwards.
CGCGACTCTGTGCATGGGCCAGTGGAGAAAAAAAAAACAAAGATAAAACAAATTTAGAGCAGTCAGTAATATAACATATAAAAATCTTAAAGTTAGGCGTATGATCAAACCATATATGTAGAGAAATCATAAAAAACATAGAGAGTACTTAAAAATTAACGTTCCAATAAGAGTTATACATATATCATATACAAAATTGATTTGGTGTACAGCAAAGACAATGTACAGTTGGCATGAAAACCCCCCGATGCAACGATTAGCAGCCAAAAACGACCCAATGAAAGACCCATGAGGGCGTGCGCACAGTGACACAAAAGTGATAGTTTTTTCGAAAGATAGTACACAGTAAAAAGAAAAACACTTGTTAATACAGAAAGTGCAAAGAAAAGTAAAGAAATTTCTGGACCAGATTGCTGACGTTTGACGATGATGACTGCTTTAAAAGCAAAAACAAAGAAACAAAGAAAACGAAAGAGGTAGAGGTAGAAAAACATGCAAACAATTAACACAAAAAATATTGGAGCTTTTAGTTGTGTCTATTAGAGATCAAAGTTTTTGGATAGGGTCAACAATTCAGAAAACTCAATCTCACAATCAAAAATAAAGATAAACTTAAGTAACTCACAAACATGTTTGTATTTTCAAGTTAGAAAAATTGAAGCTTTTTTTTATTATTATATTTTTTTTTATATGTATTTATTCTTTTGAGGCACTAAATTTATAAATAAACCCACGCACTGTACAGGCTTCGAGGCCCGACAGTGTACGTACTCACTACTCACAGTATATTGCTTGGCTGAAAACTCCTAAATTTTAGAGATTTGGTTTGGTTTTTTGTTTTGGTAATCGATATATTATTGGTTTTGTATTTTTTTGTAAAAAAGAAAAGAAAAAGAAGAAACGGAAAAGTTCAGAGTAATGTTTAAAAATTGTACAAGAATAAAAATAAAAACAATTAGTAAAATAAAAAAATTAAACTTGTGATAATTCAAAAGAGCCAAGCTTCAAAGGGATTTTTGTGGGAAATTTGTGGGAATTTTTTAGTCATTATATTTATTTTATGGTTTAGTTTAAGCAAATCTCAAAAACTTTGTAGAGCTTGTAGGGATACGGAGGTGCCAAAAAACACGATTGGGATTTCAATTAATTACACTGAATAAAAAGTTGTATTTTGGAATTTGCCAAAAAAAAAATGTGTTCAAGTAATATTGTAATATTTTAATATATTTTAAAAACAGAGCTGAGTATGTCTAAGTACCTGAAAATTATTCTAACAAAGTTCTTGAGAAAAATATCAAATTGATCAAAAGTTCCCAAAATTTACGCAGATAATCCAAAATTATTTATCAAAATCGGTATTGTCCCCTTCAAGAAATTCCCCACCGCTTGGTCCAATCCTCGAAGCATTTATTACAATCCGTTTACGGTATGGCTATCAGAGCAACCTTCGATGTTTCGAAGATCTCTTATTGGACAGATGTGGTAATTTAAGCAAAAAAAAAGACATCAAATGGGATGACTGAGAACGCCACACCTGTGATGATTCCGGGAACTTTTTGATCGAGGTGCTTAAATTTGTTCATGGAAGTTTTAAAAAACTGAAATGCGTAGAGTTATGATTTTTATACGATAGTAGTTAGAATATTTAAATTATTTTTCCTAAAAAAAAACCTTTAGCATCTTTCCTAACACTATGGTCATCATTGGAAATTGTGAAATTTTGTAAACAATTATTGTATTTATAGAGTAGGTTCATAATATTTTAAATACTATCGTGAAGGTCGACAATGTAGCAAATACAGCTTGAAGATTAATTGTAATACAAAATTTTAAACTTCTTAGAAATTCGCTGAAAGACTTAAAGCTGTCTTCAAATTGGTTAACCACACTTATTTGACTCGATTTATTTTCTGTTAAAGTTTTCTATTTTCAAGTCAATAATAAACAAATTTATTTTTACACCAATAGTTAATAATAAAAAAATCTGAAATCGGTATTTGAAACAATACGTTCCAAAGCCAAGAATTGTTTTTCAAAAGTTGTACTATTATCAAGGGATTACTGAACGGATAAAAGTTTGAAATTTATGGGAAACCTTTGCAATTTATAGTCAGACATTTCATTGCTCATACAACGCCCAGAATTCGTTTGCTATCAATTCATTATGCCTACAAAAAAAATATTTTCGTGCCAGTTTCTTGAGTTTGGCGTCAACAAAAACACATTTTGAGTTCATTGCAATGCATTTCATAGATTACGTTGCATCAATATAATCGATTCACTGGCAATAATATTTGTTAGGTGTCCCATTATCGGCTACAAAATGAAAAATATTTGTGCGTTGTAAGAAGTATGGATGGACCCCAAAGTTCAAGACAATATCAACGAGCTATAAACGGCCCCCAACTGCAATTGCCGCTGACGTCAGAGCTGGGAAAAGTAAATAATAAACAACGTATACATAAATACATATTCAGAGGCTTATCAATGGAAAATAATAGAATATAACGAACCAAACCAAGTAAATACAAATTTTTGGTCTTTCTTTTTTGTAAATATTGTGTAAATGCCTGTTTCTAGGCAATGGCTTATCAGCTAGTAATCATAGGATGAACCCAACAAGAAAAAGGGCATTCAAAAAGTCGGTGCATTGACGTATATAGTGCCGGGGTGCAGTCAAAACACGCCACAACAACAACAACAACAACAACAATAGCAAAAACAAAACACATACAAGCAGACAAAAAGTTAAACATATGATCAAATATTTTGTTAATATTATAGCTTTTTTTTCTTCCCAAAAAAACAACAACAAAATGTGGAAAATTTTGCTTAGCCAATTTTATATAATGCTTAATTTGTTTAAATAATGTTAAATTGTGTGTATCCGTTTTTTTATTTTTTTCAGTGCTTAATATGACATTTTTTCCTAGTTTTTATTTTTGATTAATAGTTAGTTGAACATGCATCAAATAAATATAAACAAAACATTTACTTATATATATTCCTTAAAAAAATTAAAGCGTTTCCCAATTGGAAATTATACCAAATTTAAGCCCAGTTCCAGACACATTTTCTTGTTAATATTCTACGAGAATATTGGATAAGATTTTAAATTGAAGTTCTTACTATATATAGTATGAGCGTTAGGATGAGTTATTTATTTTTTGAAAAACAAAAACAAAATTAAATGTAAGTATTTGTAGTTGTTGTAGTTTGTAGATAGAAGGAAGCGTAAATACCCTAAATTTCCAATCGTAGTTTTTCTTGGCAAGTTTCTTGCTTTCGCTGTTGTCCTCACCGCCCGACAACTAGATATAGATAGTGATATATGGCAAAGAGCGATATGCATAGGAATATAGTATATAGTATAGTAAATAAATAATTGTAGTAAGTATATAGAAGTAGGCGTAGAAAGTGTCCACATCAGTTTGATCGTAAAATCGGCGTCATTAAAAAAATTCATAATCAAAATTATATACACATTTTTTTGTTGCATACAAAATTTTCCACATTTTCTTATATATGTATATTATCTGTACTAAATAGGGCCAACTTGCGCTTTATTGCAACTGTTTTGAAAAATCAAAAAATATATATATACTATTTTATTAACAAAATGCAATAACACACACACAGAGCATAGAGGAGGAATAGATTCATTGTAAATATTTAAATATATGTATATTGTTATATAGTAGTTGGTTATTTATATAGGGAGCTGTTTAGTTTGTTTTTTTTTTCAACTCAAATACTCAAAAGATGCTGCTCAAGCAGGAAAAAATCAAATTAAGAATAGTTATTATTTTATTAACGATTTGTTTTTGTGTGCTTTTCGTGGAAAGGTTTCAAGAATATTCTTTCAATTCATTAAATTTTCTTTGCACGTGCAAATGTATAAGAAAATATTCTGCGATTTGGACCTACCTTGTCTTTTTTGTCTTGGCGGGCATAAGGAAAGCAAGGAATCACAGCTGTAACACGAGAGGCTGATGCAATCTTACACGCATTAATCATAATCAGCAACTCCATTAAATTATCGTTGATTTCACCGGAACCCGATTGCACAATGTAAACATCTTCTCCGCGCACAGATTCTCCAATTTCAACGCTGAAATATAAAACAAAGTTTTTATAGTAATCTTAGTACACTAGAAAGATGATATTTTTTTATATATTATATATTATAGTGTTTGCTTTTTTGAATGAGACCAGAAGATGATGTCACCTTATTTCTTGTTGTGTTTTCAAGAATTAATTTGCAATCTTTCACCTGATAGTTATAGTTCTATTATACATAAGAAGTCAACAATAATAATACCGCGAATAATTTAACATCTTTAAGCTCAAAGAGACAGACAATGGAAGAACTGTCACAGATATTCATATTTAATACGAAGTTTTGGTAATGAAGCTCCCAGGTCCCGTTGGCGACTAGTGTCACTTCTACCGCTATCCTTAAACATTTTATTCGGTTTCAATATGTAACCAAGACATTTTGTTTATTGTCGTCCTTTTGGGCTAACCAACTCAAACACTTAAGTAATTGAAAAATTGTTCATGCCCTGTTGGTTTCCTGTGTGGCTACTTGTCAACTATTTTGATATATTCATATTTCATGCATAGTGTTTGCCACACCTACTTTATACAGCACCACAAATTTTTACTTTATTGTGCTCACTGCAATATGCAGATTATGGAAAAACCCCTGATGTGAGCGCCTGATTTCAGTTTATTATTTTGTTTATGTTGTGATTTTGGTTATTGGACGGGAATGGGACTCGACTGTTTACAGTGTCGTACTGCATATGTTGTTGTTGTAGTTGCTTTCCATTGAAGGTTAATTCAATTACACAGCCAAAGCCAAAGCCAAAGCCTTGCTCCACACACATTCAAACACGAACGACAGCCAAGTATCGATTGTCTTATACTCATACTAGTACAACAAGCCAGCTGAGCATAATTAATTGCTTGTATTATTGTCCAAAAAAAAATAGTTTCGATCAGAAGCAATTCATTATATAGAGTGACACAATTAAGCGCCAACGTAAGTAGAAGCTTATCAAAATATTGACCGCTCGAGTGGGTTAGTTCTAGTATCAGCATCAGCTGTTTTTAGCAGACGTTACGCATACGCCGCGTTGCCATGGGAATTGCGACGTTCTCATTAGATTGATAGATGGATGGATAGCCGGATGTGTATGCAGCAGCTCATGATGCATGAAATTAATGCATTTTTGAAGAGCTTCTTAAAAAATTGGCAAAGTAAAATCAACAGAAATAATCACTTTCGCTGCAGCAAAAAAAGGCCTGACATTGTTAGCATGCCAGTGATTTGGGATGTAGAATTATTGGGTTGGCTGCCATCTCTAAACGTGTGGTTGGGACTTGTTTTATTTGGCTGCTTGCCAGTCTGCCGCATTGTCACCGCTTGTTGTCGTATCTAGCAGCTGTTTCTTTGGCCAAACGACCGGCATTTTAGCTCGATAGATACGCCGTACACTAGAATTTGCTATGTGCATAATGTACACATACTATACATACATATGTATGTATGTATGTACTAGTCTTTCTTCATAGTTTTGTGTTTTGTTTTGTATTTTCATTATTTCGTCTTTTTTCTACGTTTCTGCGCCGGTTTTTTTGTGGTAACGTAAAGTACTCACTCACACAGACACTCACAAGTACAAGTATAATTATCAGACCAAACGCACACTTGTTTTAAAATAATTTTATGACATATATATAGGCTTATCTAAAGCAGCAGCAGACGTCATGATAATTGTTTTCATTTAGCAACTATATATAGATAGGTCTAGGAAAGAGTAACTCTTTAACTTTGAACTCTTACACGCAAGTGTTTTTGAAATATAAAGTTCATGTCTTTATTATTGATCAAACTTTTGATACAACATTTTTCGTTATTGGCATGCCCATGGCGTGTTAGCTGTTATTTTCTGACCGAAACACCAATTATTAATTAGAAGTTCTGTAACCATGGCTTAAATTGTCATTTTGAGTGGTAGTTACGAAAGGTCATTTACAAGGTAAGCCAAATGGCCGCAATTTACTTCGTCAATAATACAATACAATTAGATACAATTGTTACAATTGATTAATGACTACTCGATTTACGTTAAAGGCACCTAAAGAAATTTGTTGTACTACTGTGACTTCTTTTGCACTTTCAAGAAATTGTATGGTTAAGAATTTTCAGGAATCTTCGATTTTAATCAAAAACGTTTTTAAAGCGTGAATTTCATAATTTTGAAATAATCAAAAATAATGCCTACTGTCAAGAGCACATCATTTTTATCTGGCTCTCATTTTTAATCATGTACAATATGTATGTTACTTATATGCCCTTCAATAATAATCTTTGCTCTCTGGTCTATGATCATACACTTTGTCCAACAACAAACAGCAACATAAAAAAAGTACTAACAATAACAACAACAACAAAAGCTCACAAAGTAACTGTGAACATTTCATAACGCTTAATTTTTGCTGGCTCTCACAAGAACTAACCAGAAAGAGACACACACAGACGTGCACACACAACAGTAAGTTGACAAGTCGAGCCAAATACAACTATAACAACAACCACTATGTTGTTGTGTCTACGTCTGTCTGGTCTAACGACGCACACGTGGGGGTCCCAACAAACTCGGTCGGTCAGTGGGGCTTGCAGCGCAATGTTTTTTATATTGTGTGCGTGCGTGGTGTGCTGCAATTGAGCGCGACAGCGCAAGAGCGCGAAAATATGCTCTTTGACGTTTTTGTTTGTATTGGTCTCTGATAAACTGAGCGCCAAAGAACACAAAAAAGAAAAAAGAACAAGCATGTGGGGGCGACGTCGACGCCGCAAACTACACGTGTGTATATGTGAGAGTAAGCGCAAAGGTGTTTGAGTGGCAGTCAAAAACGTGACAGTGTCATGTTGTGGTTTGCTTTATTGAGAAGGAATTTTTTTTGGAAGCAATTTAATGCTTGTATGCGTGAGCATAAATACACACGCATACTCTAAGGAGACATGCGCGTATCATGAAAAAAGCTTAGCATGCTTTATAACCTCTGTTTTCTTTGTTGTACACATGGATTTCAAATACATAATATAACCACACATTTAAATGTCTATATATATTATTTACATATGTACATGTCTGTATTTGCCGCTAATTTGCTGTGTATATTTTACGTTTATTTATTTTTATTAAAACTTTTGGCCACAATGTAGCGCTGATAAGCCAGACACAGAGAGCGCCACATAACCCACCATACACATTCATACATATGGGTTTCTCTTGTGTATTTGGTATTTGTTGTTGTTGCCAGTTTGCTTTTAGACGCGCAGCAGCTGACTGACTACTTATGAGAATGCTTGTGAAGAGCGCCAAAAGGCAACGAAATTGAGAGAGAGAAGGGCTGCTGTCTGAAGCGGACTAGTGACTAGACACACTTATATGCTAATTTAATTAAAAATCTAAATTGTAGTTTTCCCTTTTGTTATTCACTTTTTTGTTATACTACTAGCATTTTTTTTATTAAAATTTTAGCTGCTACAGCTGCTGTTGCTGGCAACGGCAAATTGCACGCGACATTGACGGTGTTGCCAGAGCGTGTACGATTCGTTTGCTTGTGTGTGTCGCTCAGCGCTGCCACACACACACACGCATAGGCATTAAAAGCTATAAGAACGGCGGCAGAGGTGTACAGTCCACTTGTTAAATCAATAAAAATAAAGAAATGAAAAAAGCGAACAAAAAAATCACTTGGAAATGTACAACACAATAATAAAATAAATCAAGTAAATGCAGCAAATAAATGCAAAATGTTTGTTGTTAAAAAATAAACAACGACAACAAAACAGCAAGTGACAAAACGCATGGCATGGCCTGTCAACAGCAACAGCAACCTTCAGCGAATGTCAAGGCTTTGATAACTTGGACGACGCGTGTGGATGGACCGGACCCTGATGATGGGCACTAAATAAATACGACACCGATGGACGGGCGCTGCTTGCATATGACTCATAAAATATTACACTGCATTTTTACACAAATTTTTTGTTTCTTATAAATTTGGGTCACATGTTTTGCATTATTATCAAAAAGACTTGAATTTTAGCTTTCAAGCTTTCCTAATTTTTTTTTAAGGATTTTTCACACTGCACAATTATTTCACTTGATTTTTGTTTGAGGTTTTTTTATACGTATGGCTTTTCGTTGCTTCGCTTCATAAGACTTACCATGTTTCCAAATTGCTAAACTTCTTGGTCACCACCTTGCCCAATTCGATGCCCAGGCGATCGACAATACGCTGCGCCAAATCCGGATGCGAGGTGCCCGAAAACACTTTAATGTTTGGCATTCTGGAGTGTATTAGATTAAGACTACCAGCCTGTTTCTCCAAATTGTCTCGGATCAAACTTCTAGCGCGTATCGGGTTAGCAGAGCGTACTGGCATCACACAATCTACGAATACAAGTTTTTATTATAAAATTTTTTTGCACAAATACGTCGGCAGCGACGCCGCAGCGTAAACTTTAGGTGTATGAGTGAGAGAGAGAGAGAGAGAGTACATGTATCGCTGTGTAAGTGAGAGCGGCAGATGTAAGCAACAGCTTTGGCGCTCTCTTACATTTACTCACGCGCCAATATTCATTCATACATTCATTCTAGCGGCGGCAGCGAAAAGCTTGTGTGCATCATGAATGTATGTGTGCGTGTGTAAAGAGTAGAGCCACCCCAAGCTGCCATGTGATTTCGGTGAGCGCGCGAGAGCTTAGTGTGACCAGATTTTGAATTTATTCGAATAGTTTAAGCAAATTGCTGTTGTCTGGGTTTCTCTTTTTTAATTTCATTTAAGTCAAGCTTTTTGATGACAAAATTATTTGGATTAACAGCTTACATGGATTCTTTAAGATAAAATAAATTTGTAAGCACAGTGTGGCAACGTTAAACTGCTCTCTTGAAAGAGCGCTTAAAGAGTGCAGCAATTCAAAGCATGCAAATAGGCGCACAAAAAAGCTCAAAAGCCGAACAGCTGTTGCTGTAGTAGGGGTTCGGCGGTGTGCAACCTTTAAAGATGACCATGAAACTATGCACTAGCATCTTTAAACGCACACACCTCTATGTATCCCACTGTATGTTTAGTATGTATTCTAGCAATTCACAAACCATTTTCATCAAGTTTTGCACATTTCTTATCGGGCATGCTGTGTGAAAATTTGTTTCCAAAAAAAACAATACACTCAACACCTGCGCGTACCGCAACTTATTTGTGACTAACGGTAATTACGCGACAAACACTGGAAACAGTTTCGCCAAGGCCGAGAGCGAGAGACAGTTAGTGTACAGAGCAAGACCACACACACAGATGTGACACATACATGCACACATATATTGATGCATGTATCAATTATTAATATATATTTTAATTGATTTGTTTATTACAATGAAAAAATTAGCCAGAAGACGAACGACGACAGCATTCAAGCGCGTCGCAGCAGCGATTGAATGACTGAGACTGAGCGAACATGGCGTATGCAATAACACAAACACACACAAAATATGCTCAAATAAATGTGCGCTCTCACCAATACTTATACAAATTGACTAACGTCGCAAGCTTTCTCCAATGGCAGAAAAAGCCTGCGCTCTTTCATAAAAGTGCTGCACCGACGAGGGCTGCATATGTAGTATGTATTTAAAAACTTGATTGCCCAAGCAAATTAATTATATCCATCCACACTGCTACAGATTCTTCTGGGAATTGTTTCTGTCAAACAAATGCCACGAAGGGGCTCGTCTACAACAACGCAATTACACTAAAAACAAAACGCCAAAGCTTTATCTTTTGTTGTTGCACGAAACTAAACATCAACGACAACTGTACTTGTTGCTCTTGCTGAAGAACAAAAAAAAAATAAACAAGAAAATGTCAGGCGCAGAGATTTGTCAAATGTTCTGCGTAATTTGCGTATTTTTTGTACATCTAAATTTAAATGAACTTAAGCTAGCCGAATGTCAAGTGTTTATGGCCTAAACCGCTGCCAAACTAAGGCAAACTAAAGATATTGCTGACGCATTTGTTGACGCAAATAGCGGCGGCCGGCATTGCACTGCAGATCGTGCGGCAAACCACGTGTGAATGAATACAAATATGATGAAAGAGCTTGCACGTTTTCTGGAGACAATAATAACAAACACCCACACTCGTGCACACCTTTTTACACCGAAGATAGTCAAATAACTTACTTGAAACATGTGAATGAACAACGTTTTGCAATTAACAAAATGAAACTTAGAATTTAATTATTAAAAATGCACAAACAATTCTTTAAAGTTTTAAATGAAAACGCGCTAACTCCCAACTGCAACCGCTTCAACTCGACAACAAAAGTTGAATGATAGCGATGGCGTCGAAAACGAAGTTTTAAAGTTTTGCCGTAGCGAGAGAGTGATAGAGAGAGAGAGAGCGCCAAAACATGACACTGCAAAGTGAGTGCAGACGTCAAGTGCCCAGTAGGAAAAGAAGAGCGTCTCGCTTTTGTACAATTTATGTGTTAAAAGCATATTTGCTCTTCTTAATTGTCGAGTTGTAAAACGTTATTTAAGAATGTCAAAATGGTTAGTTTTAAATATTTATAATTTTTAGTCTCAATTTTAGACAGAGCGAAACTATACTACTATACAAAGGCGGGTAGGGAGTCAACGAATAAATTATTATTTATTTTTTTTTATAAAATACTTTCTTGAATTCTGAAGGAAAACCTTTCTCAAAGATGACAGGACGGTTAAAAAACCAAAAACTCATAAATTTGATTTTGAAAAATAAAACAATTTTGTCACAAGGGCCTATGTGGGGAACTTTATTGCACATTGTATTGCAAAATTACTGCCCAATTCGATTAAAAAAAATTTTATGTAAAAAGAAAATAAATCAAAATAAAAAAAATAAGCAATTTTGGGCCTACTATCTATATAGATTGCAGCTGGTGAATAAAAAATGGCTAGGGAAGCGCTCTGATTGGGAACTAGTTACATCATTTTAAATAACAAAACCAAACGTTGTTAGTTTTGTAATTTAAATTTCATCGCTTAATCAAAATAATCACGGCCATCTTTATATAAACGAAGCCGAATTTCCAACTGGGCAGTATTCGTACGCAAGCACTCGCTCTTTGGTCAGATTCTGTGTCTGAGATCTTTATAGCCGAACACGTGTGTAAATCGAATCGTGCAAATTTATAGTTAAATGTTTGTTGATTTTTATTTTTAAGGTTTTGCCACACATATTGTTCACGTTTTTTTTGGTGGTACATAAATATGTCTGCTTATATACAAATCCATAGATATGTATGTGTGTATGTACTTTTTTGTTTGCAAACTAAGGCAAAACGTGAATGGAAAAAAACACGAGTGTATGTGTGCGTCTATTGTAAAGTTCTTTTTATAGACTTATGACCAGCATAATTAAAGTTTTATATTTGTTTAATTTTTGACGTTGTTGCCAAGCCAAGCCACAACCAAGCCAAGTCGGGTATTTCGATTCAAGATACAACAATAAACACTCAAAAGATACAGCCCCAAAGCTTTCTATGCCAATTTCAAGGCGTAATTTGAGAGCATTAAATAAGGTTAAAATTTGTTCAATTGCAAATGCGTAAGTTCTAGGGCTCAAGATCAATCTCTCAAGCACACGCTGTGGAAAAAACCTCCGGTGCATGTATTCAGAGTGTTCTGTGGAGGCTGCAAGTTGGAATTTGGGTGGAGGTTTTTTTTACAAGTCAAACCTGTTCAATAAGATCATTAGAGTGGGTTGAAAATGTATTAAAAGTCATTAGGAGGGAAAGTTTTAATAGAGTCAAGATTTATATATAAATACTCGATATACAACTGGCTCATATATTAAAACGAAAGATAGATTCTACAACTTATGTACCAGAAGCGTACCTTAAATAAAAGTTATTGCGTACGTTAAAATCGGCCGCAGATGACTTTGGAAAATCCTGTACCACCAAATTTGTCAACGATATTTTTATAAACAATCTAAAAAAGACGAATTTTGCACCAAAAAGGTTTTTTCGACAGATCCGTCCCATTGATGCTATATCATACAGTCATACTATTTTGATCAAATTTCGTTCAGTGCTTTGATACTCTAAAAAATTACTCAATTCCAACTTGATACCGATTCCAATTATACCTTCATAAACAAACCAATATATATATATATATATAGTCAACCGATTCTGAGTAAATTTGATACAGTGCTTTGAAACCCTAAACAACTTTCGAGTTCCAAATTTGGTTAAGATATCTTTATAAACAATCGAATTATCCATTTTCCAGTTTTTTCGAGGTCTTCTGAAACGACCCCATAGAAGCTCTATAATATAACCCCAATATCGAAAAAATAATATAAGCTTGTCTCCTCTGAAAAAATTGTATTGTAGGTCTGTCATACAGACAGACGGACATCGGCATATTAACTTCCCTAGTCACCCTGATCATACTTTGGGTAGCTTTGGATGATCTCCGACGACAAAAAGTAAGGTCAACGTTTCAAATTTCGCGGGCAACGATTATCGATCGATTTATTGAAATACGTTGCCCGCGAAATTGCGTAAGTCACCTTACTTTTTGAACACACCTTGTACATTATCGGTTTGCACAAGTTAATATACCCTTTGTAGAATACGGTACAGTATATAAAAATCTTTGTAATAAATAATTAAACTATAATAAAATTGAAATATCGAAAAGCAAAAAATGGTTTTTGAGTCCAAAATTCAGACCTGAATTCAGGCATGAAAAGGAAGCGATTCCTCATGGGTTTGTAAGAGAAACAAGAACACATACTAAAAGTTATATTTCTATCTCTTTTATTTGACAGATAGGGAATGCAAAAAATAGCAAAGAGAAATTAGAAAAGTCAACGGCGTGTCCTTTATTAAATATTTATTTCACTATACATTAGTATTGGTTGCACCAATCTAGTAATACCCTTTGTACCCATAGATAAAGGGTATAAAAAGGGAGTTTTTTGAAAAGTTTTATAAAATGAAAATAGGAATATTTTCAATGTAATTGGTTCAAAAGTATTACTAGAGCTGGGGCTTATACAACCTCAAGGTAAAGTGAACTTTCGCATATTAGTCTTCATACCAGCATACTGCAGCTTTCCATAGAATTTAAAGATGGCCACAAACACAGTTTTCAGCCTATTAAAGGTGTATAAATAAATAAAACTTTGAACGGATTGCTTTTATAGCGTACAGCTACACGGAGTAAGATGTCGACATGAATCGGCAATGGTCTCTGAGATCCTTTTATTCATAAGCGCAGACAGACGGACATACATCAATTCTGCTGCTTAAGAATATATGGACTTTATTGGATCTGCTAGATACATGCATTTTCACGGAGTTATTACTCCTTTGTACTCTTTGTACAGGCTATAAAAGTTATTACTCCTTAACTAAAAGTTCTATATTTATTTATTTATTTAATAATGTTAAGTAAATTTAAAAACTAACTTAACTAATTACTATGCATTGGCTGCAAAGGCCTTCGGAACAAAAGTTCTATATAAAACGAATAAAATATATGTTATATATTTAAATAAAAAAACACTCTTAAATCCTATTCTGGACCGGGAAATTGCCAAGTTTGGTTATGGTAGCTCTGAAAATCTATAAGACAGAAGATACGATAATTCTACATCAACTTCTCTTATCCTTTTTGGCTGTAACTAAATTATTTTGGGGTGTCCCCTTTTTTATATTACAAACATTTGCACGACCTTAAAATTATCCTTACCGTATATTTTAGCAGCAATCAGACGAAGTAAACGCAATAAAAGACAATAATCCGCCATGAAAATTTAAGTCATCAAAATCAAAATAAAAAAATGTACAAAATTAATTTTTTTTTTAGCTTATTATAAAATAAAAATAAATTAATGTAAAATTTTATACTCCTTGACCAAAAAAATTAAATTTTTTTCGTTGCTGCCTAGGTGGCAACATTTTGCCGTTTTTCAACACCTATGCTGTTCACTTAAGCCAACTCTTTACAGCACTAATAATGTGCTACTGAGAATGGCAAGATTAGAGTAGAAGAAGAAGCAGCTAGATTTTGCGAATAGAACTTTTTATTAAATAAAATACATTTACTCCGTAAATTTTAATTAATAGCAAACATAAAGATAGAAATCATTGCTAAGTCAAAAAAACCCAGTGTTACAATCTATTTAACTCAAAATTCAAAGCCATTCAAATTTTGGGATACTACAACTAAGATACCAAGGCAATTCGTTTGTTTGCGTGCTAGTTTGCTAAAAAATTCTGAACACAATTTTCAACAAACGCTACTACCAAAACGCGTACTTTACGCAACACGGAAAACTTAAAATAGTGTAGCAGCAACAACAACAATAATAGCAAAATATCATCAATCATGGCTAACATGGCTGTATCACGCATTAAGCGCGAATTCAAAGAAGTAATGCGCAGTGAGGAGGTGAGTGGGAGCTTCGACCCTGGCTGATATTGCTAATGTGAAGGACAATGTCCTACCTCGGTACCCACCTGTATTAACACTGCTATTGATGTTTTGAGCGTCTCCAGAGCCGCATCCGTCAATTGCAGTTTTAGGCTCCATTTTTGGCGCTTCTTTTGTTTAACAATTTACTAATTAATTTTTGGAACTCTTGCTTAAAATTTGTTTAACTGTGTGGCTTATTGTGTTTTATTTGCTTGACAGATTGTTCAGTGTTCCATAAAAATCGAGCTTATCAATGATAGCTGGACAGAGCTACGGGGCGAAATTGCAGGACCGCCAGATACACCATACGAAGGAGGCAAATTTATGCTGGAAATCAAAGTTCCCGAAACATATCCATTTAATCCGCCAAAGGTTTTTGGAAATACATAGGATTCTACAAGAAAAAATTTCTAAATATATTTATATTACTTGCAGGTTCGCTTCATAACACGCATTTGGCATCCAAACATTTCCTCTGTAACAGGCGCCATTTGTCTGGACATTCTGAAGGACAATTGGGCCGCTGCCATGACTTTGCGCACAGTGTTATTGTCTTTACAAGCATTGCTTGCTGCTGCTGAGCCAGATGATCCCCAAGACGCTGTCGTTGCTTACCAGTTTAAGGATAAGCACGAACTTTTCCTTATGACTGCAAAACATTGGACAAATGCATATGCTGGTGGTCCGCATACGTTTCCTGATTGTGTAGCTAAAATACAGCGACTTAAGGACATGGGTATTGATGAGCATGATGCGCGAGCTGTACTGTCCAAGGAGAACTGGAATCTGGAAAAGGCAACCGAGTGTCTATTTAGTTAGCTTGTCTTAAGCACTCCCGTAACACCACGCAACATTTAAATTTAGCAAGCGGAGCCATTTCTAACAGTCGATTAGCGCCACTACAAGATTTTCGTGAACAAACTTCAATGTCAGCTGAAAGCGTAAAACAACAAATATTTTGAAAAGTAATCAACCACAATCAAGTTTAAATATGCAGTATCTATTTTATAGTAGCTTGGAAGAAACACTTCAAAACTTTATCAATATCGATTGTTTTACCTTTAAAAATTTGAATTGCTGTGTTAAAATTTAAATTTTGCCCAAAATATTTAAAGTGTTCTCTTTATATGTTTCAATATTTTGTCAGGTTGAACCTGTGCCAACAAATTTTAAAAATGTAGTACTATGGGCAAATAACGCCTTTCACTGCTCTATTTGTTATGCTAGTTTCTGCTAAATGTGCAGCTGCATTTATTGCCTTACTGAAAACCTTTTAAAATATTTAATGCATGCTCATAGCTACATTTAATATTGTGTTTATATTTTCACTTTAATTTATGTCTCTCAATGATAAAATGATTTGTAAAATTAAAAAACAAAATTATATAAAAACTCATAAGAAAATTGTAAATTGCGTTAAGTTAAAATTAAATACTATTTAAAGTGCAATTTAACTTTTATAAATTTATGAAAGGTTTCCAATTCATATTGAACAAGAATTACAAAATTCAGGGTTATATTAATTCAGCAGAATAATTCTCAAGACACTATTTTTAGTAGCTTCCTATACCTTTTGAAAATGTACTGGTTGGAAATATCTATTTGTTTTGCATGATAAACTACTTTTGGGTACAGTAAAACTTCCTATTATAAGAGATACATAGAGCATTCTTAAAACTTATGAGATTTCTAAATTTTGATTTTTATGATATAAGCAGAATCCCTGAAATCTACGTTTGAATGTAAACATTCGTATTTATATAATGAAAAGCAGTCATGTAGTATAATTTAAGTAAGAATTTTTTTTTTTCGATCTCATCCGAAAAATGCAGCTTCTAAAAGGTTAGGCGCTATGAACCAGGTCAAGAACTTACACGTATCTTTTTGGTTTAATTGTAAACTTTTTATCTTTTTACTTTTTCTTAAATGCTGGCTATGGCAATTTGCTTGGTCACTCGGAAAACTCATCTTGATATTGACTTGAATTTGCACAGTCATTGACCTTTTGATCACAAGATCCATCAGTTCAAGCTTAGCTTCATTTGGCCCCTTTGTACCCTGTACCTCATAAAGGTATAAAGCGTATAAGAAGTTTGTGGAATATGAAAATATATGTAACATACAGAAGGAGACGTCAAAGAACGCCGAAATTAACCTAAAGTATGATAAGGGTGACTAGAGAAGTCGATAGACTTACAAAACTTTTAGTTTGGATACCTTTTAATATACAGTTAGGTGTATTTCAGACCAGATCATAATTCGTTTGTCTACAAAAATATCGTAACCAAATTTAGCAATGAAAAGTTTCTACAGTTTTCAAATTGAGTATATCATTCAGGTCAAAGGAATGTTTTTGGTAAAAAAGAAAAAAAATGGTTTGTGTTTTGTTTTGATTAGAAAGATATCGTATCCAAATTTGAAAACCGCTACCTTCCAAGGAGAACTGTAACCAGGAAAGGCACCGAGCGAATCCTCAACGCTTTTGCATCAAATCGACTTGCAATTTAAAAAAAAAATTTCAGGCTGTTTAGGCCGATTATCCAAAAGTCGAATTTTAGGAGCAACTTTTTTTTTTTTTTACAAAATATCTGAACTTATGAAATTTTACTTGACCCTTATAAAATGAAGATACTATTGTAAAACTTTCATATAAAGTATCGTATACAATTATTTCAATTAAGAAGCAGCTTTATTATTTCGCATGTTAGATGTACAATCTACAATTGGATTAACACAAGGATTTGTCAAAAATCGTAGCATAGCTACAAATGTATGATAAAACTTTGGAATACTTTAATGTATATTTGCACATCTCAAATTTTTATTTAATATAATTTTAAAGGGCTCATCGCGTAAGGACGACATACCCTAACATCTACGTTTTTTTAATTTTTACTACTATAGTTAATTTGGTAAAATTGTCTAGTTGCATAAAATGTGAATTAAAGACGTGACTAACAAATTCTTTGCTTCAATTTATAAAGTTATTTACTTGTGCTTGAGTTTAGTCATGGGAAAATTTGAGGCACCAATCAATCCGCTGGAAGCGGCCACCATGCCTGTTAACGCATTTGAGTTGTTGTTATTAGCGCTGTTGCTATTCGCATGATGATTGCTGTTTCGTTGTTTCAACATTTCCTTCCATTCAGACTCCAGTCGCACATAGCTGCCTCCCAGTGGTTGAGTATTTTGCACCAAGCATTGATCGGAGCCTGTCTTTTTGGTTACATAATTAACCACCTGTTTCATTATCTTCTCTTCAAAGTCACGCTGATGATCTTGATTGCTACGCGCTGACAATTCACCTGACCAAAAGCGCCCGGAAACCTCAGTAGGACTTTAAAGAACGTATAATTAATTATTAGCTAATTGTGAAATGGGGCTTACCGTTTGCGCGCCTTTTTTCCACGGGATTTTCTGGGCGGCAGACGATGCTCCGACTCGCAGCCATCGCTGCTGGACGAAAAGTTTTCATTCGGCAGAGTGTTTCGTCCACGTGCACGCAAACTACGCGCATCATCCTCACTAGTAGAGGTTGTGTCCGATTCGCTGCTGGTTTCCATTTGATATTTAGAGTTATGTGCGGCACGCATGCGTCGACTAACTCGATGATTGGTCACTAAAAAACAAACAGGGTTCTAATTGTTTAAGCTCACAAATGTCTAATAACCCACTGTCCATGCACAGCGGCGGCAGCAAGCCTTGGCGGCAGCGCTGCGGAGTCAATGAGATACCAAACCAGCTGGGATTAATTTCACCAGCAGCTGCCAGCTCCTGGACGCGTAATGGAGGCATTTCACACAATGCATAATTTTCGCTAACAAGCTGAGCAATGGCTAGTATGGCTCGCTCTCGATCAGTTTCCACCAGAACGCTGTGCTCTCGAAATTGGCAGCCCTAAGAAATTTATGTACATCTTTATAAAAATAGAACCTGTGTATCGAAACTAACATTTGGTCCTGGAAGCGTCTCGTAGCGAAAAGCTTGCTGCCCACAGCATGCATAGCGTCCAGCGGGACCAGCAATGCGCCCTTCTGTAACCGGTCCTAGAAAATTGGGTGTCTCTGGATGGAAGCGACACCAATTCATTTGATAGACCGGAAAGTGTGCTTCGCAAGTACAACAATATAAATAGTGGCAGTGGCCCCAAAGTTTCCAATACACTTTCCGCCAGGATTTGAGCTCCTTAAATAGCTGCAGAAATAGGTTAAATAGTTAAGCCAAATTGTAAAATTGGCAATCTTTTTAAATTACCTGCATAATATAAATGTTAAGATCCCAGCTGGAGTCCCGCACATGATGGCTTATTAACTGTCCCCAACGATTTAGACGAATATTCGATGGTATACAGCTTACGTATGACTTCATTGTATTCGTGACACAGCTAAAGCAGCGCATGCACCGAAATAAACCGGACATGCTATAAAAGTGCCCACGCAGAGCCTCTGGATCAGGCTCACACAAGCTCTGTATAAGCTTAGTCCATAGGCGCGGCGTTACGCGCTCCTTTTTATCACGCACCATTTCTAGCTCCAAATTGGTAAACATCGCTGCTAAACGTGTGATCAACGCATCGTTCAGGCACGAAAGATTCGTTGATGTACGCACTACTTCGCTAAGATGCGCATGGCAAAATGTTAGACACTCCAGCAGTAGCGGCTCCATTTGCAGAAAACTTGCTGAAACACAAATGGGTACCACATTGTTACCGTCAAGCTGTGGACCAGCGCCAGTAGCGTTCTGTCCTGGCAGCTCCTGGACTTGTGCGCTGTGCTTGATCCACTTTATAAGCCAATCAAATATCTGTATATCGCAGTGCACAGAAATGTCCATTTCCTCTAGCCGCTGACCGGCAGTAACATCCGCGAAATATCCCATTTTGCTGACGAGCAGGTTTTGAGGACAGATAAAGTCACGTGAGGTGTTTTTGACTTCATCACACACATGTATGACGACCTCGGGCCTGGAAAAAGTAAAACAAAATTAATTGATTCTTAGTGACAAAACTAACTTACTCTTTTTTTTCCTGGCGTGCATTTTTGCTGTCCTTGGCAAGAAGCAGTGACTTGCGGCGGTTGGTTGTGTTAAAACTTGTTCTGCTTGTTTGTTCCTTGATCATGGCACGAACTACGCTGTTAGATTCCGAGCTGTTGGCGTTCAAATGTGTATCACTAGAAGCTTGCGACTGTACAGCCAAAGTCGATGTAGTTGGGCTCACTGGCGCTACTACTGCCGTGACCGGAGCTGGTAAACAAGCGGCATCTACCTGTGATTGACTGATTTTTGTAACGAGCGCGGTGCTACTTGCGGTTTGCTTCACTTTATTGCGTCCACTTGTAGTAGGCAAAACTGGAGGCGTGACAACAGGGCATATGAAAGTTAGAACAGAATCTAGAACGCCTTCATTAATAACATAATCCAATTGCTCAGTGAGTTTGGGATGCAGTCCTTTGTAGTTGGTAGGAAACAGGTCAGGACGTGTTCGGCCACCATGTACATGAGCAAAACGTGATGTTTTTGAATCGTTTGCCTCCCTTGTTCGTTCGTTACCGCCTTGTATTTTGGTTTGACGCTTTAAGCCGAGTAATCCGTTGACTAAATGATTGTCCGCCAATGCATCAAAATCAAATCCTAAATCCTTTTTGGTATTGCGTTTGGTTGTACCTGACACAACATCCATGGTCGATATTGGCTCCCTAGCATAATTTTTATCCATGTTAGCTTTAGTTATCATATCGTTAACATGACAGGAAAGTTTTAAAAACTCCAAAAATTCGTTGACATTGATTTGGAAGTCAATGGTTGAGCAGGAATCACTTGGTGACTTACTGCTAGATTGTTGCTGCTCCTCCATATTACTAATAGGTGTATAGCCTGCTGCTTCATTCCCATCGTCCGAGCTATTTAATTTTTGCATACTTTCAGTGGCCTAAATTCCGCAATGACCAAAATTTCTCAACGCACAAAGAATTATTTGATTTTAATAACACTGCCGTTACTTGGTAACAACTCATAATGCTTCTTCTTGTACTATTGCCAAGAGCAAAATAAAAATTTGCAGATAGACTAAAGCTGTTTGCTACGCAGTTTACGCGCTGTCATTTTTGACAGCCAGCTGTCATTATATCTGCTCTTTTGTATTGGTGTTCTTTTCCGGTAACATCGTTCGCAATGGTGGGTGTCTAAATGTCAAAATTGTATAAAAAATCTATAAAATTTAAAGCCATCCTTGGCTTAAACGTTTCAAAATTATCACAAAAATGTACCTTACAATGTGCACAAGGCTGAATTACACAAGTTTCAACATACGCAATTGATAAAACATTTAAAAAGTGATTGTTTATATGCGTCGACTAATCTATTTGTTTTTTTGGATACGCTTTCAACCCCTTAGGGTCGCGTCAGAACCAAGACAGTGAAGAAGGCCGCTAAGGTCATCATTGAGAAGTACTACACACGCCTGACGTTGGATTTCCACACCAACAAGCGCATATGTGAGGAAGTTGCCATCATTCCTACTAAGCCACTCAGGAACAAGATTGCCGGGTAAGTGAATATTTGCTCATACAATAAGTTCTCTATAATTATGAATTACATATGCTGCAGTTATGTTACTCATTTAATGGGCCGTCTGCGTCACTCGCAAGTGCGTGGTATTTCCATTAAACTGCAGGAAGAGGAGCGTGAGCGTCGTGACAATTACGTTCCAGCCGTTTCTGCTCTGGAACAGGACATCATCGAGGTCGATCCAGACACCAAGGAAATGTTGAAACTGTTGGACTTCCACAACATTCGTGGTCTCCAGCTTACCCAGCCTAACACCAACAACTTTGGACGTCGCAATTAGATGTAGTGCTTGGCGTTAGGCTATTGGTGTCTTAAGTAATATGACGGATCTGTTTTGCATCCAATCGCAAGAATAAAACAACATTTTGCAGGATTTCTAAAGTATATTTACATGTCTTGTTATCTTTTAATTGAAGTGCTAGCGTGTAGAACATTTTATAGCCAAGTGGTGTTTTTCTCGGTTTATCTGGAAAATCAACTCGATATTGGAACAACTTTCAATCTGATTTTCTTTCAGTGATTGCGTGAACGTTGGTCCCAAACCTTCTTGCTAGGTTCCCAACTTATCAACAAAACAAGAAAGTTTATTTGCTAATTAATACAGCGGTAATGTTCGGCAATTTGTTGCTTTATTTTCATTTTAATGAAAAATACTGTAGACATGCACATATAAATATACATTCACTCCATAAATAAATGGTTTTTATACAATGATACGAAGATATATATGTATATATAAAGATATTCTCTAAAGTGCACCTTATCTAATGTATCCGATTCGTCTATGGACAGTTAAACTTTATTATATTACGGCTCTGTAAATGAAAATTTAAAAAAGTGCATTGAAAAAGATTTTAGCCTATAATTGGTTTTAGCCAAATCTGTATTGATTGTTGCCTTTCATAATAATGCTTAACTGGCCATTGGGAAATGGGCTATTTGTGCGTACACATTTATATTTTTGTATGTTTATATTTTTAAAAAAATACAATTTATCGTTGATAAGCTCAATTTGCCGCTGTTCCCGTGCTTCCAGAAGTCGCTTCTTGTGTCTGCTTTCGTACTGGCGTGCGCAACACTAATTCCGAGTCCTCTGATATGATGGGCAGTGAATGAGCCCAATGATAATTAATTAAATGACTAATGCTGTCAAATATTCGATCTTTGGTACGCACCACACCCTCGGGATCGATGAGTAACAAATGCTTGGGCGTCTTGCCTTCCAAGCCTGTGAGCACATATTGGCCACGTTTACCCTGTGATTCGCGCACTAAAAAGTCTCCATCTTGCTGTAGCAATCGTTCAGCTACAGGTCGTGAGATGGCTGCATGAAACCAAGTTTCGGTCATAAGCTGTGAGCGCTGCACTGCAGCCGTTAACGGGCAATGTGGCCCATCAAAGACATCACGTAAAGGTGCTGTAGTTGCCGCCACGCTAGTCGGCAGCATATCAAAATTGCCCAGGCCTAGTTTGCTGGTTGTTTGATCAGGCGGAGGAGAGTTCAAGTCAATGAGATTGCTACTGAGGCGGTCACGCGGTTTCTTTAAATTTAGTTGAGCTGGGTGTTGTTGTTGTATTTGAACCATGTTCACGTCTGTGGGCACATCAGGAGGCAGTTTGTTGGGTAAGTCATTGTAATACTCTTTAACATTTTCCTTGCTTGCGCTTTGGTTGCAGCTATCGGCAGGGACAGCGCAATCTGTTAATCTGCTGAGCGCATTGAAGCGCAAAACAAATGCTTTGCCAATTGTCACAATCAGATCTTCACTTTGTCCGCCAACACATTCCAGCACATAACAGGCGCGCCATTCATCCTCGTTTTTGGCTATGTACGCCAGAAAGTCCAAAGTGTCGTTATCACCGCCAGAGGCAAAGGAGATACGAGGCATATTATGATTCGCGATAATTTCCCCCGTCTCCACATTGCTAAGCGTTAGTGCGCGACTCGACACATTTATAATGATATTTGTGCCGGCGTGTGTCATGCTAGGCCGATCCGATATAAATGTGTGCAACTTTTTGTCGACACGCCGCTTGCTTGCTGATTTAAGGCCAGCGGCCTCGCAAACGCGATTAATGCATTCTCGAGCCAGCAGGGTTCGTGTTTCGAAGTCTAGAGATTTCATTGATGTTTTAACTTCGATGCAGCCTGTGTATCTTACATTAAATGCAACGCCCTTTTCCTTTATGACGTCGTCCGGATAAATACATCCATCACTTGTGGCACTAACTGTGCCGCTGCAGGCTCCATTGCCATTGCTGGCATCGCAGCCATTTCTTGGCATTTTTTAAGTATATTTATATTTTTTTTTTGAACACACTATGTTAACTTTAAACAAGAGCAAGTGGTATCAATTAATAAGTATATTTACTTTAATTAACGAAAGCAGACTACGCATACGCGCGGCGTTGCCACCCAGCAGTTGGAGAAAGTGTTGCCAACTATCTGCATAAGCAGTGCGGTGCTACCCAACACGTCAAAGTGCTGCCATCTGTATTTGGAATCGACTTATTGGCAGCACCAAAATCTGTAAAATGTTCAAATACATATTGTAACGATGTTTTTTAATAAAAAATTATATCGTCAAATTCTGAATATATGAGGACTAAATTGAACTATAAACAGTCTTATTAATTTATATTTTTGTTCAATATTTGTATCATCATGCCAGAGCTATCATTAGTATTAGTTGTAGCGATGTTGTCTAAATAATAATTATTAGATGGATAGGCTTATTAGCTGAGATGGGCGTAATCACATGACCAATAGTAATTAATTATGTACATAAATGTTGTTCAAGTTAATTATACGCTTGCGCAATAAAAGTTGTAACTACTGTATTTAAACTATTTCAATAATCATATAAAAGTAGTTCAATTTAGTCCAGCTCATACAAATCATGGAGTTTACCGCGATCAAAGTACTTTATGAGCTAGTGCTCCTGTTGTTACTTACTAACTTTGTTAACTCTGTCAGCTATGTCCTTGAGCAAGAAGATGACCAAATATTTTACAATTGTGAAAATCCTTCGCCACGAGCAGGAGCTTTAAACATCAACGGATTATTGGATATAAGCAACATGAAGTACTATTTAAATGATGATTCCTTTTTATCCGTATCTGGCAACGCGACTGCAATTTGGGATGTTCAGCCAACTGATCGTATTATAGTAAGTAACAATTTATTCTAATTACACGAAATTTTTAAAACCTTTTGACCCATGTAGATGAATTATAGACTATATAAGTATAGTAATGGTGCTATGCGTGCAACTATGTTTGCCGAGACTATAAGAGATTTGTGTAAAGTGTTTTTTAAAAAGGACGAATTATGGTACAATTATTGGACCCAATATATAATTGGTAAAAATATTTGCATAAACCAACGAGGAGTAAGTAAATACTGCAGTATGTGCCTTGATATACTTAAAAGTGTTTTTTTTTTTTTTGTTTAGCAAATATTTGCTGTGGAGCCGTATGATCTGAGCTTCCGTTTTGATGCACCAGTCGATAACATAAGTGGATTATACAAGGTTGTAATTCGGTTTGACGCTTATGATGAGAAGCGACGCGTTTATCGTCCAACATCAATTTGCTTTGAATTAAGAGGCGAATTAAAAAAGTTGTAATTAATGGATCAATGTAAATTCTTCTTAAATCTATAGTAAATATTTAGTAAAGATCTGTAAAGAGCAAAACTTATATTTTATTTATAAGGATTTGGGTTGGAATTTAAGAACAAATGTTTTATAGTTTTATAGACACTATATCAGATATGCCAATTTCAAGTAGAGTAGAAGAAGAATGCAATGTGGAAGCATCTCAGTTCCTGCAGTCTCAGTTGAGTTTGCTAGAGAAATGGTTAACCGGATGGATAATAGCAGAAAACTGTCCAAACTAAGTAACGCAAAAGTTTGCGTTGAGATTAGGGAACTGTTCATCGGTTTGGCTATACTGATAATATTATTAATACCTTTGAAAAAAGATCTCCCCACATTTTGCAATGGGAACACAGAAAGATTATTGGATCGTAGCAATAATCTAGACATAAATTAAACAGATAATAATTAAAGCTATAGAAGATTGGTACTGCAAAAAAGGTTATGATGCACTTATCCAAATTTCAGTGCGATACTGTCATTAGTTTTGTTTTGACAGCTGATTGTTTTTGACGTGTTTGGCATCATGTTGAGTACGGACAAAAACGATTTTCGTTATCTCATAAAAATATTATTTTTTGAGAGGTAAAACGGCGAAGGAACCAAAAGAAAATTTGGATAAATATTATGGGGCTAATGCTCTGTCAGATTACACCGTCAAATATTGGTTTCAAGAGTTTCGTGGTGGCCACCTCTCCACCACCGATGAAGTCCGCAGCGGCAGTCCCTCCGATGCGGTTACAGAGGACAATGTCAAAAAAATGCATGATATGGTGCACTTATTCTTACCACTGACCTCCTGAGCACTTTGAAAGAGTGTTTGGACTTGCTGATCCGTAACCGCATCGGATCCACTATTACACACCAGAGAACAAAATGAGTGCTCGACAATGGACTGAAGCCGGCACGTGTGCTTAGAAGCCGGGCGAGGCTCGATAGGTCGGAAAGGTTAGGGGGTCGGTTTTCTGGGATTGTTATCGCATACTCTTCGTGGACTACCTGGCAAAAGGAAAAGGTACCAGCAGAGGGTATTACTGTGCAGTATTGGAGCGATTGATGGCGGATATCGCTGCAAAACGGACTCACATGAAGCGAAAAAAATTTTTGTTTTTGCAAGACAATGCGACGGAGCCCAAGAGCAACATAACCACGTCTAAAATCAATAACTTACGGCTCCAATAGCTGTTGCATTCACCGTATTCGCCCGATTTGGCTCCCTCGTACTATTATCTCTTCCCAAACCACAAAAGACGGCCCATCAATAAAAAATACAGCTCACACGAGGAAATCATCGACGCTGCGGAGGAGTATTTTGCATACCTTCCGGAAAATTACTTTTCGGGCGGGATCAAGAAGTTGGGAAATCGCTGGAATAAGTGTATAGAGCTAAAAAGGGACTATATTAAATAAAATAAAAAAGACAAAAAATTATTTCATTCCCAAGGAGGTTACTTTTCCCCCACATAGTAAAACGTGAAAGGCTGTTTTCGCACATGTAACTTTCTTTTGGAAAGTAGAGCAATCTTAATAGTACTATACGAACTACAATAACCAATCCAGCTAGAAATTAACATCAAAAGCTTTTACCTACCATTTGTCGTTATCAGTTTAAAATGTTTATATAAGTTAGACACGTCTATAAAGTAAAGCTCAGCTGCTAAATAGATTATTTGTTATTAATAAGCTAGATCTGGAAATTCAACTTAGAGATACACTCACATCGTAAATGTCTATGCATTATAAGTTCTAAAGTGTATAGGTGCTTATATATCTTTCTACAAACATGATTCTACCAAATACGGTACATATTAGGTTATGGCGGTACTTAGGCCAAGTATAGGCCTACGAGGTGTGTTCAAAAAGTAAGGTGACTTGTCAAATTTCGCGGGCAACGTATTTTCGATTATCGATTTATTTGTTTTGTTGTGTTGGTACACCTCTCCCGAATGTCTGTACCAAATTTCAAGTGAATGGCATTTTTTGTTTGGTTGTGAGAAGCGTAAAGGTTATAAGTGTTTTGCGTGCTCGGCGATTTATTGCTATCGAAAAATATGGATCAACAGATTTGCATAAAATTTTGTGTAAAAAATAAAATTAAGTGCTCCGTAACACTTGAAATGTTGACAGTAGCATACGGTGAAACTGTTCTGAGTAAAAAAAATGTTTACAAGTGGTACAAACTCTTCCAAGATGGCCGGGAAAATGCCAATGACGAACCTCGCTCTGGGCGTCCAAGCATGTCAACAACTGATGAAAACGTTCAAGCAGTGAAGATAATTGTTTTGGAATATCGTCGAATCACTATCAGAGAAGTTGCTGAGGATGTCGGTATATCGCTTGGCTCGTGCCATACATTTTTTCTAACGTTTTGAGCATGAGACGTGTGTCAGCGAAGTTTGTTCCGAAATTACTAAATTTTGACCAAAAGAACCGTCGCATGAGCATCGCCCAAGAGCTGTTGAATGACGTCAACGTCGACCCAGATTTACTCAAAAGGGTCATAACTGGTGACGAATCATGGGTATATGGTTATGATATCGAAAAAAAAAATCGATAATCGAAAATACGTTGCCCGCGAAATTGCTTAAGTTGCCTTACATTTTGAACACACCTCGTATATCGACAATGGGGTTAAAAATGTAGAATAGACAGGAAAAAAAAAAATATATTAAAAGTCATCAGCTTTTGCACTTCACAACACAATATCAAAACGTTTACAGTCGAAACAGTAATACTTTTATATCCCTGTTGCGGGATTGTTACTACGTTTTTATATGCAACTAATATTTTAATAATATCGCTTTCAAGCCTCGAAAAGGAGGATTTTTCTATATAATTTTTCTATATTTTTTATTTTGGCCGTATGGTACAAAGGGGATATTAAGTTTGTTCAGGCGAAAAATGTATGTAACATTCAGATGGAGACGTTGGAGTTATCTAAAGAATGATTAAGGTGATTAGATATGTTGATATACCGATGTCCTTCTCTTCGGAGACTAGACTAATGGGCTAACATTATATAGACGACCTCAAAAAAAAAAAAACAAAATTTGTAGACAAACAATTTTACCTTTGATCATAAAGCAAGAAAATGTCATTAGTACAAAATTATAGAACCAAAATTAGCAAAATGGAGTGGCTGCTTGGTAGAAATAGCCAGCTATCCTTTGAAAAGAAAAGTATTCTCTATAAGAGTTTAATAATGCCAACTTGGTATTATGGCATCCAAGTCTGGGGAACAGCTGCCAAGTCAAACATTAAAAAAATTCAAACTTTATAAAACAAAACCTTGCGCGAAATTGCTGATGTCCCGAGGTATTATCGAAATCGAAACCTTCCCAAGGATCTAGGCATTCCGCATGTGGGTGATGTGTTAAATAAACTAAGCGACCGTTACGCTGATCGCTTAAGGAACCATCCAAATTCACTTGCATGTGCCCTGGCCGGTCATAGATCGAAAAGTCGCCTGAAACTACTTCACCCAAATGATCTCAGAAGGCGTGTCTGATCATGACAACTACTTGATTTTTGAAAATAATGTAAAGTATAGTATATGAGTAATCTAGGCCATACCACACAATAAGTTATATTGAGTGTGTAGTGATTTACTTTTTTATAAATAACCCTTAGAATGATGGGTTGATTGCCAATAAAATAAATATTCAAGAAAAAAAAAGCAAATAAATGTCTTTTGGGGTTCGTAAGCCATATATTAGATTTGATTGCAAAGTGGTGTACAGGACATTCCAAACTATATAATAGAGAATACTTTCAGAGGCTGAAAACAAATAAAGAGTTATTGTGGTGTGAACTGTTAAAATCATTTTTAAAATCAAAATTACGATTTCGCTGAAGCTTATAAAAACTTTTGCAAATTATAAACAAAAAGTTTCGTTTAGTTGCATGCCAAACAAAGTGCTACAAAACAAACAGACGTTTATCAAAAAAGAATATTGCGTTATTTAAAAAATCAATTAGCAGCATAAAACATTTTGGCTTAAAACTGGTTAGCTGCAGCTTCAGCAGCATTTAGTATGTTTATGGTTATGTTGTTGTTGTTGTAGTTGTAGTTGCGGCAGTGGCACATAAAACAGGCAGTCAAAGCCGGCAGCCATTTTTTAAATAAATATTGAACGTGCAGCATAGAGTGCTAAGCGGGTGCGAAAGTGAGAAAAAACTTGCACATGCACACACACTCGCATAGAGAGGGAAGTAAAAATTTGTCGGTACGTTGATCGACAGCGGGATACCCTGCCTTCAATATTTTAATATATGTCACATATTTGCACTCTCTAAATATACATCTTACCTTAAGGTATATGGTTAAAATATATTTTAAAAAATAACTTTATTACGGTACACAGACATTTTTATAAAATTTTGGCTTTGGTTCTTCCCTAGAAATAACCGTAGCTGACAAAGAACTTTGAAAGAATTAAGTTCCCGACACATTACATCTAAGAGTGATTTAAGAAAGTTTATTAAGTAATTGATTATTCGTTAACTTGCTACTTATTTTATACTAATAATAATATTTATCCCGCCAAATCATGAGTTTATTGATTACCCTACAAACTATCAACTGTCGTGAGCAAAATGAATTTGTTTAAATTTTAAAATCGCATAGGTTAAGATTTATTTTTAAAACGGCTATTGCGCTCTTGTTAGCCATTGAGGCTTTGGAATAAAATCGCAGAACAAAATTAAAGCACTAAAATTAGATTATCTTTACATTTTTTAAAATATTTTCGAAAAAGATGTTTTTAACTTAAATTTAACACGAAAACCATCGAATAGTTCGGTACCCATTCTGGGTAAATTTAAGAGTAATAAGTTGGAAACCTCTGATAATGGTTGCTTTAATAGTTGTAAACTTAACTTTATTTTTAATTTGTGTAGTATTAATATCAATAACAACTTCATATTATCCCATTTTGTGTTGAGCTATACTACAGGGTGCGGCAGCATAACTTCTCTTTTTTCAAAACTCAATAAAAACTATTGTGTGCATCGGAAAATATTTATTTATTTTTTATAATGTAGGTCCAAGTCTAAAGTTTTTATTTACATTGTTTTGAAGATCAAATCTGTTAGGTGACGTCCCTCATTCTCCATACATTGCGTAAACCGATATTTGGTGATTGTCATGACTCTTGTTAGCATAGCTAGTGTTATGTTGGCAATTTCTTCTTCGATGTTGGTCTTCAAATCTTGTAGGGTTCTTGGACGGTTCACATAAACAAGGGATTTCAAAAAACCCCATAGATAAAAATCACAAGGGGACAGATCGGGAGAGCGTGCCCTGGGCCATTCCAAATCGCCTCTAATTGAGATAAGGCGCTCTGGAAAGTGTTCCCTCAAAACAGCCATCGATGCTCTTGAAGTATGTGCTGTTGCAGCGTCTTGTTGGAACCAAGTGTCCCCCAAATCCAACTCTTCTAGCCGTGGGAAAAAAAAATTCTGTAGCATGTTTACATACCGGTCCGAATTCACTGTCACTGTAACCTCATTTTCCTCAAAAAACCAGGGACCAATAATTCCAGCTGAGGAAATTGCACACCACACTGTGACTTTGGGTGAATGCAAAGGCCTTTGATGCAATTCTCGAGGGTTGGTGTCAGCCCAGTAGCGCATGTTTTGTTTGTTAACCGACCCACACAAATGAAAATGGGCTTCATCGCTAAAAAAAACAATAGCACCCTCGGGAACGACATCAAAAAGAAGCTCACACGCGTTCATCCGAGAATTGAAGTCACGTTCTGTAAGTTCTTGCACTATCGCCATCTTATACGGATGAAAATGAAGATCATCACGAAGAATTCTTCTCACAGAACGATCGGATAGTCCAAGGGCAGATGCGTGTTTGCGCGCAGAACGCCGTGGTGATCGCAACATTGACGCTCTCACTGCTTCAATGTGTTCTCAGGTGATCTAACGGGCCGAGGGACTCCAGTTCTTCGTTTTGTCGCACTTGCAGTTTGTCTGAATGTAGTGACCCATGTAACAATTGATTTGCGGTCTGGGACGGGAGCCAACGGGGCTAAATTAAAGCGATTCCGAAATGCACGCTGTGTTGCAATAACCGAACATCCGCTTGAAAAGAAGGCCTCAACGGCAAAGGCATGCTCCTCACTATTCCAACGCATGATGGCGACTGAACCGTGTCGGGACAAAATTTTACAGTACCCCCTCTTGAACGAGACCACTAGCGCTCCGTTATGACATTAACTAACTGAATGGCGCTCATTTTAAAAATGGAAGGTATGCTGCCGCACCCTGTATATACTGAATACTAATTCTTTCAGTGAAGTTTTTCATTCATGTCAAATCTCATAATTTCTTCAGATTTGGAAATTCTTCTGGAATTGAAATTTTCTGGAATGAAATTTTTAGCTTAAGTCATGAATTTTGAATATTTTTTTAGGTCCAATATTTAGCCTAAATAATAATATTTTTGGTTTGTGTTATCTGATCTTAATTATTTTTACCGTACTTTGACTTAAGTACAAGGAGTGGCTGTACATTTTTTGCGTGCAAAACGCGTCTTTTAAATTATAAATATAGA
The DNA here is from genome assembly GCA_037043745.1 of Chymomyza amoena. Classification (NCBI taxonomy): domain Eukaryota; kingdom Metazoa; phylum Arthropoda; class Insecta; order Diptera; family Drosophilidae; genus Chymomyza; species Chymomyza amoena. The sequence goes on along the minus strand of JBAMAX010004346.1, from coordinate 314,271 downwards.
ACTTTTTCGTTGTTTCAAAATTTGAGTCCTTGGAGATCTACGATCAGACGGAGATGGGTCAACCGCTATCAGAGGTAAATGTTACTGTGATAAATTTAAGCTATACTTTGCTACGCCTCCTTTGCCTGTTAAAAATTGAAAATACCCTTGACCCTAAATGTATAGGGTATAAAAACCGCAGCTGCTGCTTTAAATTTATGCAAGCGCGGCATTAGAAGCATACTTTGTGGCTGCAACAAAATTCCACTGCCCTGCCCTGCGTATTGGTTAGATATTGGTGTGTATATATATATGCATGCAAATGTATTTATGTGTCTGCGCGTGTGTGTGTGAGGGTGTGCGCATTTCCACAAAAGAAAATGAAAGAAATCAAGGCTTTAGTTGTGGCGCCACGAAAAATGGCGCGCTTTATGAATATTTATATGTAGTACAATGAAGCATGAAAAACTTGTTCCAAGCTTTATGCAATGAATGTATGCATCTACGTAGTGTATCCATTTGGTAGAGGCTATCTGCTAGAGGTAGTTCTGGGAAGTGTGCTTCAATAGTTATCCTGGTCGATATGTCAGTGGCGTGCTGCATTGGTGTAAAAAGTGCCGAACCCGTCATCAGACTTATTGAAAATAATTTATAAAAAAAAAACTGCGAGTGTTTCATAGTCTCGTTATAGGCAAAGATTGGAGAAGTCAAATCTGACAACTTTTATTGTTGAGCAAGTTTCAAATGATATTGAGAAAAAAGTCAAATCTCTTTGGAAACAAGAGAATGCAAGTTGCGATTGTGAAACCGATGCTAGTCGCGAAGAATTAGACGACATGCTGAAAATCTTTTAAATAAACCAAACCAAAGCAAAAAAAAAACTAACCATAAAAACCGCTTTTTTTACGCTTTATTCAGAAATTTTTCAGCTTTTTTTGCCTTTACTTCCATCCAGAAGCAGCTTTTTTTCTGGTAAAAAATTGGCAGCACTGAATGCAACAGATGATATTTGAGGTATTCACGGTGACTGTTGAGTTGAGCAATTAAAAATTAGCGCAAAAACTGAACGATCTTTTGGTTAATTTATCAGTTGACTTTTTAAGTTTCAGCTTCTTCTTTGAAGAATTTAAATAAATACAACATATAAGCTATTATTATTATCACCTCTATATCATCTGCCTGTCATCGATCTATCATCTATCTATAATCTATCTATCATCTATCTATCATCTATATATCATCTATCTATCATCTATCTATCATCTATCTATCATCTATCTATCATCTATCTATCATCTATCTATCATCTATCTATCATCTATCTATCATCTATCCATCATCAATCTATCATCTATCCATCATCTATCTATCATCTATCTATCATCTATCTATCATCTATCTATCATCTATCTATCATCTATCTATCATCTATCTATCATCTATCTATCATCTATCTATCATCTATCTATCATCTATCTATCATCTATCTATCATCTATCTATCATCTATCTATCATCTATCTATCATCTATCTATCATCTATCTATCATCTATCTATCATCTATCTATCATCTATCTATCATCTATCTATCATCTATCTATCATCTATCTATCATCTATCTATCATCTATCTATCATCTATCTATCATCTATCTATCATCTATCTATCATCTATCATCTATCTATCATCTATCTATCATCTATCTATCATCTATCTATCATCTATCTATCATCTATCTATCATCTATCTATCATCTATCTATCATCTATCTATCATCTATCTATCATCTATCTATCATCTATCTATCATCTATCTATCATCTATCTATCATCTATCTATCATCTATCTATCATCTATCTATCATCTATCTATCATCTATCTATCATCTATCTATCATCTATCTATCATCTATCTATCATCTATCTATCATCTATCTATCATCTATCTATCATCTATCTATCATCTATCTATCATCTATCTATCATCTATCTATCATCTATCTATCATCTATCTATCATCTATCTATCATCTGTCTATAATATTAGATTTTAGCTAACGAATGCCGACATATTTGAGTGTTGGCAACACTTTCCTTCAACTCAATTGCTAGACGCTAGAATCTGGCTTGAGGAAAATTTGAGTTCAAGAAAGAGATTTCCAACCTTTTGTTATTGCAAAAGACCTCAAATTTTTAAGTCTTCAAGCGTGATTACCCTAAATGTAACAAATCAACCAACATAAGAAATTTGTGTGGCAAGGCTAGTAAGGTCGAGAGACACATGTGTCAGCACTAGATCAGGAACGAATATTACGGGAATGATTCGATTCGGCCTAAAGGTTCAAAGAGAAAACAAAAATAATGAATATTATCGATAGTTCCATTGATAATTTAAAGTCTAATGCAAGTGTAAATGCAAATATCTTGATGAATCTATCTTGAGCTGCGTGGGATCTGCAAAAATAAAACTGCAGCAACTGCGCGCTGTTGCATAGAATTTGTTGATATTATGGATTTATTAAGTAATTATTAACAAAAGTGATTGATCAGATTACTTCGCAACTGCCATAACGAGTCTAACTCTTATTGTGTAATTGAAAGATATTTGGATATTGTTTTATTTTCTTATCCTTTGCCGTACGCCATTGTCTAGAAAATTGCTGTCCCTGACTAAGAATCTCTACTTACATGCAAATGAAAATGCCAAAGTGAAAGTGCTCTACTTTATTGGCAATCATTTTAAATGCTATGCACTTTTACTATTCTCCATGTGCTTGGCGTTAAAATGCAGCGACTATCAAAAACTTATTCGAAATTGAAAGTTTTATTGAAAATATTTATGCTGCATTTATAAATTGCAAATATTTTAGAGAAAGAAAAGACGCATTGCAAAACTACTAAAATAAATACATACATATTATATAAAGTATGTATGTTCATGCAGTTGTGTTGAAAATGCGCAATGTGATATCCATGTCGTATACGTAACATTATATGCATGAAAACTTAAATGCAATGAATGAATAAAACTTGTTTCGGCATTTATTAAAATGAATATTGAAATTGCCATTTAAGATAAGTAGAAATATGAACTGCATTTACATATGCTATAATTCAAATGCCACAATTTCTCTCTTAAACACAAGTCGTAAAATTATACACAATATTTTTTGATTTACTTTTATACCCTGTAATTTTCGTAGATACGTATATGAGCTATTTAAAGCATATCGTCTTAAGTTTTCTTACTCTTTTCTTACTTTATTACTCATCGGTACTTAGACTAAAACAATACAAGTTCAAATTACTGAGCCATCCAGAAATAAGGCGGAGTAATTGTTTATCGTTATTAAAAACGCGGTCAGAATTTTAGCCATAATTTAAAGAAGCTTCGTCTCCCTGTGTATCAAACTCATCGGGAAGATGTCTAAATGGTTCAAGATGCAGGAGTATTTTCCTGGGGTACTCCATATATAGGCTAATTCAAATTATGGAAATACATTTTCTATCAACCAGGAAAAGATCGGAGTCCGAATTGGTTCTAGGCGATTTATTTTATAACAAAAAAAAAACAAATTAGTTTGTTTGGTTATTGGTTATTGAGGAATCCAAGTTCCAAAAACATTGAGAATCATCCACTGGAGCAGTTCTTTTTTATTCGCTTATAATACACAATTTCTTTAAACGATTTTAAGTAAAAATCATCATGATCAGTTCTCGAATTTTGTTTTCTTTTTGGCAGCAGCTTATTTTATTAATTTTTTGTTTTCGAAAAAGATTTTTTTTTATTTTTTATTTTTGTTTTATTTGCAATCTGTCATATGAGACAATCAGCAAATTTTATAAGTAAAATCAAACAAATGACAGGATTAAATGTGATCCAATGAGTCCATTCAATAGAGTATACAACAAAACTATATGCTAAAGATTATTACGTTATTATGCAAATCTATCTGGAATATCCAGAATGTGAAATCTTTTCAGACGTCTAACATCCAAGCTATTGTCCAGTAAGTTAAAAGCCAACGAATTTCCATGGTTTGACAGTCTCTCCAAATATTTTAACGATGATTTGCTTATTTCATCTTTGACAAAAGGAACATTCAAATCTTTATGTATTTCTTTGTTGGTTACGTACCAAGGAGAGCCTGCAATGTTTCTTAGAGTTATAGATTGGTATCTTTGCAGGACTTCGATATTTGAATTGCTCGCGGTCCCTCAGAGCTGCATGGCATACGTCCAGACCGGCTTGAGTACTGCTTTGTAAAGCCGAATTTTATTCTCCAAACTAAGCTGCGATCGCGGACCTAGAAGCCAATACATTCTTTTGGTTTTAATTTTAAGCTGCATATGCTTTGATTTTATATGCTTATTCCAAGTATGTCGCCGATCCAAATGCACTCCAAGGTATTTGACAGATTCTTCATCCGGAATGGACATACCATTTAACGTCACAAGAGGGCATTTTTCTCGTTTCAGTGTGAACGTAATTTGGACTGATTTTTGCGTGTTTACTAAAATTCTCCATTTTTTCAGCCATGTTTCAATAAGACCGGGTTGCTCTTGTAAATTTTGGGACGCCATTGCCGGAATTGCGCTGTTTGAAATAATTGCTGTGTCATCCGCATAGGTTGCAAGTTCAACATTGTCATTTGTAGGAAGGTCCGCAGTAAAATTTGTGTATAGCACTGGCCCAAGTACACTACCTTGAGGAACTCCGGCGTTTATTGAGTACTGTTCCCAGTGCTCATCAGCATATTGGACATAAAATTTTCTACAGTTGAGGTACGACTTAAAGAATAAGAAATACGGTGCAGGAAGCCATTTTTTGATTTTATAAAGTACTCCTGCGTGCCAGACTTTGTCAAATGCTTGCTGGATATCCAAAAATATCGCAGCGCTGTACTGTTTGTTTTCCAATGCATCCACTATCTTTTTAACAATACGATGGCATTGTTCAATTGTGCCATGGCCTCTTCTGAACCCAAACTGATGTTCGGTTATGATGATAACAAAAGATATGGTTAAAACTATTTTAACAAAAAATTAAAATAAATTGGACTCGGATTCTAAAGTTTTCAATTCAATGTATTCCTTCATTATAGTCAAATTATATTTGCTTATTTTTTTTATATATATATATTTATTTAATTTAACGTTGTAATAGAGCAGCAATACAGCCCTTCAGGCTATTATTTTGCTAAATATTTTTGTTTTCTTTTAAATACAAAATCATTTGCAAATTTTTCTCGTCGAATCGATTCCTCCTATCAGTTATTAATCCAGCCGTGGAGAAAATTCGGCACAGAGGATCCCAGCAACACAACTTTTCCAGTGCAATTTTGCTTAGATTTGAAAATATTTAATCGAATGGTTTTACCAATGCAAATCGTTCCAATATGTAAAGGACGGAATTCCACCTTGTGTCCACATTTTGAAGTAAGCGCAATGGCTCACTTACTCCTTACTTACGCTGGCACGACAAAATCTTTTTATTGGACTTTGGGCTTTTTTTAAAGTGCCCAACAATATTTTTCACATGTTCAATGGTTTTGTTTATATCGTCCTTCTTTAATGCGTCCTTTACAATCAAGTTCAGCGATTGAGCAAAGCATCCAAAATGTTTTCACTTTTTGAGTGGTCCTTAATTGCAGATTTAATGTTATTGGCATTGTCTGATACCGCAAATTGTATTTTGTTTTACATGCCCCACTCCTTGGTCACTGCTTCTAATGTTTATGCTAGATTGGGCTAGGGGCACATTCCACCAAAAGCGAGATTTTTTTGAATTCCGTTGAAAGGGAATGAACAGTTACGGCAATAAAAGTGACGTGTTAGGTAACGTCCCGTCAGGGGCTCTATCTTCCACGGAAACATTCGTAGAAGACATCAGCCTGACTAATAGTTTCGAGCGGAAAGACTTTAAAGCGTTCTAAATTGGGAATTACTAGAGATAATCCAAAATACACTTTTATGTATAATTTTTAAGAATTACAATTTTTTTATACACATGACAAACAAAAACTTTGGGGTTGGTTAATAATAGAAAAAATATGAGTTTTAGTAAATTTGACGATCTTTATCGCCTATTCTATTTTTACTGTACTAATTTGTACAAGTAATAATACTATGATCAAATTTAGAGGTGTAATTTCTTATATTTCCAAAATCGTTATTTATTTATTCAAATCTATTTTATCCCCTACACATATGCCCTTCCGCTGCAATACACTTATGCCAACAAATTTTCTGGTTATAGCACTTGGCAAAGTTCTCCTTCGGAATGGCCTTCAGAGCTTTTTGCAATTCAGCATTTATTATCTCAATCGATTCCAATCAGGTAAATATACAGGTTGCGTAACGATATTTGTTGAGTTTTTGGTGAAATGCTTACGAAGAACCAGTGTCGTGTGAAATGCCGCATTATCATAGCACCTCAAAAAAAAAAGTTTATCTCAAACGATAACAAATATTTTGACGGGAAATTTCGCACAGCTTTAACTTACATTGCTACCAAGTTGCAAAAAGAAAAAAACAAAATCCTGGAAATTAAAATTATCTTTTCAGACATTTATTTTTGAGTTCTTTGGGAACTTCGTGAGTTTTAGTCAAATATTGTATATAAACCAGAAACATTAAAAAATCTTTCTAAATAAACTTTAAAGCGCCTTGGAATCGAATGAAAATTGTAGATATTAAGGAGAGAGTATATTGTAGTCAGTATGGTCCAGGTCACACGTTCTTTATCAAAGAATACATTTCGTTGATTTTTCACTAAACCACAGCCAAATATTGATTAGAATGACGTGCTGCCTCCAACTGGCGGTCGTTGCATGTAAATTGCAAAATTGGTGCGTGACTTTATTTCCAATATTGAGCAAAAAACTTTCGATGAAGATATTATAAGACGTGAAAAACCCATAGTTTATCATAATTGTTGCTGGTCTTTTGTTCGCTTTGCTTTTTTTATGGTTTAAATCTTATTATTATATTATTTTCACCAAAAAGATGCGCCATGTCCGAAAGGCTCAAATAAGAACTACTCATAGCTTCATTAAAATCAAGTATTTATAGAGTCCAAGTAAAAACACGAAAATGGCGAGCTCTTTTTAGAGCTTTGTCTGAATAACGATTTAAAAATTGGCGGCTCAATGTTACCCATAAGAGAAATCACAAAATCACTTGGCAATCGCCAAATGGTTTCACAACAACACAAATAGACCACATATGTGTATCTCGTAAATGGGCTAATTCGTTACACGATGTTCGGAATAAACGTAGCGCAGAAATTGGAAGCGACCATTACTTAGTGATAGCTGAAATTCGCTTACGGTGGTGCCAGCGAAACTCGCAAAGCCGAATTGCAAAGTGAATTCAGACGCCTTTCTAGGATGATAAAATATCAAGCGAAACGCGATAAACAGAGCTTCTACGAGAAATTAGGGGCAGCGGCACAGGCTGCTGCTGATAAAGGTGACCTTAAAGAACTATTTAAACTGAGTCGTGATATAGCCGGTAACAAAAACCTCAGCGCAATGCCTGTTGAAGATGAGAATGGTTGTCTGGTAACAAATGCAGACGAACAGATGGCAATATGGAAGAGATATTTTGATAGAACGCTTAACTTAATTCACGATGAAGACAATGTTGAGCTGCTACACATTAGACGGCGCAATCCCAACAGATCTATTGACTGCAGGCCACCTAGTGTCGAAGAAATATGTGCGGCGCTTCTATCGCTAAAATTGGGTAAATCAGCAGGAATCGACAACCTTCCAGCCGAAGTGTTTAAGGCAATCCCGGAAACAATGTCTCTAAAGCTGCATCACTTATTCGTTGAGGTGTGGAGCACCGAGCATAAAGTCCCAAAAAAGGGAGACAGAAATGCTCTAATTGGAGAGGCATATCGCTGTTGCCGACAATCAACAAAATTTTCATAAAAATAATTTTGAATCGTATCGCTGAGCCACTGAACAGTTTAATTCGACGAAATCAATCCGGGTTTCGTGCTGGTCAATCCTGCCTGGACCACATAAATACAATACGAATAATTATTGAGCAATCGTTAAAGCTTAACTCCACCTTGCATCTCGCCTTCATCGATTTTGAAAAGGCTTTCTATGCTCTTAAACGTGAATTTGTGTGGAATGCTCTTGAAACTAGAGGCTATGTTATGATGGTGCTACATGTCGGGTGTTACACAATGGCGCACTAAGTGACCCATTCGCATCATCCAGTGGCGTGAGACAGGGGTGTGCTCTTTCCTCGCTTCTGTTCATAACGGCATTGGATGTGGTATTCGAAACCCTGGATACTGAAAGATTTGGTATCAATTGGGGAATAAGAGATAAGTTATCCGACCTATTGTACGACGACGACGTGGTTTTCATGACGAACACGCACGCGAAAATGCAAGCTCAAATTACTAATGTAGCGGTAGAATGCACTAAAGTTGGTCTAAAGATTAATACCGCTAAGACTAAATCTATGCGCATCAATGCCAGAAATGATGTCCTAATAGTAATAAACGATACGAATATTGAAAACGTAGAAAAATTTGAATATTTAGGCAGCGTAATAACAACAGATGGGGGCACTAAAGAAGATGTAGCCAACAGGCTACGTAAAGCAAGATGTGCATTCGCTAACCTTAAAAACATTTGGCGTTCGAAAATTATACATTTGATGACCAAAATAACAATATTTAACGCTTGCGTAAAAAGTGTGCTTTTGTACGGATCTGAATCGTGGTTTGTTACTACCGCAATTACACAAAAGCTACAAACATACGTGAACAGATGTCTCCGGCAGATACTAAGAATCTGGTGGCCAAGGACGATTCGTAACAAACGGTTGTGGGAAATAACTAAACTACAGCCGATCGACAAACAAATATTGAGGCGAAAATATGGTTGGCTTGGACACACCCTACGTAAACCTATCGACGAAATGGCGCATAGAGTACTAGAATGGAACCCCCAGGGCAGAAGGAACCGCGGACGTCCAAAAAGCACATGGCGAAGGTCAATTAGGACGAGACGAGCAAATCTATCAGCGAACTTCGAGCAATAGCGCGAAATAGAGATAGTTGGAAAATTTTTGTAGATAGACTAAGTTCTTAAATTTTTATTTTTTTAGAACATGTCAAAATAATAATAATAATAAGTAAAAACACAATGATTAAGTCGAGTATAGACTTACAAGATGGTCCAAGTGGTAAAACGGACAATCCAAAAGCAACTTCCAAAGTTTCTAAAATGCTATTACATTCTTTTTGTAACTCTAATATTTTGCCATGGAAAATTACATAAGTATGTAAGAGGGGACGAATTACACACAAAGAAACTTTATATGTTTTTAAGGGGTTTACCTGCGTGTTTCTTTTCGTACTTTGATTCACTTTCGTGGAAAACATATTTAAATACTTGGTAAAAGATATGAAATACGTATGACAAAAGTTTATCGGTCTAATCAAGCGAAAAAAGCGAATTTTTTGCAAAAAAGCGACCACGAGAGAGCAAAAGCGAACATGTTCGTTTAAAAGCGGGCACATGGTAAGCCTAGTCGTATGTATATTTTAACCAAGATTTTACATCTAAGCCTTCTTCTCAATGAAGAACTATTGTGGAGCGGCGTTTGAATGGGGGTATATTCAATAATTTAAAAGGAATTTCAATTACAATTTTGTTGATTCCCATACGGTATAAACAACATGCGGCAATTTCAAAAGTTGCTTTTATTTATGTTTAAAGGTAATATTTTTACCTGAGCTCGGTCAACGAGTCCGAAATGAAATAGTCACAAAATATAAAACTGATTTTCTGGCGGAATACCATATCAGGTTTCGCAAATGCCCAGAGAAACCAGTTACTAACAAAATATGATATGAAAATAAAACTTAAAACACGCAAAAGGATAAAATAGAGCCCTGCATAAAACTATGCAAATTTTAGAAAGACTCTTAAATTACACCAAAAAATTTATATATTGAATTCAATAATCAACATCAAACATTAATTAGTTGAAAAAATCTACCTAAAGGAGGCCAGTTTTACTACCTTGGCTCGGAAAATTCATTAATTTTAACAAAAAATAGGCTTAAGAAGTTCGCATTTGCTAAAGAATATAATAACAAGGCTCTTTTGGGATTGAATGTCCTACATCGAAAATTAAAGTTTATTAAAGGTAATTAAAGAAAGGTTGGAAAAAAGCCAATGAGTGTTTGGGTAAGTGTAACTCATGGCGGAGGCTCGTTATCTGTTGAGTATGTTTAAGCTTAAATTGCTTGGATGATTTAGTACCAATAAAGAGAACTATTTACATGGATGTAGATTCACTGGACAATTGTTTATTATGGTACAGGATAGATAATAGAAAAGATTAATTTATATCAGCCCATTAAAAAAAATAGTTATAACTAAGTTGATCACGATCGCGGGGCATGAATAAATTTGTAAAATAAATTCCTGAACTTTTGCAAAAGGTCTCTGACGTATTTTATTATTAATTTTATTCGATCTAGCATTTATGAAAAATTGTTATAATTTTCTAAGCTATAATAATAAAAATAATAAACTTATGCTATTTGAGGAGCTTCATTTATCATTATTTTCAAAAAAAAAATTGAAAAGCTATAAAATTAATAAATCATAAGAAATTTCAAAATCAATTATTTTTACTTATGTCAAAATACTTTTGTCAATAATTCCTTCTACTTTGAAATTCATTGGGTAGAGTTCTTTAAAATGATATATAGTGGTTTAGGTATCATTAAGTCTAGTAAGAGATTAAGCCTGTTGAGTGAGTAAATTTCATATACATCTCAGCTTTTAAAATTTATATCAAATTAATGCACACTTTAATGACAAATGCGATTGAGCCTTACCAAGTACCACAATTTCAAAGCGTATAATATTTTCCAATGTTCCTTTGCGGCTTTCCCCTATCTTTGTTCCGCCAAGTTATGATGCTGGCAATGCGACGGAAATTAGTTCAACGACACTCAAACTGCGGCAGTTAAACATGGCATGCAACAGACTCTGCCACATCGCTCCCTGCGACTCCCTACGACTAAGATCGAGACATTTCCCGCTACAACTGCACACAACTTGTCCGCTGGCACTTATTTTTTATGGCCCAAGCTAAAGTCGCTGGTGAAGGTTTGCGGAGGCTGGCCGGACATTTGAAGATGATGTAGTGCAGACATAAACATAAATAATGGCAATGCGCAGTTATTACTTTTCTTCTTCAGATGCATCCTTGGCTGCATCCTTGCTGGCTGCATACAGCCTGCTAACATAAAAATTAAATTTAAGATGAAATTGTGCGGCATCTTCTGTGTGCGCGATCTGAGTTTGAGTCTGGGCCATGTCTTAATTGCATTTTGCCGCCTGCATCAAATGAAAACCGCGCTCTTAATGGGTTAATTGGCTTAAGGCGGCGCTGACTCGAATGATTTATTTAACAATTTACTCTAATGAAATTGACAAACGACTGTTTTATGCTCATATTTCGTATAGCTGCAATGGAAAATATTGCGCATACGCCATGTGAATAAGTGAAATGCTGCAATTACCAAAAAACGCGCATTATTAATTTCAATTTCACTCGTTTTGCTTATTGTTTTTTTATATTCTTTTCAGCTTTTACAAAGTTGCAGCAAAAACATAATTTCAATGTCTTTCAGTCATATATCAAAGTGTTCAAAAAACAACCATAAGAATTTGGCGAGAAATAAAAGCCAGCAACAATGGGCCAACAACCGAGCTGGGCAATTGCCATGATTTGCAGCTTCATTATGACATGCATGCATGATGCAGTTGGCGCCAAGCAAACAACAGCAAAGCAACCCAACAAAAGGAGTCAAGGAGCAGCAGCTAAAGCTGTGCAGGTGCAGCAGGCATCATGAATACTCCGGACTTTGTTGAATCTCGCTGGCTCACATAACAACTGACTTACTGACTGACTGACTGGCTTTGTAGTAAATGCAGATTGCATGTCCTGGCTGGGGCATGTTATGAATTAACAACAACAAAATGTAGCATTAACGAAAAAGATAAACAATGAAAATTTTACAGTGCCTCCAAGTATGCAAGCCGAAGCGTAAACACACTTGCCCAAAATAGCATTTGTTAAAAATCCCAGAAATCTAAAAAAATATTCTAATCGATTTGATTTCACACTGCCCAATTTCAGCAAATCGCATTTTTTTTTATGTTTGAATGCTTTATTGCAAAAGAAATCAAAACTTTTAAACTGAAATTATTTTGTAAATATTCTTCGATATTTTCCCGAGATATAAAGAGTATACAGCTTGTTTATCACATTTGCACGCCAAAGCACGCCCCGTTTTCAAAACACTATCTTAAGGATGGTTATCAGTAGAAGATAATAATAATTTAAGACCAAAAACTATTAAGAAAATTTTGAAAAATTTTAAAGCACGAGCAAAATGTTACTTGCAGTAACCCGATTATTGTGACTATGGATCTTAAATATCCTAAGTAAGGGTCATGACATTCAATGTTACTTTTAAAATTTATTACGAAATATCAAAATGAACGGAATTATTGTCATTATTCGAGCCATGTTTAGGGTGGTGCCATTACTAAATAAGTCAAGCTTCCACTACTATATGATTTTAAGGCTATTAAATTTTTCATTTTTCGCATAAAATCCCATTTTTTATAAAGTGGAAAAAATTTATAAAAACTATTTACAAAAATTTTACAAAATCAACCTTTTTTTATGTAGATCGGCACGAGTGCATACCCTTGGCGCACACCTTGAGTGACTGAAAATGTATAGCTGGGCTTACCACGTTCGAAATTTACAAATAGTAAAAACAGAGGCGATCTCAATTCGGCGGACTGCTCAACACGTACGACCATTTTGTTTTTAGGGTGCTGGCTCTCAATCAGCTGGTATATTCTTGCTAGGATGATGGATGCAACTATGTTCTTTCTGGATGCAGTTAAGAAGCGTGATTCCAAGCCAGTTACGATATTGGCTGAAGTCAACTTTGTTCGGATTGGTATCGATGACTTCAGCTTTCTCCACAACAGAAAGTTTTTCTGAGGACCTCCTTAAATAGCTATGTAACATTTGAAATGAGATTGCTATCGTTTATTATATATAGTCATAAATGTTACAAACAATACGATGAACTTAAAATACTTTGCTATGAGCAACGTATATTAAAGAATACTTAGGGCAAGAGGAGTGCAGCAGGAGGGGCATAACGCACTTGCCGCTAATGCACCAAAATCTAGTAGCACTGCCGGCCTTAAAAGTGTAGCGCCACGGCAATTCCATTAACCCTTACGTCCCTGCGTTCGTTTCTAAAGCGCTGCTTATTTACTTTATAATATTTTTTACTGTTGTTGAGATGTTGCAGGTGTTTGCTGAAGCATATCAAATATATATGAAAACTACAAACACACACACACACATGCATACTGCTTGCTACACAAACAAAGCAGGTAGCAAACTTGCTGCTCTCAAAAGTATGCAACGCCATTATGGCAAAATGTTGTGTCGTCTGGGGCTACAGCTAGAGCTAGTAGAGCTCTGCGACTGAATCTTTTACTGGGATTGGTCTTGTTTCTACAAGCAGTTGCCAGGTTGGCTTGCTTTAATTATGAGTTACTTTTGTGCTTGCATTTTCATGGAAGCCTATTCTTTTTTGCACTGCTTTTGTGAGGCAAGCAGTGTTTGAGTGTGTGGGAGTGTGTTTTTTTTTTGGTGGGTGGCGATTTAAGCGGAATTGGTTGCCACTAGTGGCTTCTGTTTGCCTTTGGCCACAATAGCAGGTAGAGACATGGGCACAACAAAGCAGACAAGTCGCTTGTGGCGTAAACCGCATACTGCAAGTGCTTGGTTGACTATGGAGCTCGGTGTGCTCTGGGGAGCAAGCCATGGCAGCTGCTTATGCTGTGTAATTCCGCGTAAAATGCACAAAGGGACCTTTTGTGGTAGTAGCTGCATGACACCTGCCATTGTTCACAAAAAAGACAATAGACAACCGCAACGCGTAAACGGGTTTGAACCAGCACATAGTCACCCACATGCACAAAAGCTTAGCCAGGACGAAGGAGCAGCAGCAACAGAAACCTAGCTCTGTTCATGAAACATTTAAACTGTTACCTATGCTTTCTTTTACTCTATTCAAATTGATTTTTGATACATTCAAAACTGTTAGCATAAATAACAGCTAGAAGTGATTCTACTTATAAATGCAATTCAACATAGTGTCAACATTTGAATGGCGACGGCAACGTCATCTATGCATCAATGACCCACTTGCCAAGTGGCATATTGAACTTTTTTCCACAAACGGCTAAATCACACGCATCATTGCGTTTTCGACTTAAAGCTCTAAGAAAAAAGGGCAGAATATGAATTGGTAGTGCATTATTGAATACTACAAGAATGTTACAAGAAGAGTGCACTTTGGCTTGAAAAAGTTTTCGTATAATGGAGTAGTCTTTTAAAGAAATTTGACAAAAGTGAAATGCAGCAAGATTTCTGTTAGCAAAAGCTTGTAACGGACTAAAGGTCTGGTATTAGTAATGTCATATTATATACACCTGTACCTCGGTTTACGCGGTACTCGATTTATTTATATTTACTTTTATTTAATTTATGTTAACTTTGCGGCCAGATCGACAACTGCCTTTTTTCGTGAGAATGGAATCCATCTTTTCAACAATTGGCCTTCGAAATCACCAGATATGAATATAGTCGAGAATGTTTAGATACTTTTGGCATGCGCAGTGTACGGAAATGGCCGACAATACAACAACAAAGACGAACTTAATTTGGCCATTGAGGCAGCTTGGAAAAACATCTCTTATATCCAAATAAAAGTACTTTATGACAATTTTCTACCACATCGAATACTTGCTTTATATGACGCTAAAGATAAACACACGAGAAAATAAAAAAATGTTTAAAAAAATTTGATTTTTGTAAAAATTGAGTGGCTTTAACCTTATTTGGCACGAAAATTATTAGCTGTTTGTTGGAAGTATGCTCCAGCTTCCGTTTGGCTCCTTCGACCGTCTTGTACTTATTGGCCTTTTTTTAAATTTTCTTTTACAACAGCATATCTTGGCGAGTTTGAAGTCCTTGCCGACCTTCAAGTGCTTTTCCGCTATGTTCCATTCTATATAAACTTCCGATCAATGAAATAGACTCAGATATTTTTTTTTTCAAAATTGTATTCGCAAAATCAAAATAAAAATGAATCGTAACAAACAATATTTTTCTATCATTCAGGATTTAAATCTAAATCAAAAATTTGCTGCAGTACGTTAATAGCACTGGAATATTATGCCACTTTCTGTTTGAACCAGTTATGAATTACAATCTGCAATATGTAAAAAAAAAGGAAAAATTAAATTCCTGTCCTATCAAATTCTCCGAACACGTAGAATAATAGCAATCTACAAAATTACCATTAAAACAATCTACATTCAATAAAGCATTATTTTGAAATATAAATTAAACAAAATTATATTTATGAAAACAAATCAAATCTTGCAGTTTATCACACTTGCATATTATGCCATTATTGTTTTAAGCCAGTTATGAAATACAAAATTATCTCCTAAATTTGTTTTTTAGTGAATTCGGGGAAACTTTTGAATAATCACTCTTTTTTTTGTATGATGGTAAGCAAAGCGGAAGTGCATGGTAATGCGGAAAGCTTCGGATCGCCATTAACTTGGGAGTGGCAAAAAATTATCCTTTTGCTGAACGGTTCAAGCAGCTCACAAGCTTCCGACTCGCAGTCAAATATCCTATGGGTAAACCCCCTGAACTAACGTTCTAGGGGCTAGCTAATTGTGAGAAGGCAAATGATGGCTTCGCGATTATAGGGCGATCCATAACGTTGCGTCTGTACTCAGGCGTCTGCTTTTCAGGTTAGGGGCGGGCTTTTTAAAAGTGACCTGTCACTGCGAACAGAGTTGTAAGGACTGACTCTGAGCTTATAACTTACTGTCGGAACCCTGCTCCCTCACATATTTCTTTATAAACATGAGAGTAAACCCGAGGAATATTCATTTTCAAAGTGATACCCGTGCCCCTGCGGCTAATCCACCTGATTCGGCAGCGTGCACGATGGATTTGGAGGTGCAAACCCCATGTTTTAGAAATACCAATATAACGGAAACCATATGGCTCTATGCTCCAATAGAAGTAACAGGACATAAGAAGAACAGCAAAATCAAATAACAGCAATCACTAAAGTAGAGGTGGGATAAGAAGTAACGATTGTAATCGATAGTGCTACCTCTCGTTAGTTTAGGGCTCGTCCTTTTAATATGTACCATAGAGCAAGTGGGGAAAATAACATTGTAAAAAAATATATTTTAAAATTTGATCTTAAAAAAAAAATAACTTTCCATTCAAGAATTAAAAAAAAATATCGTTCAAGTAGCTTTTTGTTGTTGCATAATGCCAACAAGTCGACACTTCTAGGTTTTAGTTCAAAACTATAAGACTACATATATATATAAAACGACTTACCTGACACTTTCACGGATTGTTTCTGGAAATCAATTAAAAAGTGAAAACTGATACAAAACTGATGCAGATGAACTTAACTTTCACGCTACACTTAAACAAATAATAATTTTCAGGTTAGATGATGCTGGAATGAAAATGCGAGCACAGTCTGTTTACTGCAACTTCTAGATATGTAAATTCAGAAGCCGGATTAAAATATCTTCTTATACAGGGTGCGGCAGCATAACTTCCTTTTTTCAAAACTCAATAAAAACTATTGTGTGCATCGGAAAATATTTATTTATTTTTTATAATGTAGGTAGGTGTCTAAAGTTTTTATTTACATTGTTTTAAAGATCAAATCTGTTAGGTGACGTCCCTCATTCTCCATACATTGCGTAAACCGATATCTGGCGTTTGTCATGACTCTTGTTAGCATAGCTGGTGTTATGTCGGCAATTTCTTCTTCGATGTTGGTCTTCAAATCTTCTAGGGTTCTTGGACGGTTCACATAAACAAGGGATTTCAAAAAACCCCATAGATAAAAATCACAAGGGGACAGATCGGGAGAGCGTGCCGGCCATTCCAAATCGCCTCTAATTGAGATAAGGTGCTCTGGAAAGTGTTCCCTCAAAACAGCCATCGATGCTCTTGAAGTGTGTGCTGTTGCACCGTCTTGTTGGAACCAAGTGTCCCCCAAATCCAACTCTTCTAGCCGTGGGAAAAAAAATTCTGTAGCATGTTTACATACCGGTCCGAATTCACTGTCACTGTAACCTCATTTTCCTCAAAAAACCAGGGACCAATAATTCCAGCTGAGGAAATTGCACGCCACACTGTGACTTTGGGTTAATGCAAAGGCCTTTGATGCAATTCTCGAGGGTTGGTGTCAGCCCAGTAGCGCATGTTTTGTTTGTTTACCGACCCACACAAATGAAAATGAGCTTCATCGCTAAAAAAAACAATAGCACCCTCGGGAACGACATCAAGAAGAAGCTCACATGCGTTCATCCGAGAATTGAAGTCACGTTCTGTAAGTTCCTGCACTATCGCCATCTTATACGGATGAAAATGAAGATCATCACGAAGAATTCTTCTCACAGAACGATCGGATAGTCCAAGGCCAGGTGCGTGCTTGCGCGCAGAACGCCGTGGTGATCGCAACATTGACGCTCTCACTGCTTCAATGTTCTCAGGTGATCTAACGGGCCGAGGGACTCCAGTTCTTCGTTTTGTCGCACTTGCAGTTTGTCTGAATGTAGTGACCCATGTAACAATTGATTTGCGGTCTGGGACGGGAGACAACGGGGCTAAATTAAAGCGATTCCGAAATGCACGCTGTGTTGCAATAACCGAACATCCGCTTGAAAAGTAGGCCTCAACGGCAAAGGCACGCTCCTCACTATTCCAACGCATGATGGCGACTGAACCGTGTCGGGACAAAACTTTACAGTACCCCCTCTTGAACGAGACCACTAGCGCTCCGCTATGACATCAACTAACTGAATGGCGCGCATTTTAAAAAAGGAAGTTATGCTGCCGCACCCTGTATATAAAATTCTCGTGTAACAATGTTAGTGAACATACTTCTCCGAAAAGGCTGGACCGATTCTCATGAATTTTTTTTGATTTAAAATTAAAATAATTAGAAAAATTATTGGAAGTTTTTAAACCGATGATTTTAATAATACCTCCCCCTAAAAAGTTTCCTTGTTGCCTGCATATAATTAGGCCAAAGGTCATAATTTTCATTTTTTCCGTTTTTGACTGTATTGCCCTGCATCAGACAAATTATGGTTAAAAATCGGCATGAATAAATTTGGTAAGCTATAAAATTGATTAAATTATAATAATTAATTATACTGATTCACAAATTTAAAAAAAAGGTTGGTATCCTAAACATGTTTTAGTGGTTGCCGTAGTAAAATGATATGCATAACTCCAAAATGCACTCAAAAAAAAATTTGTATGAAACGTGTTTTGAGATATTACGAAAAACCTGTTTTTCCAAATTAAAAAAAAAAATATATCTACTTAATACCAAATATCTCTGATTGTACTAAGCTGATTTCAATAATAATAATTGAATTATCCATCGATTATATTTGAAACAAATTTGTATCAATCTTACAGTTTGGTCGCTATTTATTTATTTATATGAAATAAAATTATTAAAACCGTGAGATGTTGCAAAACTGGCCACCCTATGACAGACAATTTAATAGCGTTATGACTCTGAAACTTCAGCTGCTTCTGTTGCTGCAAGCTCCTTGATGACCACAACCCATCTTAGCATTTATTACCTATTGAAGCTTGAAAAATAAAATATCCCAAAGTAATGCCTCTAAATACTTTAAAGTTTTCGCAGCGACTTCAGTGACGGTACTTAAGAATTAAAGTTTGCTCCAAACTATGTTTTTTGACATCTTGGGCAATTTAAAACCGATAAAATTTATGTTTAAACAAAACAAACTAAAATCGAAAAAAAATTATTATTAACATTTTTTTGCGAACACTAAAGTTTTAGTCATTTCTGTAGTAAAATGGTACGCCTTAACCAAAAATGGAGCTCAAACATTTTTTGTTGAACGGATTTCGAGATAATTCGAAAAAACGCCTTTTCGAAATTTAAAAAAAAAGTGTTTTTATCTAAAAGCACATATATACTAAACTGCAGATAATTATCAATTATAATTGAGTTGCCTATCGATAACACTTGAAACATTTTTTTTTCTAGCTTATAGCTTGGACGCAATTTAAGTTTTAAAAAACAATTTTATTTCGAACTTAGCTTTTAAAATAAAAAAAAATAAAAAATTTTATCTACAAATCAAAATAATTTTTTGTATTAAAAACCAAAAGTCTTAAGTAAATAATTCGTATTTTTTTAAAAGTAGAACTATAAAACCAAAGCTCGAGTCTGTTTGCACGGACTTCTTTGGTTTTTTCATAAACTCACTTAACAAATGATTATTTTGCTTAATATTTCATTATTAAAACATCTTAATTTACGTTCAACTTTCTTTACTTCTTTGCTTTTTAACTGAGAAATAAATTCACGTCTGAACAATCTGGTTGCTATCTCTACTGAGAGACTGCTGTTTTAGTGCCGCCAACTCATGCCTTTCTTTACCTTCCTAAAGCTGACAACATCATGACTTAATGGTCAGCTGCTAACCTATCAACCACCATTCCCATACAAATATATCGTAACCAAATTGGGTCTTTAAAAGCTTTTTAGAGTTCTCAAGCTGTGTACCAAATTTGATCAAAATCGTTTGACTATATCATATAGCTCCCATAGGACCGATCGGCCAAATAACTTTTTTAAAGAAAAATTCGTTTTATTTCGTTTTATAACAAAGATATCGTAACCAGATTTGGCGTTTAGAAATTTTTGAGCACTTGAGCAATGTACCAAATTTGAACAAAATCGGTTGACTATATCATATAGCTCCCATAGGTCGATCTTCCAAAAAATCGATTTTTTAACAAAATTTGTTGTGTTTCGTTTGTTTGTTAAGATATTAGGACCAAATTTGACATAAGTGAGTATTTTATAGTTCCTAAGCACTATACTAAATTTAATCAAATCGTTTGACTAGATCATATAGCTCCCATAGGACCAATCGGTCCAAAAACACGTTTTTTATACAAAATTCGATGTGTTTCGTTTGTTTGTAAAGATATTTGAAATAAATTTGGCATTCATATCTTTTTTAAGGTATTTAAGCACGGATAAATTTTATTGAAATCGGTTGACTATCCCATAGGAACGATCGGTCAAAAAAAAAATTTTTGCTTAAAAATTCTTGTTTTTGGTTTTTTGTGAAGAAATCGGACTTTATTACAAGCTAGTGGTACAGGGTATCTAAAGTCGTCCGCGCCCGACTTTACGTCCGCCATTTTTTTTGAGGAATGATGAAACAAAAATGACCAGAGGAGGCAAAACCCAATAAAAGACGGAGTGTTTCGGTGAACTTTTGGCGTCAAAAAAACAAAAAATCAACCAACACTGGTCTCCATACCACCTCGGAGAACGTTTTGGAAGCAAACGTTGGTGAGCGTTTATTCTTATACGAAGTTTTGTTTAGTTTGCGTTTCTGCATCTAGCCCTTTGTCTCCATCCAGTCAACAAAAAATTTTCTTTTTATCAGAAAAATATAATAAATACATAAAACTATATAAAAATTTTTAAGTTTACCTTCAAAATAGAATTTTTACATAAATTTTCTAAAATTTCGAAAAATTTCGTATTAAAGAATAATTAACAAACAATCCGTAAATTTGACAAAAAAATGTTACAAGTATAATCGAAATATAATTCAACTATCTACAGTTTGGTAAATAATCAAAATCAATCAACCAGAGATATTTTCTTTTAAATAGACAAACTTTTTTTTTTAAATAATTCGAAATGCATAAAAAAATGTACTACCGAAATGAGTAAAACATGTTGAGGATGCATTTTGGTATGAACTAGTGTAATCATGACTTAACCACGATGTCATACAAAACCTGTCATACAGCTTCTCCTTGAACTCTAGACGTTCATACGAAAGAACGGATATGCCTATATTAAGGGGCATAATGATGAATCCTTTATTATCTTATGTCAATCCTTTCTATAGACAGATTTATTCTTAAATTTAATTTTTGGCAACTTAGTTTGGAGAATAAAATTCGGCTTTACAAAGCAGTTCTCAAGCCAGTCTGGACGTATGCCATGCAGCTCTGGGGGACGGCGAGCACCTCAAACATCGAAATCCTGCAAAGGTATCAATCGATAACTCTTAGAAACATCGCAGGCGCTCCTTGGTATGTAAGCAACCAAGAAATTCACAAAGACATGAATGTTCCTTACGTCAAAGATGAAATAAGCAAATCATCGCTAAGATACTTAGAGAGACTATCAAACCATGAAAATTCGTTGGCTATTAACCTACTAGACAATAGTATGGATGTTAGACGTCTGAAGAGATATCATGTTCTGGATCTTCCAGATAGATTTTTATAATATACAGAGTTTAGTAAATAATACGTAATAAGTAATATGTATTAAATAACATAATGAATTATATACAATTTAAGTATATTGGTGTTGCTCACTGGAGCATAACCAACCCCGTTATATTTATAATATAAGCAAATTTGTTAAATGTCAATATGACAGATCGCAAATAAAAATAATACAAAAAAAAAAAAAAAAAAAAAAAAAATAAATTATACTCAGCTTGAACAGCAACAGTTAAAGATTGTTTTATGTGCCCTGTGAATGTATTGGTGCACACAAGCTGACCATATAGATATGCCGCAAACATATACAACGAGTGCTTGTGAGGACGTGGGACGGTTGAAACAACCAGAAATTGAAGGGTGTTTTTCTAGAGATTTCATTTTATAGTTGAAAACGATTGAACAAAATATACAGATCGAGCAAAACATAGTCGATTCAGAAGGTATTTCATTTTAAATTCAGAGCTTTTGGAGTAAAGAGAGTCCACATTGACTATTCACATTTACGAGAGAGTGCTTTGAAAGAGAGAACGTAGCAGTCAACGGCATGCGTCATGAGCCATGATGATAAACAATTTTTTGCTCGAATAGAATGTTCACTAAAGAAAAGATTTTCCATATGCCAAACATTAAGTTATTAAAGTTATTGCTTTAACGGGAACTTTTTAACGTGTCAAAGACACTTAACTGCTGAGGACTATTTTGTATTGTTATTCTTATAGAAATTTTGAAATGCTAGAGTTGAAAAACTTGCCTCTCAGAATTACCCACATGACCGAATCTATAAGTAAACAACAATTTTATTAATATAGCATATTTTAAATACAAGATTTTTCTGTTTCTTAATCTTTTAACTCGACATCAGACTTATGTTCCATACTTAAAAAAGCACCCTATACGAAAATCCATACATACACAATTTGGTTTGAAAATGCAACAGGAAATCAGTGTACAATATTGTAATGGCTGCAACCCACACACATACAGACGCCAATAGACCACCCACCCACACAGACACACACAAGCACACACACACTGCAGACTTCTTTTATATTGCACATTTTGCGTTGAATAAACTTTAGAATTTAATGTGAACAAAAGAGAAGTAGCAGTTCAGCGATTGCTGGATAAAACTGGAAGCAAAAGGAAACATACAAAGTCAAAATAAGTCAAGTTAGGAATATGTTACATGGGACTTTGCGTCTGTATGTACAAGTGTGCTATGTCTAACCGGAACAACTCCGGGGGCCATTTTGTTATTACAGTTGCTGCAATTTCTGTTGTCGCTGTTTCGCTTTCTGCCTTTAGTTTTGTTGCTTTACCAACAATTACAAGCAGAGCAAAAGCAACAAAGGTAAAAGCGAATGGTAACAGAAAAAGAAAAACATAATAAAAGAGAATAAAATGTAGCTTTAAAGTTTTGCTACAAAAATAGTAAGTGCTTGGGCTCAAGTCCTGACCCTTGCTATGGCACTAGACTTAGCTCTGGTCTTTTGTATGTTGCCGGAACACCCTGTTGCTGGGTCGCTGTAGGGTTTAGAATTTTGTGTGTCTTTTGGGGTTCGTCGGCGACTCGTCACAGCTCAAGTGGAGCAACAGTGCGCTTGGCTGTGCGCAATCACAACATGCACTCCTACACACACACACACATGCTGCCACGTATACACTCGCACATACATTTGTCTTCCGGCCATGACAGCGACAGTAAATTGAAAATGGCGTATACCAAGCGACCAAATGTACAGTAGCAAAAGCAACAGTAACCAGCCATGTTTTCAGTACTTCTCACTTGACGCATAGCGGACAGCAGGGCATCATGTTCCCTTGGCTTGCCCCTCTGAGTTCAAAGATTTGCTCTACTTTTTGCCAAACTAGCAGCAGTTATTCAAATCGGCAGTCGAGCCTGACCCCAGCGCCCTCCTCCGTGTTTGCACCCTTATTGTAACTTGTTTGCATTGCTTACCAAGTGCCAAGTGCAACCCAATCCTAATTGCATGCGATTGACATTGATCAATGTGGATGGTGACCTTAGCAGCAGCCAGGCAACAAACATTGCTTATATTATGGCGAGGCGCTGGTTAGTTCCTATGAATGTTAAAGAACCTTACATTTTTTATTTTGTAAATTAACTATTTCGAAATAAACACTTTACCTATTTTTTTAATGTTTTTTTTGACTAAAAATATATAATTTTAAAAACTCTATGACAGAATAAGTTATTGTTCGTATATTCCTCAATTTTCTTTATTTTTAGCGGGCAGAGGGATGGTAATGAAATCGTCACATTTGTTATCAAAGAAGTCTATAATAAGTGTACTAACTGCCTAAATCTTCAATCAGCAAGATTCGGCAGATGCTATGTTTGTCTAGCATATCATTAATGTTCCATATCTACCAGTGGCGTAGCGTGCCTTGGCGGGGCCCCGTATAAAAACTTATTTGGGGGCCCCTAGGAAGGGTAAAGATTTTCCCAAAAAAAAAGCATAAAATTACAAGAAATATTTATTTATTATAATTAAATCTATGTATTACTATTTAATAAAAAAATAACAAACAAATCAAATTATTTGTACATTCTCCTTGCCTTTTTTTCTGCAAACTGATTTATTAAATCATTTAAATCTGATGATGACTTAAGTTTTTCTAAAGTTTCTGCCTCTATAGATAAAAGTGAAAAGTCTGAGAGGCGTCCCTGTCCCATTGAAGTCCTTAAATAATTTTTTATTAGTTTTAATTTCGAAAAACTTCTTTGCGGTTGTAACTGAAGGGTCATGAATGCTGTTATTACCTCCGGAAAACTGGATGCAAGACTATTGAATTCTATCAGCAATAACTCAATTAGTTCCTTAATCGAGTGAATTTTTGAATTTCAGATTTTAAGCATGTTCTAAGAGTTTTTATTTGGTCATAAAGGTTAACTGAGATGTCATTACTGTATTTATCAGACAGTTTTCCGGAAGCGTTTAATAACTCTTCGTTTGAAGAAGACAGGAGATTCTCCGGTTGTAATATTTCGAACATACTACTCAGGTTGCGAAGACTCTGAAATCTTTGTTTAGTTTATGAAATTAATATATCTAAACAGCAATAGTAAACATTGACTTTGAAATAAGATTCCGGGCCTGAAATTCCTTCATCTTGTGACAACTCATCAAAAAACCGCTTCGTTATCTTTCACCTTTTGTTTATAAAAACAGTTGTCAACTTCCTCTCTTTTGATAAATCTTTGGCCTCATTTAGTAAACTATTGAATGAATTTTCATTTCTTAATTCTCACAGTCTATTCAAAAGATTACTTAATGGAATACTAGTTTTTTGTAAGTCATTATTTTCATGCTGTAGAGCTTTAGACGACATCGACATCATTGGGCGTACCAAGCGAGATGTCACCGCGGCCTTCAGTGCTATTGAACGGGAGTCTGCGAAAATGGGTCTGGCGGTAAATGAGGGCAAAACGAAGTATATGCTGTCGTCAAGTAGGGACGTGCGGCGGCTTGGGTCCCAGATTACGGCCGACAGCTATACCTTCGATGTTGTCAAGGAATTTATCTACCTTGGCACCGCCGTTACCACCGACAACGATGTCAGCCTGGAGATCAAGCGCAGAATAACTCTTGCCAACAGGTGCTATTTCGGTCTCAATAGGCAATTGAGTAGTAGAGACCTCTCTCGCGCGACAAAACTATCACTCTACAAGGCACTCATCCTTCCAGTGCTTTTTTACGGCGCGGAAGCCTGGACCGTGTCGCTAACTGATGCAGCTGCCTTGGGAGTTTTCGAGAGAAAAGTACTGCGCAAGATCTTTGGTCCTATTCGAGTTGGCGATGACTACCGCATCCGCACCAACCAGGAGCTGTATGAGCTCTTCAACGACATGGACGTTGCTCAGCGTATCAACATCCAGCGGCTTCGCTGGCTCGGATATGTCGTTAGGATGGACGAGGATGCTCCAGTTAAACGTGTGTTCGATGCGGTAGTCAGCGGCCGTCGGCGGAGAGGACGACCGTGTCTGCTTTGGAAAGACCAAGTGGAAGGGGCCCTGTCTTCGCTTGGTGTGACCAACTGGATAAGGCGCGCGCAAAGCAGAGGCGCCTGGAGAGACGTTTTAAGGCAGGCCGTAGCCCGGTAATCGGGTTGGCATGGCCACATAAGAAGAAGAAGAGCTTTAGAAACAGGGTTAATGATATCAAATAGTGAAGAAAAAATGTGACAAGCACTAAGAAATCATAACTTTCTAAAATGTTAATTATATTTTTACAGTCTTCACGTTAATTTTTTTTATTCGAAATTAAATTTAGTTGGTTCAAAGTTTTACCGAAAAGTCAAGCAAACGCAAAAGCCGGCCGGCGCAATAACAAAAACGCTCTCGAAATAAAATAATTTTTATTACTTTTTGCTTACGCACGTTCCGGGACCCCCGGACCACGAGGGCCCCGTATAATTAATCCGGCTTATACGGCGGTAGCTACGCCACTGATATCTACCAAAGTAGATTAAATTATCCAACTAGGTACATGAGGCAGCTGAAACAACTAAGAACAACAAAGAAAGAGGTCTTAAATAGCTGAATCGAATCAGATTTATATTTACAGAAGTCTACCATTTATTTCGTTTTGTCTAGTACCTCCCTGATACTGCTAATTAAGAAAACCTTGGTGAGCTCACTCACTACCCTTAACCAATTTTAGTTACCTACAATTAAATTCTTAGTGAAATTAGTATGAGGATGTCATTGCCGGTTATACCTTGCCCCGCAAAGTTCGGAAATTGCGAGTGGTAACCGAAAGATTGCTTAGCTTTATGTCTTCAGAGGATCCGCCAGACTTGCTAATAATGCTTCAAAGATAAGAGCAGGACGTCGTGTCATTCGGAAGCGCCAAATTTGGAGCATTATTTTTGTTTTCTGGATATTCATTTTTATGCCCGTCAACTCAGCTATTAAGCGAATTTCATATAAATAGTATGTATTTAGCTTAAGTTTCGTATCAGGGAATCGAAAGCAGCTGGACGAACTTCCTGCGGTGATTTTAAAATATGGAAGCATCCTTGCACAAGTGCTAATCTATCATATGCTCAACCTGGAAAGCATCGGCATTTCCAGCGGATTGGAAAGATGGAGTTACCGAATGAAGGCGATGTGAGTATAGGAACTGACCTAGAACAACGATACTTCATGCCATTCAAAAATTCATGGCATCCATTATGCTAAACAGAATTTCGAGGTTCGCGATCGGCGAGGGAGAAAACGAAGAAGCCTTGAAACAGTGGAGACTAAAACAAAAACTCATCGACCTTGACGTCATCTGCTTTACGACGCATTCACTAGCTGTCACGGCATCCAAGCTTCGTCGCCTGGCAGCAAATGCCAGCACAGTTGGCCTGAAGATCTACTTCAACAAAACAAAGTTGATGCATCTACAAACTGTGGATATAACTCCGCTGCAAATACAAACTGGCGACGGCAGAATTACTATAGCGGATGTGAAAGAATTTTGCTACCTAGGCAGCCTATCACAAATGGTGGAGTTGCCGTAAGCGATGCGGCTGCACGGTGAATCAAAGGAAAACAAGAGTTCTACTCATAATTCTGTATGCATCGGAAATCTGACTCGTATCAGAGCGCATTGAAGGGAGACTTAACGCCTTCATCAACTAATGCTTAGCGATCTTAAGCCGAATCTTTTGAGCGTCGAAGATAACCAACGCAGACCTCTTGCAGCTTACAAACTCTGAGCCCAGAGTCGTTGACTGCTTAGCAAAGCTTGTAACCCACAGGGCAGTAGATACAGAGGACAACCGCAACAATTATGGATCCGCATTATTAGCATTCATTGTTTGAGGGACTTCATTTCCGCCCTACCTAGGGCCGACAAATTTAAAATATATATAATACTAGCCGGCCTCCGCTCACTCGTCTAGATCTGGAATCTTTCCGATTGGAAAACATCGTCCGATTGATCGATGAGTGGATTAATTTCATCATAAAATTTTCAACCACTCGCCATCTTTACATTTTAACCATGTTTAATGGAGACTTGGTAGTTTTCTTCTCGGCATTGTAAGCAGTATCTGATATTAATGTTTTCGTGCACTAATAATGTTAACCTATTGTATAATGGCGACAGGATGTCTTTTTTTTATTTTTTCACGTTCAGTCAAGACAAACCACAGATTGAAAAATATTGCGTAACGCGCCGTCCGCGAAAGCCGCGAAACAGGAGTGTGGAAGGCTTCGCGGCTAACTTCGCGGCGTTCGCGCCCGTGAACACACCATGCAGGTATAGTCGATAAATGAAAAAAAATGTTAGGAGTGGGAACCCTTATCTCTTAGGGGTATGAAAAATAGATGTTGCCCAATAAGCACACAAAGTTTCATGAGAATCGGTCTAGCCGTTTCGGAGGAGTATGTTCACACAAATACCAAAATTCACAATCCCACGAACCAATTCACACAAACTCATCGCAATAGGCTTAAAACTTCCGCATTGACCTCTAACACACGCAAAAATTAGATTCATCGACTCGTTCATGAGAACACCCATAATACGTAAAACATAAGTTTCTTCTTATATATAAAATTCTAGTTTCACAATGTAAGTTACCATACTCCTCCGAAACGGCTGTACCGATTCTCATGAAATTTTGTGTGCCTCAATAAAATAAAATTTATAACGTTTATAATTTTTGTGTTTCCTTTCGACAAAAAAACAATTAACTAAAAAATATTAGTTAATCTGACAATGTACACAATGCCAACCTAAATTAAAAAAAAAAATTTATTGGAAAATGAAATTGTCGTAATTTTCCTGTAAATTTTCCAATGATATTACATAGCCTATGTTCGTCCCACGAAGCTTCTGAACATTTTAAAAAAAGTCCCATTGAAATCGGACAAACGGCTTAGCGTCCAACCTCATACAAACAGACATACACTTTTTTTTATATAAGGTTGTCAAAAAAGTCTTGCGGTATTTTTATTGAATTTTCAATTGTTCATAAAATTGGTTATAATAATGCGATTTAAGTCAAATATGCGCCGTTTTGTTCGATGACGAGTTCCCAACGAGATGCCAACTTCATAATGCCCCTCTTATGAAGCTCGCTTCCCTATTGTCAAAAAACTCGGAGAGCCAATTTCCACAGGACTCTCTTGTGGACAACTTCCGATTACCAAGCGCGTTCTCATGGACAGAAATAGGTGGTAATCACTTGGTCCGAGATCCGGACTATGCGGTGGATGCAAAAGAACCTCCCATCCGAGCTCCCGGAGCTTCTGGCGCGTCACCAAAGATGTGTGTGGCCTGGCGTTGTCCTGATGGAAGACAATTCGGCCTCTGTTGATCAAAGATGGCCTCTTCTGCATGAGTGCTGCATTCAAGCGGTCCAGTTGTTGGCAGTACAGGTCCGAATTGAGCGTTTGGCCATAGGCGAGCAGCTCATAGTGGATGATTCCCTGCCAATCCCACCAAACACACAGAAGAACCTTCCTGGCCGTCAATCCAGGCTTGGCCACCGTCTGGGCAGCTTCCCCGCTTTTCGACCACGACCGTTTACGCTTCACGTTGTCGTAAGTGACCCACTTTTCATCGCCAGTCACCATCCGCTTCAAAAACGGGTCGATTTTGTTGCGATTCAGAAGCGATTCGCATGCATCCATACGGTCAAAAATGTTTTTTTGCGTCAAGTCGTGTGGCACCCATACATCGAGCTTCTTTTTCAATCCAAGCTTCTTCAAATGGTTTATAACGGTTTGATGACTCATGCCCAGCTCTTGGCCGATGCTACGGCTGCTTCTATGCCGGTCTCTTTCGATCAATTCAGCGATTTTATCGCAATTTTCGACAACAGGCCTTCCGGACCGTGGCGCATCTTCGATCACCTCTGCACCAGAACGAAAACGTTGAAACCATCGTTGTGCGGTGGAAATGGAAACTGTATCGGGTCCATAAACTGCACAAATTTTATTGGCAGCATGAGATGCATTTTTGCCTTTATCGTAGTAGTACTCTAAAATATGCCGTATTTTCTCTTTATTTTGCTCCATGTTTGCGACGCTATAACTCACGAACGACTAAAAGCAAACAACAATTAATCAAACACGTGTTAGCACGTGAAAAGAGCTTTCCAAAAAGCTCTAGCTTGAACCGATGCGACGAAAAAAAAAAAAAAAAAAAAAAAAAAAAAAAAAAAAAAAAAAAAAAAAAAAAAAAAAAAAAAAAAAAAAAAAAAAAAAAAAAAAAAAAAAAAAAAAAAAAACGCATACAACAATTTGCTACAGACTCAGTAGAAGCAAGATACCAGTTATGTGAAAACATACTGACAAATATGTGCATAGATAGTTTGAGGCATATATATATATATATATACAAGCTGTTGTCGGGACTCGGGTAACTTAGTTACCTGCAAAGGAGCAATATGCAACATACATTCAATTTTGCGCGCTTTGATTTTAAACTTTTGGAGCAATTTAAGCGATTTTCTGTGTTGCAAGGATCTTCGTGGAGCGCCAAGACAAGCATGGAAGGAGCTGAAGGGCTCCTAATGGCTTTAATTGTATTTGTTGTGCAAAGTAAATATTTATGCGTCTATAAGACTAAGTAACATATAAGTAGCACTGAGTGCAGTAAAGTAGTGCAAGGATTAGAGTATGCGTGGTATCTGTTAACCATTCACCAAAAATAATATTTGCATTAACTCATCTGTTGTGCTTCGAGAGAAAAAAGTCGGTTTTACGGGCGAAGATTTTACGTGACAACGTCTTTTTCTCGGTAGAATATTTATTGATATGAATATTATTAAATTGCACAATAGGAACAAGGAATTGAATGAAAATAGGAATTGCACAAATTTTAACTATAGAAATATATTTTGTTTACTAAAACATTGTACATGTAAACTAAAACTTAACTAATTCCTATTTGAGTGATTTTGTTGAGGATAGGACGATGATAGGAGAAATTGGAAATGAAAGGAAGTGTTTCTGCTGTAATGTGTCTTGCGTAAGTCAAGTCGATGGTTGTTTCTTTTAACGTAGTTGACTTAGAAACGTTTGATACGCAATCAAGATTATACGTATATTTCATGAAATTAAGAAACGAGTTGTCAGACTTTACGTTTTTGTTAAAATCACCACACAGAAGAATCGGTATACCAGAATCAACTTGCACGAACGGTGGCACGTACTGGCTGTTGTGAACGTACGGACCGAGTCCTTGCCATAGTAACATTCCAATGTCCTGCATACTAGCTCCTGGATGAATATATACAGCACCGAGTATAAACTTGAAGCTAGTATTAGCGGTGAAGCAAGTAACTTCAGTCATGCACATGTCACCTTTGGTTTTAATGACACGAGTTGCGTCTGTAATCGCAACTTGGACCACTTCCGCCCTAGATGTCGATGATAATTTACGATAGATCGCCGCTCCACCAGCCGCGTTGGTATTTGAGTTGGTTCGATTATTTTCCCTGGATACGCACTCATAATTTTTGATTGGAGTTGGTTCACAAGTGTCACGCATCCACGTTTCAGTTAATACTAAATAGTCGGATCGTGGTATCACTGTATCTGTTTCAATGTCCGCGGCATGGGCACGGAGAGAGACGCAAGGCATTCGCCGGTCCGGCGGGCCTCTCTCTCGTTCGGTGACTCACCGTAACGTTACCGGGCGTTACACTTTTTCATGAGTGACTCCGAGCCACAACCTAATTTAAGACATTGTCACGTCAAAATAAGATACAGTCATGAACTAGATTCGCCAACAGGACATGAAACAGTTATAATATTTGTCAAAGCACAGAGAATAAGGTAGCTGAGTCACGAACGGAAAATGTAAAAACCGATCTCAGAAAAGAGTCCGACACAGCAGAGATGTCGTTGCAGAGAGGGACAAATGGACAGAGATTGTTGCGAAAGCTAAGGTCCACCAAACTCTTTAAAGCTACGAAGAAATGAATGATTGATTGTGTCTAAGAACCCTCCAGCATTGTACCGATATTGAACCAAACAGGTTGACTATAATATAAAGCAAAAACATATGTTTTTGAGAATACCATAGTACCGATTGGGCAAAAACGTCTCGTTTATTTAAAAATATCGTAACCAAAAACGGCAAAATAATTTTTGGAGTTGGTTAGCTATATATAGGATTTAATGTGTGGTGGTTGTGGTGGTACACAATATCCTTAAGTTTTCCCAGCCTAATTTTAAAGATAACTCTATACAATTATTAACCTTTTTTTTTTAATCAAAGAACATTATTTTAAATAAAAAGTATTCTTTTTTAGGCTTTCTGCATTACGAGTTCTTATATAATATTTCCCCTTTTTTGACCGGCCTTCTATGCTTACAGTAGTGCCTT
Organism: Chymomyza amoena; assembly: GCA_037043745.1. Classification (NCBI taxonomy): domain Eukaryota; kingdom Metazoa; phylum Arthropoda; class Insecta; order Diptera; family Drosophilidae; genus Chymomyza; species Chymomyza amoena. Next base: position 282,405 of record JBAMAX010004346.1, on the reverse strand, counting down.
GTCATGGATTTTTAATTACGAATGCTTTAAAAATAAATCAATATCTATTAAAATATATACATATGGCATTTGAAACTTATTGTACAATTTGTCCGCTTTTAATTTTGTTTCGCTAATTTGATTTTAAATTGTTTACACTGTCTGACTGAGTTGTTATGGCATTTTGTTTTCATGTTTAATTAAAACTGCATTTGTTCAATGTACAAGTACTTTATTATTACAGACATGTTGTATATACATTTATAATTTGCAAAAATAACTCAATTAAAATTCTTTTAATTTTTTCAACGTCCCCTTCATGCCCTTGGAAAATGCAGCAAAAGGCAAATCAGTTGAACTCTGCTGCCATTTTCCATGGAAAACATGTGCTTTCCGTTTCCGCTTGCAAAAAGCAGCATTCACAGTTAAATTTGCTGCCAAAACTTTTTATTTCCGCTTCGATTGAGTTCAAATGCAAATAAATATTCTAAAATAAAACAATAGCAGCAGTCAGCAGAGAAACAAAACCGATTAACGCCCAACAACAACCAAACATAAAATACTATCTATGAATAGTAAATTTGCATAAACAATTTGTTTATTGATTCGTATATTTTACTATTTATTTTAATTACATTTACGCTTGAACTTCATTTCACTTACATTGAATATGCATGTCAGAAGTTGCAGAGCTAAATTTTCAACAGATGCAAAGTAGCTTTTTATGTTATAGTAATATATGGTCTTTTTTTTTATTTTTTCTGGCTTTTTCATTTGCATCGCCTATTTTTAGAATATATTGACTTTAAATTAATATAATCAACAAATTGAAATGCACACGGGTTGGATACACGACGATTGATCGATATTACTGAATTCGTTAGCAAAAATCAATGCCTATATGGGGTCGGGTGTAATAAACTTGGATATACCCTCCAATTATCAGGGAAAGTTATGGAAAAAAAGATTTGAATGAAGCGAAAGAATTTGTATTGCTCGATAAAGCTTTGTAGTTGTAGAAAATGTATGTAGGATTGATATTTATGTAGGATTGATATTTATTTGTTTATTAATTAATGAGTATAATGAACTATAAGAGTAACAACTTTAAACGACTTTAAAACGACTTTACAACTTTTCTTGACTACCGCTTTTCGACTCTACTCTGTTCTGGTCACGCTGCTGTTATACGCCCTGCCAACTCCCGCTGTTGATCGCGCTGCCAATTCCAGCTGTTGATCGCGCTGCCAACTCCAGCTACTTATCTTTACATGTATGCTTGCTTCTTTTTTTGCTCTCCCTGACTTCCAGTAAGGCATAGGGCCTCGACATCCCTCTTTTACCGAACTCTATTGCGAGATGCTTGGCTGATGCTGTCTGTCTGTCTAGACAAGTAACGACGAGGATGAGCTAGCACCTTAACCTTAAGGAATTATCTTAGTTTTGGAGCGATAACCTGTAGTCCAGCTGCACAAAACTCAAAATTAATAACATCAATGTTTACCTACACGATTTTGGAACTTGACTTAAAAGACATACATACGTCGAGTAGTCTGCATATTCTACATCCTCGAGGTGTTTGAAGGGCGTCCATTGGATGCCGACAACAAGAATGAAAAAAATCAGCGACAAGATACTTCCTTGCCTTGCTCCGTTAGTAACGTCAAACGAGTCCGAAAGTTTTTCGTAGTGTAGCTTGTAACTTGGCATTTAAAGTCCGTATACATAGCTCGGTTTAGATTCATGATTTTTTGTCGCATTGCCCGCTTTTCTAGATTTCTCGACATGTCACACTAAAAGCTTTCCTATAATTGATAAACGCCAATTAAATAGATGTGCTGAGCTCGAAGCATTGCTCTAGAAGTTTTCTTACTGTGTGTTTTAACGAGATCGACACAAAATATATATGTATATATATATTTATACCCTGTACCGTATGGTACAAAGGGTATATTAAGTTTGTGCAAGCCGAAAATGTATGTAACATATAGAAGGAGACGTCGGAGACACTCCAAAGTTACCTAAAATATGATCAGGGTGAATAGAGAAGTCGATATACCCATGTCCATCTGTCCGTCTGTCCGTGTGAACGCCTAGATCTCAGAGATGGTAAGAGCTAGAGCTACCAAACTTTCACATTAGATCCCATATTAATCCATAGGAGACAAGTTTATTTTATTTTTTGATATCGGGGATAAATTATATAGCTCCCATGGGGGTGTTTGAGACGACCTCGACCAAAAAAAAAGCGTTTTAGATGAATAATTCGTTTGTTTATGAAGATATCGTAACCAAATTTGGTATTCGAAAGTTTTTTTTAGTTCCCCAATCACTGTACCAAATTTGATCGAAATCGGTTGACTATATACATATAGCTCCCATAGGACCGATCGGCCAAAATAACTTTTTTAAAGAAAAATTCGCTATATTTCGTTTTTTAATAAAGATATCGTAACCAGATTTGGCGATTGGAAATTTTTTAGACCACTTAAGCAATGTGCCAAATTTTAACAAAATTGGTTGACTATATCATATAGCTCCCATAGCGCCGATCTTCCAAAAAATCGATTTTTTAACAAAATTTGTTGTGTTTCGTTTGTTTGTTAAGATATTGGGACCAAATTTGACATTCGTGAGTATTTTATAGTTCCTAAGTACTGTACTAAATTTAATACAAATCGTTTGACTAGATCATATAGCTCCCATAGGACCAATCGGTCCAAAAAAACGTTTTTTATACAAAATTCGATGTGTTTCGTTTGTTTGCAAAGATATTTGAAATAAATTTGGCAATCATATCTTTTTTAAGATATTTAAGCACTGTGTCAAATTTTATTGAAATCGGTTGACTATATCATATATGTTAGCAGCTCCCATAGGAACGATTGGTCAAAAAAAAATTTTTGCTTAAAAATTCTTCTGTTTTTGGTTTTTTGTGAAGGAACCGGACTTTAATTGCAAGCTAGTGGTACAGGGTATCCTAAAGTCGTCCGCACCCGACTTTACGTACGCCATTTTTTTCTCAGCTTAAGTTGCAAGGTTTAATAAAGCTTGAAATAGTTAAGTATGATCTGAAATTTAAGAGCCCTAGAGATATCTTCGAGCTCTAGAGGGATCTCCTCTGGTTACCAACTCCCTGTCTAACAAATCGTTTACCGTCTTTTTATATTATATTTATTAAGGTATATTTACTACCAATTCATCTATGAATGGAATGATTAAGAGGTTCAAAACTTTGAGTTCCAAAAACTGCATTATCTGGCAATCTATTTAACAGGTGTTGGTTGAGTTTGGTTTGACGTTATGAATTATGGACTTACTCCAGAGCAATACTTTCGAATCGTTGGAATTTTTTATCAAAATAATGGTTCCATTCGTTAAACTTATTAAAAATTCAAATTTTTTTTTCTCCGATGAATGCCATTTTTAGTTGAATGAGTACGCAAATAAGCAGCATTTTCGCATTTGGAGTGAGGATTATTCATAAGCTTGATGGCGCCATCTTTACCACGCCATTTTCTATGTTTGATATCGAAGTTTTCATCTTCGGCCTATGTCGCGGTATTAAATTTCCCTCCGACCACTCATATCTGGGAGGCATTGCCCTACCCGCCACATGGGAACGCGTCCTCTAGGTGTAATAGGCTCCTCCGAGGGAGGTAATGATTTAATACAAATATTTGTATTAAATTTCCAGTTTATTAATAAGCCAGGGAAATTAGTCAATGGATTTTTGAATTACATATTGATATCTTTGCATAATTTTAATGTTGTATTAACTCGGCAAGCCCACACCTGCTTTGTGTGTGCCCACAACTTCGAAGCTTTTAAATTGAAGTTGCGTTTGTTGTTTTTTTTGAGTACTTCGAGATATTTAACAGTGTAAATTTTCTTTCAGTCTTCTTAAAGTACACGTTTATTATCCATACAGCCTATCATATCTATCATATCATGTCATACATATGTTATAGTACAAATGGACAAACTTAATACACCCTTTACTCAATGAACATCTCTTAGGCTGACTAATAAATTCCTTTTAACGGTAGCTTTTAAAACTGAAATAGGCTGAAGTTATGGCTAATGGTTTACACTACACGACTCTAACCACCAATGCATTCCCAAACAAATACACATACACCTTTTCTATGCTTTTAGCTCCAAGTGGTGCAATGCCTCAATGACCACTTGGACTCGAAGTTTGACGTAGTACGCCAACAACAGGCCTCTACACTAAGCGTAGTTATAGAGCGATGCAGAGTGGCGATTATAAGCAGAGAGACAGGCGAGAATTCCCGTCAAAAACACGCTCAAACACCTCGTCAATCAACGCGCCTTTAGCTCTTGACAAGGAACAAGTGAGGAAGAGAAAAAAAATAAACGCAAGAGAGACAACTTCAAAACACTGAACATGGCTAAGTGCCTACAAGTGGTCGGCCAGAGGAGTAAGGGTAAGGACTGCTGTGCGTCAACCACAGCAAAGTGCTGCATGAACTAAAGTTCAAAAAATGTCAATTGAAAAAGTGTTGAGCGCTAGTTTTGCGGCTTAGTTTTAAGTTACTGTTATCTAAAATTGCGCAATAGATTTTTTGGTATCCAGCTCGAAAAGTACGAAATCGAAATAAGCCAACTGCAGTCGATGGTAATGGTTGCGTTTAGCGGTGCGCTGTATGAGCTTTTGGAAATAAATCATAGATTTCTGGCTTAGAAGCTTAAACTAGAGGTGGGATACTATGACAAATCAACAGAGAATAAATTGACAAAGTAACGAACATCTCAAAAAGAATACAAAACAAGTGGTAACATGTCGAACCTTTTTGACCATCCGACCTTCAAACCCGATGGGCACCATAAAAAGGGATTTGAGTAACATTTTTATAAAATTCTTCGCATAAAAAAAACATATCATCTATGCAGCATTAGCCTTAATGTTTGCCACACACGTCCAGCCTTTCCGGATACTCCAAGAGTATGGGGTCCAAGAATTCGAATTGCATCAAATTCAAATACTATCTAGTTCAAGTGATTAAATAAACTAATTATTTGAATCGAAAGTTTATTGTAAAAGTTACTTTTTTTTTCAACTGAAAATAAAATTGAAGCCCTGAAAAGTTTACGGAGTTTAAAATTATTTCGAATAAGTTACCCAAACAACTTGCAACAAACAAAAAAATTGTAATTGATGCTGACGAAGAGTAAAATGTGTGGTGCCCAACAATGAAATACCTTGCCACAACTTTATAAAAAAAAAAATATATATATAAATGGGATATATTCCCTGTACCTTCTATTAACTTTCCGTACATTTTTTCATTCCATTTATTTCAATGATTGTTATTCAAAATGGTAGGATCGATTGAAACTTTAAATTGCATTTTCTGCAAATTGAAATTTGTTGAGTTACGACGTTCTCCTTATAAGTCAACCATATATTTATATATATAGCATTACAGCTTAATAGTTACATGAACAGAATGATCAGGTGGGATAGAGAAGTGCGCCTTTATCAACTCCTAGATTTCAGAGCTGGTTAGAGCTAGAGCAACTAAACATTTAGTTAAGATCCCTTACAATTTTGGAATGAACAGTTTTGGAAAGTACCCAAGCACTGAACCAGGTTTTATCAAAATCGGATGACAATATTACATAGTCACATAAAACCAATCGGTTTAAAAAAAAGGTTTTTGTACAAAATTCTCTGTTATGAAGAAAGAAACTTCATATTCGAAAGTTTTTAGGATATATACCAGATATAGGCAATCCTAAAGTGTTCCCGCAACCGTCCCGTTTTTGTTTTTAAAATGCCTCGAAATATCTCGTTTTTAAATGTCAAATGACATCGAATGCACAAAAATTGGTTGATTGCACTATTTATGTACGATCACATAATAAGAAGGTCACGCAATGAGAGATCACTGGTTAAATTTTTGTATGGTAGCTACATTAAAAAAAAAGGACCACTTTTGCTCAAACTTCAGTAGTTAGCAGCACTTGAGAAAGAGATTTTACGGAGAATTTACGGACCGGCGCTAAATGGCAACACCTATAAAATACGCTATAACATAGAGCTCGAAGAATTGATACGGTATTAAACAATAGTAAGCTCTATAAGTTCCCAGCGCCTACGATGCATCGGGCATGAACTGCGCATGAAAGATAGCTCCATACTTAAGTCAACGCTAAACGCGAGCAAGGAGGCGACCAAAATCCGTTGGCTATATGCGGTGCTAGCAAGTAATGAATAAAATGAAATGAAGGGCATCTTGTAGGAAGTTTTGACTAGGAAGGGTGGTAATGCTCTGAATAATAATTATGACGAAGTTCACATACCAAATATGAATTTACTTGCGAAATATAGAAATTTTAATGAAGATTGTGAGAAAACGGGAGTCATTTGAATATCTGGCGTCACTAGCTTTCACGGAAATCTAGATGCTCAATGACAGACAGGTACATCTGAACTAGTAGGGAGCGAGAGGAATAAGCTTGAGAAATACAATGTTAAAATATACAAATTTTTATTCAAATCTAATAATGAATATAATTAAGAAGACAACTGCAGACTCAAAGGTCATATACAATACCAAAAACATAATGAAATATTTGAGTGTAGGGAGTTATAAAGCTTTTACATAAATAAAGTGAGATGAAACCAAAGTAAAGCACAACAAAAGAGTTGACAATGTGCCACTTGAAAACTTTGATTAAAATCCTTTTGAAGTGCAAACAAATAATGGAGAGTTAGAGCGAGACGATAACACATAGACCAAGTGTATGTGTGTGTGGTTGTGTGTGGCTGAGTGTTTGTGTTTGTGTAAATATGTCCGTAGTCCTTGAAGGCTAAGGAATTGACACCAAAAACACAAGCTGCGTTTGCTTGCTTTGTGTGCTGAACCGACTCCATTTAGGTTTGCTAAGCGCCACTAAATTCGTCTGTAGCCCCAACAACAACAACAACAGCAACTACAAGGATAACTTCTTTAAAACAAGGCACAACAGCAGCAACAACAACGCCAACAACAACAATACAATAACTCATATGTTGTTGTTGTTGCCGTAGCTGCTGTTGGTCATGATGACACTTTTTGTTGTTTGTTGGTTGTTGCTTAGTAGCGTGTTGTTGGCGCTTGCTCACTAAAAGTTTTGTTTGATAGTTCACAATAGAGAAACTTGCACATTTCTTTACTTAAATGCATTTTAAGTTACACATAAGTCTCGCTTGCTCGCCTTAACTTCAACTTTAATAAAACTCTACACGTTGGCTCTAGTTTCTGCCATTGTTGTTGTTGTTGTTGCTATTGTTGTTGTTCCTGACTCTCTCTTACGGTTTCAGTTAAGTGCACTTGAGTAAGTTTTGAGAGATAAGCACTGCAGCGTCGCGTGGTCTTGCGTACACCATGACGTATGCGCAACCAACATATTTTAGGCAGCCACCTTGCTCATACGCGTCTTTGAGGAGCACTGATTGCCTTTTGGGCTTTGGATGCTGCTGTTGAAAAGTTAGCAAGCTGAAAATGCTCTTATTCGACTTTGGTACATTTAAGTTGGATTTACTGTTTCAGATACATACCGTGCAAAAAAATTAATACATAGTTTCATCTGCAATGGCTGACTTATGTTAATGGATTATTTGAAAAATGTATATTGATAGACTTAACTTCTTGTAAGTTAATCAACTGCAATCAACTAACTCTTTACTGAAACAAACAGTTATGGTATTATTTGGTTTTAATAAGTCAGAATGAACTCTATTTTATACTGTCTTATCCAAAAATGTAAAAGAAAAGTCTTATGGCCTTAGCTACTTCAAAAGCATGTAATTAACATTATCTAAATAACGAAATTTAGATATTGACAAAAGTAGTTTGAACTAAAAGTCTTAATCATTAATAAAACCACGTGTACCTTTTAGCAAAAAATGTATAAAAGACTTAACTTTTGTAAACCTTGTTGGTTGAGAGAGTTTCGATGTCTTGGCAATACTGATTTGTCAGATATATTTTCGTGCCGTGATTTATTAACACTTCCGATTTGGACTATCCCGACAAAAGTGCGACGATCAACTTCAGAATACACACACATGTCTTGGATGCATACATGATAAAAGAGATAAATTCTTTGGATTTATCTTAACAAGGCAAAAGGGAAAAATTTACGATTTATAAACAGCTTTAGTACTGTAAACAAAGTCTCAAAACAAGTATATTTTTTATTTTATTAAGTGTAGTGTAATAAAACGTGGAATCGGACATCGAACACGTGTAGAGAATCTCGCGGCAAACCTGGCCGACATACTGCAGCAAAAGAACCAAAAAACTTTGCTGTCTGAATAGAGCCCAGTGCTCATCTGTCATTCGTGCCATTACGGGACACTGGTTGGTAGGAAACCACGCATCCCGTTTGAATGCTCCCCACCACGACTTCTGTAGAAGCTGTGGCGATGAAGAGGAGCTAGAGACGGTGGAACACTTTTTCTGTCACTGCCCAGCACTGGGCAGAAAAAGAATTAGGTTCCTACAGTCATATTTTCTAAACGATCTATCTCAGCTCTCTGAACAGAGTCCAAAATGCCTTTTAAGGTTCATTCAGGCAGCCGGATGGCTTCCTCAACTTTCGTAGGGGACCCATCAAGTGGGGAAATGTGGTGAATTGGCTCACTAGCGGTACCACAAAGGGCCTATCCTTGGCCTAAGTGAGTTGGGATGTCGGTCCCAACTGCCGCCCTAACCTAACCTAATCTAAGTGTAGAACATGTACATCATAATTAACAATACATGGATAGGTAATTTATTTAGAGCCAAGTTCCATAACGCAGTATGAGGATTGTAAATGAAGGACGTTAGTAACGTCGTTTAAGTCGCCTTAAAGGTTGAGCAGGGAGTTGTCCTGTTGCGAGCAGACTGCGGTGTCTCAGCAATCTTTCGCTGTATCTGCTTGTGTGCCTTCCAACCTGTTCTTCAACTGTATGCAGTTTGAGGTCTTTATGGAGTGTGGAACCGCGTACGTGCCAGGGGCAGTTGGTTATCTGTCGTAGTACCCGATTCTGCAATACCGGTATACGTTTATAATTGGATTTGGCAGCAATCCCCCAAATATGCACTCCGTAAAGCCATATCGGCAGAATACAGTGCACGTATACAGCTCTTTTGCATCTCGGCGGCAAGGTGCTCCTCTTATTATTCAGCCACCGCAGTTGTAGCAAAAAGAAAAGAAAAGTCAATTGAAAAATAAATATTTAATAGTTGAAACATTCAGGAACTGTTAGGAGCTTGTTTTAAGTCTAAGACCGAGTTTTCGTATTTCAGGGTTGGGAGCGTGGGAGCTTACAATCAAAGTGAGCTCCCAAAAACCAAACCCATTTCTCTCAATTTTGTATTTGTTGTAAATATTTAAGTTGGTAGAAAGCCTTGCTTTCACTTTAAAGGTTAACTTTCCACCGCTAAAAATAATCGCATTAGAAACTGAGTAAAGAAAAAATTTGTATTTTCTTTCTAAATACCTAAAGTGCATATATTTATATACTATACTTTTTCACAAAATCGTCCCATTCAAAATGAATATTTAAGTATATTTTTAAACAAAACTTATATAGTGTTTGCGACAAGCTAAGTCCTCCCCCGAAACAGCACTTTAGTGTGAAAAGGACATGACAAAAATTGTGACAACTATACATCAGTTGGTAAAGTGACAAGCAGTGCAGACAATGGGTTTGGTTTAATGACTAGGCTAGAATTTAAGAAGACACACAATGGGGCCTGCTGTCAACCTTGTTGCATTCGAAAGTGAAGGAGCATGGAAGAGTTTTGGAGACCCCACATGAAAGCACTTGCATCTGCAAAGTTAAGTGCCAAAATGTCACGTTGAAATTTATGTACAACAATGCAGAAAAAAGTAAGGCACACACACAAGCACACACAGTGTATACATGCAACAAATGGCCAAAAAAATGCAGTGCAAAGAATAACAGTTAGAATAACAATAGAAGTTACAACAACACCAAAAACTGGAGGAATATGCAATAAAAAGAATAACAACAACAAAACTGACATATCACAGAAGGCTCGGCTCTACTGCCGGGTAACATGGAAAGTTTGGAAAAGATAGTGTGAATTTCTAAAACTAAAACCAAACCGAAATAAAAGCAAATGAAATTGTTTTTAAAAAACAAAAAATGCATAATTCGAATAATTCATTTGTTTTACAATGGAAAATTTTATGTTAAAAAAAGTAAAATTATTTCATAAGCAGAAACAACACCTGCCGAAGGTCTCCTGATGGGATTGGCCTCAAGGCCGATTATCTAGTCCCGTATAAAATCACCAGTCATGGAAGCACCTTTTATGCCTCGGATGACAACCCAAACTCGGTAAAGGGATAGAGACTATTGCAAGTGAAGACCGGATCCGAATTGTACAGTTAATTATTAATATAACGGATTTGAATCAGTCAGTTTTTTAAACTTTTATTCAAGTTCGTGCGTTGTTGAAATTATTTATACTCTGTAGAGCCGTAGAGAATAAATCCGAGACCGGGGGGAACAATAAACTGGCCACTCATTACTCCTTTAGCTTGAATCACGACTGTAATTATAAAGGCCACGAAGAAAACTCCAGTCGCGGTTAAAAATATCTATTGGAAAGTTTTAAAAAACAAATATTTACGAAAGAACTTTTTTGTTGTTTAGTGTACAGGGTATTACACTGTCAAGCAACACCTCGACTGCAATACATTATTTAAAAAGCTGATTATTAATGTAATGTAAATGATCTTGATCATAAATTAATGAATGATGCCGTCACCTCTTGTGCAAGATTAACTTTATTATCCTTTTTCTTCAAAAAGCCTCAGTCAAAAAAGACTCTTACCAAGTGATACTGGTCATGCTCCACTTATAAATTCCTTTCCTGAATTATTGATCTGCTGTAGATCAGATCTTACGATCTCGGAATTATTTCACAACAAGAAATTTAGAACTCTCCTCCCTAGGTAGAGGCGGACTCTGTGAAAACCTTCTGTGACCAGGGAGTCAATACACCAACACCAGAATCTCTACTGCAATGGCTATTTGGCCTGGATAGCCAAGCTGCTAATAATTACCTCCAATTTACGTTTTCCCGGAAGAGAGTCGTGCTATGTTGGGTACCTGGACACTCAGAGGTAGATAGAAACACGATCGCTGACGATCTAGCAGGACACGGTGCCTCCACCCTGACTACATATCCCGCGCCTTTCTGTGTTATTGGTTGGTCCAAAATTAAGAGCAGAGTTAAACAAATGGGTTGCATGAGAACATAGGAGATACCGGCTCTCCTTACTGGAGCTGCGACAAGCCAGAACTCTTGTCAAACTTCTAAATATGATCAAGACAAAATGTCTTGGCAGAGCGCACTTAAAATTGTAAGATACCATCTACACAAAATTTACCTATCGAGTTTTCAGAGTGTAGACGCTGTCTCGAGGACCACGAAACCACCAAACCACCAAGTGTTGCTGTGCGACAGAGCCTGTCACATGGGAAAGGAACGGATTAGTCTCTTTCATCTGGTGAATACCAACATAAGGCCTATTGCAATTCATACGAAAAGCGGAAAATCTTTTGCAATAATTTATGAGTAAGACTACGGTCTTCCGGTCGCAGTACCCACAGCCCAAGCAGAAAAAAAGCGTTGAATTTTAAAGCAAAGTGACGTAGTAATAATAATAAAAAATATCTTTGTATAAATTAAATTTAAGTTTAACAAATATGATTTGGTTGTTGTTATTTTTGCCCTTTCCTCATCATTGCCAACTGAAACTGATAATATCCTTAGACATATCTGATAAGCCTGCCTTTTGATAAAGCAATTGCTAAGAGAAATTGCAAAAATTTAATCACATACCCGGTTTGTCTCAATTGTTTTTGGGGATTTTGTGGTGGGGTTGAAACCTGAAATCACTCCTCTAGCTATGCCCATTACTAATTCTTTTAATATTTGTGGTAAACGTTGTATGCGCTTCATCGAAAAACGAAATTATTTATCAAAGCAATGCATTGATATTCTTTGTGTGATTTTGTACTAGTTTTCTGATTTAAGTTACAATTCAATATCGTTGAGTGAAGTACCGAACTAAAAGAGCCGTCAAGTCTCTAAATACGAGGGAAACCTTAAAAAAATACCATATATGTATATCGTTACCAATTTTTTTAGTTTCTCTTTTTAATTGCACATGTTTATCAAATGCTGCCCCTTTCCCGTTACTTACACGAGTATTTATATAATTAAGAAAATTTTATGGTTAATGAAGCTAGTCTAATTATTTTGCGGTCATTTAACTGCAGGGTATACCCAGTAGCAACTGACAAGGGGTCAGTAAGAGATGCCAACCAACAACCAGCGTGGGCTATTGAAAGCTTTCTTTACCTCTCTATCCCTTGTTTTGGCTGTGTACTACAGTAGCATGATGTTAATACTCTCTCCACAAAGTTTACTATATTTTTTGGCAGTGTATGTAAAATGCAGAAATACACACTAAATAACATAATTGATTTATACCCAATAAAAAGTAAAAATCTGTCGATCCGTTTTTTTGTATGAGCACTTAAATCTCGGAGATTAGGCCAAGAATGCTTATAATTAATAAACAATGACACAGTTTTTTGCATTAAATCGAAATCTGCACTATCCTTTAGCATTTTGGAGTCAACTCGGCAGAGATTTGAGTGGAATAAAAATTAACACAATTATGTTAATGCATTAAAGTTACTGAGCAACTCATTAACTAATTACTCATTTTACCAAGTAAACTTGGTAGCTGCCCGTTAGACTCAGGCCGAACTTGTGAAAAGAGACGTGGATGTAAGAAGAGTATCCCTTTAAACTTGTGCAACAGTGCGTTTTTTTTGGAAAACGAGTACCAGTTATCGACCGTTTCATATTCTGTATCCAAAGGATAAGGTAATAAGATGGACTATGTTAAAGGCTGACGCGGACGACTTAGGGATACTCTGTACCACCACATTACAAAAATATTTTTTTTTATGGAAATTGGCAATAATATTTTCGTAAACTTATTTGACACCTAAAACGTTTTTTTGCCTTGTCCATCCTATGGCGGCTATACTATCGAGTCAACCAATTTTGGTGAAATTTTTAACCGTACTTTGGAACTATAAAAAGCTTTCGAATGTGATTTTTGATTACTATATCTTCATTTTTATTTATTTTTTTTATTTTATCAAATTAAATCTAGTATTTAATACTAAACTTAATATTAATTTAACGAGCTATAGCTACTGCGGCCTTCGACTCGCAAATATCTTCATAAACAAATGAAATACAACTAATTTTTTATATAGCTATCCTATTTTTATTAAATTTGGTTCTGTGCTTTTGTTGGAATTTTTTCAAAAAAGTTTTTTTGGCCGATCTGCTTTATGATATAGTCATCCGATTTTGATCAAATTTGATTCAGTGCTTGGGATTTAAAAAACTTACTAGTGCCAAATTTGGTTACTATATCTGTGTAAACCAACGAATAATTCATCTAGAACTTTTGATTATTTTTAAGGTCGTTTGAAACACCCCTATAAGAGCAATATAATATATCTTCGATATAAAAAATATAAAATAAGCTTGTCTCCTCTGAAATAATAACGCAGCAAATCTGAAAATTTGATTGCTCTAGCTAGATCAGCGATCTAAGCGTTCATTCGGACAGACAGACAGACGGACATTGGTATACCGACGTCTCTACTTACTGCTTGGGCTTGGGGGTGTCTCGGACTTCTACTTCTGTATGTTACATAAGTTTTATCTCGTACAAACTTAATATCATACGGTACAGGGTAAACAAAATGTTTTGTATAACCACTAAAGAGTGTTTCAAAGGGCACGCCATAGATTTTAATTAATTTATATTTGGTTATATGATCTTCACCATAGCAAGACACACCATCCAATAACGCCTCAAAATTATCTAAAAATTTCTACTTAAATTTGAGTTCTGTAGTGCAAACTTAAAAAAGCTTTATTATAGTTACTTATTGTCTAAAAACAGATTCTAAATATTTTTCTCGAGGAAGGTCTGGAAAATGAAGCAGTTCATAGTATGAAAAAGACAGCAGAAATTTCTAATTGAAGGTCACCACCGAAAAGCGATTTATCTATGATTAGGTGACGTCATTGTCATCATAAATTTATTTTTTAATCAAATTTAAAGATGACGTCCTTGATGAAAAATTAACATTAATTGATATATAATACAATATTAATATTATCGTCTTTCTGCTTGAGCGATCTCTTCTTACGCTGACCGAACTCTGTCTTCCTACATTATGCTTATCTTAAAACTTATATTTCTTATTTCTGTATTATTTATAGCTGTTTCGTATTTAATTCAACTAATCAAAACTTTTTTATGATCGAATAACGATGGAAACATAAACACAAACAGTTTTCTATATCATCAAAAAGTAACACAATAGCTGAAAATGTTGCCCTCTAATGTCTGGCAACATTATTGCCAACAATGTTGCCAAGTGTCACAAACCAGGCAAAATGCAAAATCTCAGCTGCAACTCTGCAGAGCGGCTCAGTTTGCGGCCAACCTTGAGGCGCTTCACAAATCGAAATCTAATCGGCCTAATTATTGGCAACTATAATGAGCATTAAGTCCTCGGATAATTCCGGACGTACTTTGAAAAAACGTATACGCAAGCGTATGCTAAAAGATGGAGACATTAAAAAGCTGATCGAGCAGGTGAAACAACGCCCCATTTTATGGAATGATCTGATGCCGCTGCGATCCAGTCCCATAACGCTCAACAAGGCCTGGAATGAGGTGGCCAACGTACTGCAGCAAGATGGTAGGAAGTGCTAGTAGAGTATATAAGCAAAGCATATAATATTTTGTATATATGTGTACAACAGCACTGGCCTGCAAGTCCACTTGGAGCTCCCTTCGTGCCAGTCTGCGTTATCGTCGTCGCAAGACGGCCAAGGCCAAGAGTTGGGAACACAGCGAGGCCTTGAGTTTTTTGACTTCCAATTATAATAATAATTATGAGAAACCTGAGGAGGAGTCAGTGCAAGGGCAGCCCGCTCAGCAATCACAAATGGTGACGATCACTGTGGCTGGTTGTCTCATACACAAATACGATCTGAATGAGCTGGCCTCAACACAGCTGGAAAATTGCAATCCGTTTGCTGCTTATTAAAATTAAAAATCGTACAACATCGATTGGATGAGAAAATAAGTATTGCAAGAAGATAAAAAGGGATTGTTCCAATGCAGACAGTGATCTAGTTATTTTCTTAATCTTTCTACTAATCATATTACTCACTTTTTCCATCATGGGATATTTTTTTCCAAAATTGTTGACACACACCATTCTATCTAGTCCTTGGACGACTTTTAATTGAGAAAACTAAAATCAAGTGCTTTTAGATCTTTTTGTTAAGAAGCTTCAGATCCTCACAACTAATAAAATAATTAGACATTTGGCAAGTACATATCTCTTATCGTTTTCAGGGTATTTGATAGTCGGGATGCTAATGATACTAAAAGGAAAATTTGTTGCTGTTGCTTTTGTTGACGCCGTTGTCATTGCTTGCTGACTGTCATGGAGGTGGGGTGGGTGGGATGAATGTGCGTTATGCAGGCACATACCACGACAACGTTGTTGTTGATGTTACCATTGTTGTTGTTGACATTGTTGGAGTTGTTGTTCTAGAGAGTAGAACACAATGCAAGGTTCCTATTATTATTTTTGCTTTCAACTTTGCTCTGCTCTGCGTTGTTTGTGTTTTAAATGCCATTGTTGCTGGCATATTATTTTGCACGCTCGTTGAGGCTGCGGCAACAACAGCAACACTATCAACAACTCTAACAACAACTATAACAACCGCAATAGGAAAAAATATTTTCATATTTACTTGCTACTGTGGTTGTTGTTTTTGTTGTTGTTGGCGTTCTGTTTAATGCTTCGCATCGCATAACTCTACTCAAGTATGCAACTTTATCATTTTGATTTAAATGTTTTGCTGTTTTGCTTTTATTCCTTTTACTTTTGCGGTATGCGTGTGTGAGTGTGTAGGTGTGTATCTGTATATATGTATGAGTGTGTGTGTATTCAAGGGATTTTCTAGCCGACACTCAAACATCGCAACAGCGAGTGCCTCTCGCATTGTTTAGTCAAGGCAGCTCACGCGGCGTATACGTTATTTTTTCCAAAAGGCTATTGTATTCCATTGTCTGCTGATTGTGTCTGCCTGTGCCTTTCCTTTTTGTGCGGAATGTTTTCTAAACAAAGCGGACAAAAAATTAATTGCTATAACATGGTGTCACATTTGACTGTAAAAAACAGTAAACCACTAATCTATCTAGGCACAACTTTTCTGAAGTTCTCAGCATCGTGTATGGAAAAAAGCACTGTTCTACATTTTAGACAGTACTATTCACTAATACTGTATACATTGTGTAGAAGAATTTTAAAGAACATTTAAATTGGCTACCTATTATAAAAAAGTATCTATCAATAATAATATAACTCTTCTTCTTCTTTTTAGGTTCACAGACTTTGGTGGACTAAGGCTTTCGCAACAATTTCTCTCCATTTGTCGCTCTCTACAACGAAATCTCTCCAGTGTTGGACACCTATTTATCTGAGATTGGTTGGATTTTCCAACCATCGTTTCCTTGGGCACCCTTTTCTTCTTCCCTAAGTCGGTTGCAATGCAATGGCTTCTCGAGCTTTTCTTTCAGCGGACAAGGCTTGACAAGGCCATATATTTTTGCCATATTTTTTTTTTCGATGCGCAACAGTTGAGTTGCATGTGTGTACTTGAAGACCCAGAGTTCGCAAGTACTGACTTATTGGCGTTTTGTACATTCAGAATTTTTGGCTGCGTGATAGAATCTTTGATCGTAAAAGATTTAGATTAGCGTAGTGTGCTTTGTTCGCTGACTGTATTCTCTCCTTAATTGATACTGTCGAATATAACATTCGTCAAAGACTAGACTGCTAGAGTCAGGAGTAGATATATGGTTCGAATATTTTGTCTTATTATTATTTTTTTGAATGCATTTAACAGTTCTGACTTACTTTTGGCCATTATTAGTACATCATCGGCAAATGCACAAATCTGGAAGCTTTTATCATAGATAATTTGCGCAACTATTGCATGCAAAACTAAATTTAATAAAAGTGTACAAAGAAAATCTCCTTGTTTAATACCCTATATTATTTGAAACTGTGTCACTTAAAGTCATAATAACAATCTGTTTATGCTTCGATGGGAGTCCCAGTGATTGGAGTTGATATTTAATCTTTTTGCTGCTTGTGTTATCAAATGCTATCTTGAAATGTGCAAACAGGAAGTAAATATCGATTTCATATTCCGAGAATTTTTCAAACATTTGGATCAGTACAAGACCTTGATCTATTGATGATTTTGATAGTCATGAAGTTTATCCTCTGCTTAGACATTGAGTCGTTTGGAACGCACCTTTTGTAAAGATTTTATAACGTTAAGCAATGTTATGACGCGATAGTTATATGTAAGCACGATTATGCTTGATAGAGTTCCATACTTTCACTACAAGCTTGTGAATGTGTCAATCATTACTTTTTCTCCATATTTAAACCATTTGGCAACGATTCAACTCTAGGGTAGTCACTTAGAAAACATGGCATAATTTTCTATCATTGTATTCCATTGTACATGGTCCGGCACTCGAAGTGTAAGTTAGCTAAATGACAGTTTAGAGTATTGTTTACAAGCGCACGAAAGCATTTTGCCGTGAGTAAACGCGAAAAAAAAATCAGTAATGGATTTCAAACGTAATAGTGTAGTTGCATTATATTTAGCTGGAAAATCACAACCAGCGATTATTCGTGAGCTCGAACACCTTAAAGTAAATAAAGTTTTCGTTTATCGCACCATAACTCGTTACAATGATACTGGTAGCATCGCAAAACGTCATGGAGGTGGTCATCAAAAGACTGCAACGTCACGTGAGATGGTTCAAAAAGTGAAGAAGCGACTTGAGCGACGAAGTGCCAATCAAATGGCGAAAGAACTGAAAATATTTGACCGAACATACTGAAAAATGATCTCAAGGTCAAGCCTTACAAGATCCAAAAGGCACATGATCTCACACCGAAGCAGCAACAAGTCAGACTTGAGAGAGCGAAGGAGTTGCTTCGCTTGGCCGAAAGCGGTCAATTGCCGAACATTGTGTTTTCTGACGAGAAAATTTTTACAATTGAGCAATTCGTAAACTCTCAAATCGATAGGATTTACTTGAGGGACCGTTCATACGAGAATTTGAGTCATCGATTGGCCACCAGGAGGCAGCACCCGCCACAGATAATGGTTTGGGCCGCTGTAACCGCAGATGGGCGCTCTCCAATCGTTTTCATCGAGCCTGGCGTAAAGGTTAATGCGCAATATTATCGGGAAAGTATTCTGGAGGTTGCTTTGAAGCCGTGGGCAGACAAACATTTCGGTGGCAGACCATGGACTTTCAACAGGACTCGGCACCGTCTCACAAAGCTCGAGTGAACCAAGAATGGCTGAAAAACAACGTTCCGAACTTCATAACGTCCACACAATGGCTCTCGAATTCACCAGACGCGAATCCGATAGATTATTCTCTTTGGGCAATTTTGGAGAGCAAGGTCCGAACTAAAAGATACAACAGTCTCGAGGCGCTGAAAAAAGCCATTGTCCACGAGTGGGCCAAAATACCTGCAAGTCACATTCGGGCAGCTTGCGATTCATTTTTGGACCGTCTCAAGGCCATAGTGAAGGCAAAAGGTGGCCATATTGAGCGAAAGTAAATTGTTTCTAAATTTCGTATTATTTTTACACATTTTGTACCTTGAATTGAGTAAAGGTAATTTTCCAAAATGAATTTATGGCCTTTTTAATTGGTTACACTTCGAGTGCCGGACCCTGTATACTCAAAATGATAGCAAGACCTTTCTAGGTGGTGGAAAATTATAAAATTTGGCAAATAAGTTATTTAAGGCGAATGTCACGTTCTACATTGATTTCATTAAAAAAAATGTTTTCGTAAAAAAGAAAATGGATTAAGAAACTTTTATACTACTCGACTAAAACGTATATATAGTCTGATCTCAATGTTAGTTGCTAATGTCCACTATCGGCCCTAAAAGTAAAATGTTGCAAAATGGCAAAAGCTTAAAGATGATTTATTGATTGTTTCTCGTGACTTAATTAATTATTGTTTATTTTAACATTTTATCTTTGACTAATACGTATTTTTTGGACATGGGTTGTTCGAATTGGTTCGCTTTCTTTTCTAAAGATAGAATATTATTTGTTTTAAATGTTTGTTTAAAATATTAAATGGATTTGCAGTTAAAAACAAAACATAAACAATAAATGCCATATCGTATGAAAATGTATTGCTGTAAAAAATTAAAGATATTAAATATGAGTTGTAATACTAAACCTTGACATTTGATTAATAACGATTTCTTAACGAGCGTGCGTTGGAAGAACTATTTTTCGCTAAAATTGTATATGAATATATAGTTTCTTCTTTTTAATATTTTGTAACAAAACTAAAGATGTTTATTGTTTATATTTCAAATGTTTCTTTGAATGTTTTAATAAAATATTTTCATTGTAATTTTCATTTATGTATGTAGTATGATTTTTAATGTTAATATTTTCTCTCGTGTCAGCAACTGCTAAATTTTAAAAAAATACTTATACTAATTAATTTAGAGCTAAGAAGTTTGAATACAATTTTCTATTTATGATAAATATAACGATAGATTATTTGATTGAGGAGATATGGTATGTAACTTAGAAATCAACATATAAGTCTTAATCTTATTCAAGTGGCGTGCAATATAAAAACAGTTTTAGGGTTACTGTAACAACAACAAACTGTTTGAAATGCCCTAGAATTTTCTTCGAAAAAATAAATTAATACCGTCGACAAGTTTTGAATTGATTTATTAAAGACAAAGTACCGCTACTGTAGAATAGGATTGGGACTGTGCTTAGAAAGTTGTGCTAAGCAGTGGATTCTCATATGGTAACCCATAAACAAAGGGAACTTATAGTCTACCAAATTTATATTACATACATTGCTCAAATGTATGTCACTCTTGTCCCAGTGATCAAAAAGTACGAGGGTGGATTGATAAGTTTCCGGCCTGACCAAGAAAAAGAACGTTTTTAAGAACTTTTTTTTTTATTTCTCGACATAATCTCCTCCAAGGCTGATACATTTCTCATAGCGGTGTTCTAGTCTAGTAATGCCATCTCTATAGACTGATTCGTCAAGCTCCTCAAAATACCCATTTACAGCTTCGATTACTTCTTCATTGTCCGCAAATCTCTTACCGCCAAGCCATTTTTTGAGGTTAGGAAACAGATAATAGTCACTCGGGGCTAGGTCTGGAGAGTAGGGAGGGTGCGGCATCAATTCAAACTTCAGATCGTTGATTTTAGCCATCGCAACGATTGACTTGTGCGCTGGTGCGTTATCGTGATGAAACAAGATTCTTTTCTCGCCAGATGAGTTCGTTTAATTTTCACCTCGTGGCTCAAACGTTGCAACATGTCTGCGTAGTATTGACCAGTGAGAGTTTTACCTTTTCAAGGTAATCAATGTATATAATACCTCTTGCATCCCAAAAAACAGTAGCCATAACCTTGTTCGCTGAAAAAATTGTTTTTGCCTTCTTTGGAGTTGGATTGGACCAGGGGTCCAATCCACTGTTTAGACTGTTCTTTGGTTTCAGCAGTGTAGTGGTGGACCCAAGTTTCGTCAACGGTTATGAATCGACGCAAAAATTCGCTTGGATTACGCTAATACAACGTCAAATTGGCGGTAGAAATGTTTTTTCGAATCAATTTTTGGTCGACTGTTTCGAGAAAAACACAGAGGCGTCTTGTTCAGTGTGCTCTCAAATCTAAACTAACATGGCGATCGGGCTGAAACTATAGCTACAAGCTATCTAAGGATGGTACTATAGAACGCCACCTCAAGGTAGGCCTAGTGGCGCCATCTCTTGGTCAGGCCGGAAACTTATCAATCCACCCTCGTATTAAAATAAGTGATTATGTCGGTGGATGTACTAAATATCCTCGCAATTTGTCTAAAGAGCCAGTTTAAACTTTGCTCATCCATAAATTTTAATTCAATATCACTGCTCGGGCACAATGCCAAACTGAGTAAAAACAAAAATAAAGTAAGAAGAGTAATGACCAGAAAACATTTTGGTGGCACATCAAGTTTAGACTAGACAGAAAGTAACTAATGTTGTTGTAGCTTTTGAGAAAACAACAATAAATGCCTAACTCCTGAAGCAGACATCGTCAAATGTTGATAAGGCGACAGCAATGACAACTTAATGCAATTAACTAATACAATGTTTTGTGTTTATTTTGGCTATTTGTTTTTGTAGCCGATTGGGTGGATAGGTTAGAGCAGTTAAAGTGACGCAACTACGAGGGTAGGAAGGATAATTTGGCTTTTGGTATAGCTACTATTACCTTTTAAAAGTCAGGTAGCCCCAAAAAGCTTTAAGACATATTAGTTATTATAAGTAGTACATAGAAAATTATTAGTATGGGAGGATAGAAGACTGAAAGTTTTTGAGGTGCCAAGCCAAAAGGTATTCCATTTTAGATGAATATTTGGATGTAAGAGCTATAGCGTAATCACGCACTTAAGAAGTTAAAAGAAATTAATTTATTTTTAATTAAATGAGGAATCTATTACACGGAGTGATAGTTGCTTTTTGTTGAGCTTGTTTGGATACTTCACTATGGATAGACATACACCAGCGCAACACTTGCAAATTGTAGAAATTTTGTATCTAAATGGTAAGTTCCATTTGTCAAACTTTTGTCGAAATACCATTACTTACACATAAAACAAATGTCACTTGTCTACGCCGATAAACCAGAGGCAATTGAATACTTGAAAATCAACATATGAAGGGGAAATACGGTTGCAAATGCTGCAAAAAGTTTGTGAAAATTGGTATTCCAGATTGCCATAATGTCATAAAATTTTCTATCCAATAAAGCCCGTTTCATTGATATTAAAAATATAGTTCTTTGTTTTATTATGATTTGAACTTGTATAGCTCTAACTCTTTATTAATAGCGTTGAAAAATCAGCCCTAAAAACCCGACTGCGCTTAATACAGAAGCATTTTCCGAATGCAAATAGTAAAGTCTTATTCGAAACTAACACAGTTTAATACTTAAAGAATTGTGGGAAATCCCATAATTTATAAGGTCTAGACTGCTCAAACTGCCCTCGTATGTATTAAATGTTTGCATATATAGCACTAGTTGTTTTTGCTATAGTTGTTGTTACAGGTGAATCAACTGCAAGTATATAGTTATAAGTAGCTGACACGAACGAAAAGCTTAGAAAACACAATAAAATATATGTTGTCAAGGGTCAGGGTTCAAAAACTAGTCCACCTGCAATTGAAACAAAGAGCAAACTGCAGGCAGCATAAAGAGTGCATTTCGATTGAAAGAAACTGCAGGCAGCATTAAGAGCGCAATTCGATTGAAACAAAGAGAATGACAAAACTTTGCTCTTTCCCAAGCGGAATGCAGTGGTATTGAAACAGATATGTACTGCGCTCTTACTGGAAGCAGGCGAAAGAGCACACTAAAAAGTTTGAACGTTTTTTTTTTCAGTTGCGAAACGAGCCCTTTCAATTGTTGAACAAAATACTAAGAGCTAAGAAAGAAACTACTAAGAGCAAAGCTACACAACAAAGGATGAAAAACTTTTAAATTTCGTGTTGCATACTTTTCTGCTGACACATTTAATTAAAAAGCAACAAGTACATGACACATTTGCAACTAGTTCTATCTAAAGGTTCAACTGAGTATCTTTATTTGTATTTGTCAGGAGCTTGACAAACTGACTTCAGTAAATGACAAAATCCAGGGAAACTCGTTAAATTTTATTTAAATGCGCGTTCTTTTACACTCATATGCATTTAGTTACATATATGGTATGTACATATGCATCTGTCGTATTTTCTGTCTTTTTCTGACTGTTTGCAGCAGTTTCACTTTTCTCAATGAGACAAAAGTATCTCTCTGTTTGGCACCCCCTCTCGTGCCCATTTTCCACGCTCTGTAACTCTTTTTGCCCAACAAAGTATGCAAATAATTGCATTGGGCTGCGACGGCTTTCATGGGCTTCTTAGAATTGTGTAAGGTTTTGTAACAGGCAGAAGAGTATGTGGCAGAGCATGAATCCTTTATTGAAACATGCTTATAAACACCTTGTCTGCTAGACCTTAAAAGCTACATATAAAAAATTGTACCAAAAAGGCCAAAGCAGCTGTAACGTTGTTCTGTGGGAGAATTTTACGAGTAGCTATACATTATACATCCCATGGTTGTACATAATTTCATAATTCTGCGAAAAAATTTAAAAAGTTACTACATATACGCAACACCGAGGTATATACATTTTTTATTTTAATTTTTGTACATAGCTTCAGCAAGACGACAAGAATGTGACTTATGGGACCGTGTAAGTGGGCTATTTCTATTGCAATTAACTATTTAAGAACACTAGGAATACAAAAAATATGTCCTTGACCTACAACTTCCGTTGTCGCTATATACGAGCTGCAGAAGCTAAATTTTTATTCTCCCCATAGAACAAACAAAATATGCAAAATACAGGGTGGGCCATAACTGACCAAAGTTGGAACTCTTCGACAAATGTCAAGTTTGAAACTACTTAATTTAGTCAACCGAACATTTATTTATACGCTTACAAAATTCAAATGACGCAACAATCGAGCCCTCATTATCAGCGTCGCTTATTCGTTCC
Organism: Chymomyza amoena; assembly: GCA_037043745.1. Lineage (NCBI taxonomy): Eukaryota > Metazoa > Arthropoda > Insecta > Diptera > Drosophilidae > Chymomyza > Chymomyza amoena. The sequence continues at coordinate 258,576 of JBAMAX010004346.1, read as the reverse complement.
ATGGATAGTAGAACAGCCAGATGTCTCACTTTTCATTTATGCATTTTTTTCCGATCAAAATGGCTTGGGAGGAGCCCTACAAGTAGCAACTCTACTTGCGAGTAGCAACTCTATTGCTCTTGCATTATCACATTGGCAATTCCCAAGGGGGGACCATTTCCTGATACAATTGTTAGCAAAGATCAAGGAATCATGATAAATCGTTTTCCCAAGTGTATTCATTTTTATGATGAGAAATATTAAAACAGTTGACTTGACGACATTTGCAATTTGTACAGTCTGGAACCGCAACAGCTGTCAACCACTCAGACCTTGGTACGGCTTACCTAAATTTGTGCTCCTGGTGGGTTGTAATTTTGACACTACTACCATACATTGATGATGACAGTTTATTGTTATTAAAGCAAACCAAAATATGTGCGGGACAACCGCATACATACATACATACATAGCCTCGTGAGTACGTTAGTTTGTGTGTCGGGGCGTGTAAAATGCCTGCAACGGAAATGAGGTTTCATTATGATTTATGTAAGCAAGAATGGCAACCCGACCGCACACACGGCTAAGACATTAACAATTGCTAGCTACCAAGCCAGTTATTATTACATACAAGTGTACATGTGTATAGGTATACATACTACATATATATGTACCAACAAAGTCATAGACATGTAAATCCATATGGAACTTGACACGCATATTTAGTGGCAACAACAAACCTAATTACGCATGTTCAAAGGTGCTCACTGCTGATGCTGAGAAATTACACACAAACGGACACACACACAAACGCATATGTATATATATATTTGCAGGAGGTGAGCCCCTGCTGGTAACTGCACATTTATGACAGTAACCGTTGCATCAGTGCACTGAAAGAAATAACGCAATAAGCAAATAACGAATGCAATGAAATCAGCTGCAAATTAAATATGTTAGTGTTGTAAAATGGTACAAAGGGCATATTAAGTTTGTGCAAGCCGTACATGTAAGTCACATACAGAGGGAGACGTCAGAGAAACACAAAGTTTCCTATATTATGATGATATGCCCATATACCCAAGTTCGTCTGTCCGTCCGTATGAGGATGGGGTGCGGAAGTAGGACGTTAACGCATGTATTAGGAAAAAAGGACACAGTGTGGAATTCAAGGCAATCGTCCCAGTCAAAATGGCTTAGTATTCGTATGCAGAAAGCTCAAAACATTTTTAGTCAAATGTTTGCATATCGAATTAATCACGAACAAAGTACTTACGACTCTCTCGCGAAGTATCCCGATAAAAACGGAAATAAAAAGAAGATAGTGGATCCGTATGCCTTATTCGAGATGACAACAATGGTTTCCAGTGGAACCCAATAGGTAGCTCCGTCGGTAGAGCTAGACATAATGGAGGCACGCAACCAAATTTGATCAAATTCTGTAGCCAATATCATATAGTTTTATATAAATTCATTGTATTATGAAGGTATCATAACCAAAGTTGGCATTCAGAAACTTTTTGGAGTACTCGTTTGCCTATATAGCTACCATAGAAACAATCAGTCAAAAAAATGTTTGTTGTACAAAATTTGGGTCCGGCACTCGAAGTGTCAACTTACAAAATTCCATCAACTGTCTGTAAGTTAGCTGGATGATCAGTTTAGACGCATTGTTTACAAGTCGCACGACAAGCATTTTGCCGTGAGTAAACGCGAAAAAAGTCGGTAATGGATTTCAAACGTAATAGTGTAGTTGGCATTATATTTAGCATGGAAAATCATAACCAGCGATTGTTCGTGAGCTCAACACCTAAAAGTAAATAAAGTTTTCGTTTATCGCACCATAACTCGTTACAATGATACTGGTAGCATCGAAAAACGTCATGGAGGTAGTCATCAGGCGACTGCAACGTCACGTTAGCGAAATCCCCGACGATAGTGCCAATCAAATGGCGTATGAAATAAAAATATCTGGACCGATAGCATCCGTCGCATACTGAAAAATGATCTCAAGGTCAAGCGCTTACAGATCAAAATTGGCACATGATCTCACACCGAAGCTAGCAACAAGTCAGACTCGAGAGAGCGAAGGAGTTGCGTACGCTATGGTCGAAAGCGATCAATTGCCGAACATTGTGTCTACTGACGAAAATTTGTTACAATTGAGCAATTCGTAAACTCTCAAAACGATCGGGTCTACTTGAGGGACCGTTCATACGAGAATTTGAGTCATCGATTGGCCACCAGGAGGCAGCACCCGCCACAGATAGTGGTTTGGGCCGCTGTAACCGCAGATGGGCGCTGTCCAATCGTTTTCATCGAGCCTGGCGTCAAGGTTAATGCGCAATATTATCGGGAAAGTATTCTGGAGGTTGCTTTGAAGCAGTGGGCAGACAAACATTTCGGTGGCAGACCATGGACGTTTCAACAGGACTCGGCACCGTCTCACAAAGCTCGAGTGAACCAAGAATGGCTGAAAAACAACGTTCCGAACTTCATAACGTCCACACAATGGCTCTCGAATTCACCAGACGCGAATCCGATGGATTATTCTCTTTGGGCCATTTTGGAGAGCAAGGTCCGAACTAAAAGATACAACAGTCTCGAGGCGCTGAAAAAAGCCATTGTCCACGAGTGGGCCAAAATACCTGCAAGTCACATTCGGGCAGCTTGCGATTCATTTTGGACCGTCTCAAGGCCATAATGAAGCCAAAAGGTGGCCATATTGAGCGAAAGTAAATTGTTTCTAAATTTCGTATTATTTTTACACATTTTGTACCTTGAATTGAGTCAAGGTAATTTTCCAAAATGAATCTGTGGCCTTTTTAATTGGTTTAAAAAATGTTTGTTGTACAAAATTTGAATAGTATCAAAAATTTCATCTTACAAAAATACATAATGGATGAAACTTTCTAGGATCGTTAGGCGCCTTATTCAAAGTCTAAAGCCAAGTTTTCGTATTTGTGGATAGAGGGTACTGCCTTCTGACAATATGTGTTTGCAGGATTTTTGCATGATATATTTTTATCATGATTTAAAGGTCGAAATCGTTTCCAATAAAATTATCTATCAAAAAAAAAACGTAAATTAAGGTCTGTTTTGTTAGGGTAATTGAAATTATCTTCAAAATGAGTTCGCCATAGCTTTCCTAAGCGCCACTTGTATACTATGCTACCAACGTGCAAGACACCAAAGCAAGCAGTGCTCTGCTTTCTTTCCTGCTTTACGCTTAGCTGCATTTTCTACGTAAAAATGATGAAAACATATATCTTATCAAAGTGGACATTTGACATACAAATATTAACTAATTTGTACACAATATGTAACTCTAACCCACGCTGAAATTATCTACAAGATACAAATTTGGTTTGTTACACTACGCTTTTTCTCAAAGTGTACTTGGAGATTAAGACATATGTACATAAATGTTTTGCACTGCATTTCAATAAGAATAAGTGCGCTACTGACCAATGCAGTTGCAATAGCAGCCGGTTGCACATGACTGGACGTCTATTTGGCATGCCCCCGATTCACTCCGAACTGGACTCAATTCGATGCAAGTTGCCAGTTTGTGGCAAAACATTTGCAGCATTTGTCATCAACAAAGATTTTGGTCAGAACTTTATCGCCCGCATTGGCTGGGACACATTCATCTGGGCACTGGGCATGGCTAACTCGTTTTGTCCTTGTTGCATGTTTTAACCGTCTGCTTTTGTCGCCCGGCTCTAAATGTTACTGTGCACGGAACAGATTTTATGATTGCGTCTAATGCTGCTATGGCATATGGCATTCTGTCTATCTTTGGATGAGTGAGGACACACTACTGGGTCTATGGCAGCTCAATTAGCTTTGATTAGCTCTCTAATGTAGAGCTGTACTGGCAATGACTTGAATCGTTTGAACAGCAGCACTTTTAAAAGGGGTTTACCTGTTAGTGGTAGTTAAAGTCTTTGATGCATTCATTTTAAATCGTATTTAATAATCACAGTAATCCAGATTGATGGGTACACTTAATGGGCAGTCTATAAAAGCGAAACTAATGGACAGAAGTGGTCAAAGCCAAGCTTGATGATGACCTGATTATTGCAACTGAATCAACTTACTTGCCAATTTCATGTTGTACCAATTGAGAACTGTTTGCGCTTTGTGTGTCAACATTTTCAGGATATCACGTCTTCAAACACATGTCCTTTTCAACACACATGAAGCTGGTCACTTAAGGCATGCAATTAATTTTAAGTCTTGAAGCCATTGCCTAAGTTGAAATAACATAACTTATTATACAATTGCCATAATTTTCCAAAATCAATTATTTAATTTGATTTATTGATTTGATGCACTATATATTTCCAGCCTTATTTATGTTAACATTATAAAACGAGGGCAGGTTGATAATGTGCGCCTAACAAAGGAGCGCCAACTTTTTTTTTGTTAAAATGGACCATATCACATTGTTCTAAGTGCTTATACATGGAGCGATTTTTTGGTAAAAAATTATGGTACTGTCTTAATCGATGCTATAAAAATTATTCCACGGTTATTCCCAGAAAGACCTTGTTGGCCAAAGGATACACCATTTATCGTGGATTCCTTTTTCGCTTATTTATTCTGTATCTCACCTGTTGTCATAAGTTCATTTATTTCCACATTAATAAAATATCGCAAAAAAACGCGCTGCTCCTCTGATAGTGATCAATAAAAATGTTTGTTCTTCCGACCTTAAACTCGGTTCTCCAATATTTAATGGGAGATAAAGGCGTTGCAGAGCCGCCATATAAATACAATTTTTGGGTTTCATTTTTGGCAAAGCAAACAGATTGACACAGCCAAGTTACTTTCCTGCCTGCCCTCGTAGCACATGCTGTCAAAAATTAAGTATGCGCCATGTAAGGTGGTCAAGAGGGTGTGTTTGCTTGGTGGCCACTCAATTTCCGTTTTGTATAAAAGTTTGTTTGGCATATTTAACATTTACGGCCAGTTTCGAAATACAACACAAAATCGTATTATCAATATCAAGTGTCCGACCACTTTCAAAATCTCACCCTCAATGCATCCACTATATGTTGGGGACTCTGGACAGTGAATATTGAATACGAAATGCATTGGCTGGCCTAAATGGGCGGGCGGCCAAGTGGCGCCTCATTGAATTTCAACAACTGACAAAATGTTGGTTTAGTTGTTGGGTCAAAATAATGAAATGTTTGTTTGATTGAGTGGTCATGGCTAGAGCAAACAACAACAACAACACCCACATGCATGCACTTGGCGAGAGAAAAGTGTGCAAAACTAAATTATTCAAAGATTTAGATTACAACTGAATATCCTTAAATCACCAAAAGTTATCTTTTTGTATATTACAGCTACGAAAAGAAATAAATGCAAGCTGATCCGTAATACGAAGGTTCCAGCCAGTGTGGAATTATGCTTTCCAAGAAGCTTAGACCTTTTACCTTAGATTGTTGGCGTTTCCTACCTTGTGGCCAATGACAATATTTACGAAGACTGAAAAATGCAAGCAAGTAGGGAAGGTGGTCTGGTTGCGGGCGTTACCCATGCATAACTTTTGAACGTGAGGAGATGGAGCAGATCTTTAAATTGTTGATTGTGCGTGATGCCACTACCTGGTTTTATTGGTAAAGTGTCGTTTTAGCAGTTATAGTTGATCACATTTTTAATGTTCTTATCATATTCGACCCACAGTACGAACAGAGTAGAAATTGTATTTTTATACAATGTCCTTAACAAAGATATGCAGGCAATATAGATATTTTCAATAAAAGTTATCTGATTTTTTTGGTTTTACTTATTCTTCGAAGAACTTTTTGAAAAAGTAATATTACGTTGGCTGTTTTATATACCTTGTACCTAGGTTGACAAATTTTTGATCCAAAGATATCGATTACGATACAGCTTAAATAGTTTCCATTTTACAATTTAAATTCAAAGAGCGATGTAAATTTTGTATTTTTGTATGAAATAGCGATGTAAATTTGACAAAAATATGTTCCAAATAAAGGTTGGTCCATTTAAAAATGGGCTTTAAAAAAAAACGCCCGAATATTTTCCAATGGTTGAACTTTTATTTGAAAGGTTGTTTCATGACATTTATTTATGAAAAATTTATAAAATGACCACCACGGCTGACTTGGCAGTAACCAATTCGATCCACCCAATTTTTGAGTACATTTTTTTACTTATATCAGCAATAGCAGCTTAAATCTTGTGCTTGAGGTCTTGCATTGTTTTTGGATGGTTGGCGTAATATTTATCTTTAGCAGCTCCCCAAAGAAAATAGTTCAACGGTGTCAAATCGCATCTTCTTCTTATGTGGCCATAACAACCCGATTACCGGGTTACGGCCTGCCTTAAAACGTCTCTCCAGGCGCCTCTGCATTGCGCGCGCCTTCTCCAGTTGGTCACACCGAGCGAAGACAGGGCCCCTTCCACTTGGTCTTTCCAACGCAGACACGGTCGTCCTCTCCGCCAAGGTAGATAAATTCCTTGACAACATCGAAGGTATAGCTGTCGGCCATAATCTGGGACCCAAGCCGCCGCACGTCCCTAATTGACGACAGCATATACTTCGTTTTGCCCTCATTTACCGCCAGACCCATTTTCGCAGACTCCCGTTCGATAGCACTGAAGGCCGCGGTGACATCTCGTTTGGTACGCCCAATGATGTCGATGTCGTCGGCGTAAGCAAGGAGCTGGACACTCTTGTAGCAGAAAGTGCCAGTGCGATGTACGCCGGCCTTCCGCAGAATGCTCTCCATGACGAAGTTGAAGAGGTCGCATGATAATGGGTCGCCTTGTCTTGCGCAGCTTCTCGGAGGCCAATTCACATCACCGTTTTTGCTGATTATGCGATTTTCAAAGATAGGGCGCCAAACATCGATTGTAGGTTGGCTGTATGGCATATGTGCCAGCCTGTTGGAACCAAACATCGTCACAGTCTTCCTCTTCAATTTATTTGAATAAAATTAGACAACATTGCGCGATAGCGATCACCATTGACAGTTACGGTGCCTCCTCCTTCATTTTCGAAGAAAAATGGGCCTATGATGTCACCAGACCAAAATCCGCACCAAACAGTCAGTCGTTGTGGGTGCATTGGCTTCTCGATAACGACGTGTGGGTTTTCTGTGCTCCAGATTTGACAGTTTTGCTTATTTACATAACCACCAAGGCGGAAAACAGAAACGTTTTTTTTGGCAAATTTTTTTTTCAAATTTCTCACAGTTTAAGTAAAGGACTTACCACGTTGGAAATATGTTTTTAATAATCCCCAACTTTCTTTAAGCGAATTGCGTCCCATTTCGTAAATGTTAATGCTTTTATGTACATATCATATATATATATCATATATAGATGGGTAATTCAATCTAATAAAAAAAATGATCGATTTCAGTTTATAGCAATCAGAGATATTTTCTGTTAAATAGAGACACTTTTTTCGGTTTTTCGAAATACCTCGAAGACCGATTCATTGAAAAATTTATTTAATAAGTTATTTCATTTGTACAGGCGCCATTTTTAGGTGAAAAGGAAACTTTTTAGACAGTAACGTTATTAAAATCATAAAATGTTGCAAACGTGACCACTCTAATATATATAATTTGAAAATTTAACTGAAATTATGTATTGTTTTTTGGAATGTAATGACAGATGGTTGATTATATAAATTAACAAAAAAAAAAAAAGTGTTGGGCGTTTTTTATACTCTGAATCTAATTCATCAAAAGGCATGGTAGATCCCAATTCCTTTTCACCAAAATGCTCATCGTAATCTCGTGTAGTGAGTAGTATACCTAATATCATACACTTGAGCACAGCTTGAGTTTAAAGTACAAATAAAATCCCTTTTTATTACTATTATAATAACTTCCATAAGAGTACGTTAATAGGCTGTAAGGAGATTAAATTAAAAATTCGGACACTTAAGATTGAATAGCATAAAGGGGTTCCCGAAACCTGAATAAAACCTTACTTAAACATTAGCTCTAACTAAGGGCTCAGCATAGTATCAGAGAGTTTTTTCGTTCTGTGTAGAACTTAATATACTTTACATCTATATATGCAAAGTACGGTCCAGGACTGTTTGATTTTTCATATAGTTACCTAATAAGTTTAGCTATTTTGTTGGTAAACACACCACAATTTGATACACCAACGGTCTGACATCCTAGTTTAGGGAACCATTTCAAAGGCTTAGTTCTGAAGAACCAGCAATAAAACCGTATAAATCTGCATAGACTAAAGCGTGTAACTGAAAATTATTTTACGCTGTAGTCGAACATTATGTAAATCACAGTCATTGACAGACGGAGTATCTGTGTTTGCGTACGTGTGTGTGTGTGCGTGTGTGTGTGTGTGTGTGCGTCCGACAAACAACAAAACATTGCAAATGAAACTGACAACAACAATTGACAATGATTTTATACGCTATAAAGCCAAAACCACTTTGCAACTTATTTGTGGTTACGAAATTTGCATCCATTGAAAGAGAGCAACGAATCGTATCATCTCCGTGCGACAAGGGAAACTCTGAGTTTCTTAGTACGTGTGTGTGTGTGTGTGTGTGTGTGTGTGTGTGTGAGTGTGCGTGAGGAAGCTCTTGTTGCAAGTGGCATTACATGTGTGCTCGTTCGTATTATTGTTGGCATTATTTATTTTATTTTATTACACTCTTCAGCGAAAGGGATAAATGTAGACAGGGTGGCCATTACTACCCGCTCACCATTCATCATAGATTTCTATATTATATATATATGGATGCACTAAAGCTTAAAAAAAAAAACATACTTACTTGGTTCCTTTCTGGCAAGTTTGCTACAGAACATAGCCATACTAAATTTTTCTTGTAGTAAAGGTTAGGGTGTATATTATTTTTTTAAATTTGCATTTGAATTGGCCATGTAATATAAACTAATAGCCCAATATCAGCGCTGAAGAATAAAGTGCTCAAACACCTTTTTACGAGTTAATAAAATACTACAATATCAGTCTAACATTTCCGACCGTCAGCCATTCTATTTTCTCCTCTGGATGTCCCTATATAATATGCTCTGCACTAACATTCAAAGCGTTTACCCAAGTACAATCAATAGTTTACCTTAGTAAAATGGCACACTAAAACCGAAAATAAAGTTCAATTGTTTTTTTGCAGCATACGAGGTGTGTTCAAAAAGTAAGGTGACTTGTCAAATTTCGTTGGCAACCTATTTTCGATTATCGATTTTTTTTGTTTTGTTGTATTGGTACACTCTTATCGAACATATGTACCAAATTTCAAGTGAATGGCATTTTTTGTTTGGTTGTGAGAGGCGTAAAGGTTATAAGTATTTTCTGTGCTCGGCGATTTTTTGCTATCGAAAAATATGGATCAACGGATTTGCATCAAATTTTGTGTAAAAAATAAAATTAAGTGCTCCGTAACACTTGAAATGTTGACAGTAGCATACGGTGAAACTGTTCTGAGTAAAAAAAATGTTTACAAGTGGTACAAACTCTTCCAAGCTGGCCTGGAAGATGCCAATGACGAGCCTCGCTCTGGACGCCCAAGCACGTCAACAACTGATGAAAACGTTCAGTGCAGTGAAGAAAATTGTTTTGGAAAATCGTCGAATCACTATCAGAGAAGTTGCTGAGGATGTCGGTATATCGCTTGGCTCGTGCCATAAAATTTTTCTAACGTTTTGGGCATGAGAATTGAATTGCTAAATTTTGACCAAAAGAACCGTCGCATGAGCATCGCTCAAGAGCTGTTGAATGACGTCAACGTCGACCAGATTTACTCAAAAGGGTCATAACTGGTGACGAATCATGGGTATATGGTTATGATATCGAAACCAAAGCCCAATCGTCCCAATGGAAGCGGCCAGAAGAGCCAAGACCGAAAAAGCACGCCAAGTTCGATCAAATGTCAAAGTTTTGCTCACTGTTTTCTTCGATTACCATGGCGAGGTGCATCAGGAGTTCTTACCATATAACAGTATAACAGAAGCAATACGAAGAAAACGTCCAGAATTGCGGAAAAACAATGGCTTTTGCATCACGATAATGCCCCTGCTCACTCATCTTTGCTTGTGAGATATTTGTTGGCCAAAAACAACACCACAATCATGCCTCAGCCACCATATTCACCGGATTTGGCCCCATGCGACTTTTTCTTGTTCCCCAAAAAATTGGAGAAAAATTTAATTGAATGAATTTTTCTAAAAAGTTCAAAATGAAAAATTTAAGAACCATGAAAAAATTTTTTTAATTTTTAAATTTACGTTCGAAATAGGTATTTGCTTCAAATTGTAGCTTAAAATTACAGTTAAAGTTTTTACAGCCAGAGATATTAGCTTTTAACTAAATACACTATTTATTGAATTTCCAAAATTAGGTTTAACGATATTTATCGAAATTTGTTCAACGAAGAATTTTTGGACTCCATTTTCGGTTTTACAGTTCCATTGAACTACGAAAATGGCTAAAACAAGTTGAGAATACCAAAATTTTTTAAAACTAATGTTATTAAATGCTTTAACCATGTTATTATTGATCAGATCGGTACAAGTGAAATACTGTCGGATTGGCGCTATATGCTGTTAAAAATGAAATTAAAAAAAAAGAAAACATTCAAATCGTGAGATGTTGCATACGCTATGGTATACGATTTCTCTTTTAAACAGTTTTGATTTAAAATATTCTAGTACAAAAAATTAAGCAATGTCATTCAATTGAGAAGAATTCAAAAATATTTAATAAAATTTATAGAACTCAACTTTCGCATTTATTTTCATAGCAGCTAAAAACAGAATTATTTGAACAATACATTCTACCTTAATTTCCATTGATTAACCATATCAATTTGGTTAAATTTGAAAACACCCACAAAACACTCTCTAAACACACTATGACCGCCAAATTTCTTTGCTCATCAAGCTGTTTGCAAACCATTCGACAATTTAGGTTGGGGTCAAAAATGTGGCTTTTCAACTGTTTGGTGTTTTTTTTTTTTTGTTGTTTTTAAGTACTACCTCAAAGTGTCAAAACTGTTGAGTCATTACACCCTAACCACACACAAACAAAGAGAGTGGAAATCACGCAAATGTACAGGCGTATTGACCAATGTCAGTAACCATCGGTATTTGGATCTAATTACAAAACACAAAATCACTATAATTTCAAAAGCCGAGGTCTATCCCTCTCTCCCCCTAGATGTCATGCACATGCATCATTTCGTAATTTAAACGGCAATCAACGCCAATTGCTTCCAACAAATGCCCCCCTGGAGGGGCACACCCCGCCACAGTCCACCCCTGCATATGTCAACAGGCGTTGCACAAACTGCTGTCAGTAAAATGATGCGAAATGTGACATTTGTCCGTATTTGATTCGAGCATTCGAGTGGATTCCGTTCCGACAAATGGAAAGCAACACGCACGGGCAGTTGTCAGTGTGAATAAAGGAGACAGAGCCGGTTGACAATGCATCAGTGTTGGGAAGTGTTCTGCTGCCAGTCCCTGCCAACCATGTTGTCATTCAAAGTTTATTGATTTTGATTCTGTCTATTAATTTTTTGTAAAATGACACTCAACTTCAAGTGGTAACCATTTGGATATGGCATGGCGAATAATCAATGTCTAAAATGCATATAACGCTCACTAGTTTGCAAGTTAACCAAAGGAAGTTTGTTTTAAATTCTATAGCATTTTGGACAGTATTCTACTTTTAGTATAAAAGTACCCCAAGAGTAGGTTTTGGTTAGAGCGGCAGTTGGGATGTTAGTCACTACTTAGGTGAAAAATAGATTCGTTGTGATACCGCTACGGTGGACCATTCACCGCTCTACATAAGAATAGCCAGCCATATGGCGGCCTAAATGCATTTTGGTTTCTGTTCTGACTTTAGAAAACAGAACCTTGTTCTGCACAGTCCAGTGCAGTAACACCAACTACTCCTCATCGCCACAATTTCTACAGATGTCGTGGTGGAGATAGTTAAGCCTGACTGCATGGATTCCCAACAGCCAGTATCCGGTGATAGCATGGACTACGGTCAAGCATAGGGCTTTATTAAAACAGCACATTTCCTTAGTTCTTTTCCTGCAGTGTTTCGGGACAAATTGATCGAAAACATTTTTTTTTTGACACTTCAACATTTTTGTGTCTTGTACCTATAGGAACAAATGGCAGATCATCTTGATTTCGAAACAGGCGACCTTACCAACTAAAAATTTTATCTGTGTGTCACAAATGAACAAAATCGGCAGAATGCAACAAAAGTCTACAAAAAAAGTCATACAGTCACTTGGTTGTAGAAGTTATAGTTACAAAAAGAAGATTTTCTAAAGCAAAAATTTAATTCACTTTTAGTGGTATAGGCGCAGTGCATTTAAAGAACATTCCCTAGTGAACCTTTGCTTGAAGATACAAAGATTCTTAAATCTTCGGTGTTAACGATTCAATCGACGCAATGCGTTAATAGGCCTTGTATAAATGTCATCACTTTGACTTATGCTTCATTTACGGATCTCGTTTTTTTCCAACACTTTGTCGCTTTTTCTCACTAGCCTGTCACAGCAGCTTCCGTTGCAGATTTAGCCTTGTGGCGACAAGTCAAAGCCGGAAAGCAGACATCAGCCATTGCAGCGTAAAGAATGCCGTCGACTTAATGAAAAGCGAGCAGAAGGAACAGAGCATGCAGAGGTGTAACAAAAAAGTGCAGATAACATGGAAAGTAAGGCATAGCGAGAGAAGAGGAGTGAGAGAAAAAATAGTGCACAGGACTAAGCAAATATAATCTGTAAGCGATGCGACCATCTACTAGTCGCTGCAGCTGCCTATAATACGACGCCGTGGGCAAAGCTACGCACAGCATGGTGCCTTTTGCCTTCCATGTGACGTCACTTTCTATTTTCTCGCTCTCTCTCTCTCTCTCTCCAGCCCCCTGTTGCCAGACGCTGAACTATCGCACAGACCATTTAGCATTTTCTAGTTAACTGCAGTCGCTTGCAATGCCAAGAGGTGTAGCGCAGGGAGTATCTAAGGACCACATTGGAGAAGGGGGGAAAGCTACCATCAAAGCAAGTTTGTAAGTGCCACCTATTAATTTCATTACAATTACGTTTATATTATCCTATTCAATGAACCGGCATTGGGTCGTAGATAATAAAAGTGCCAGAAGTCGCAAACTTTTAAAAAAAAAAATGCACTGTGATGTCTTAAGATGCGTGAAGACGTCGAAGAGCCTCTAAGAAAAATGTTTAAAAAATAATCAGTATTTTTTTTAAAGACCACTGATGCCAACTTAGATTTTAAAAAAATATTGAGCATCAGCAAATTTTTTTAATTAAGCCGTAAAGCGTTAAGTTTAAAAACTGAATTTTGTGAAAAAGGCATAATCAGCTCTAATTTTAGGATTAGGGCACCTTTTTTTTTAATAAAATTTGGTAAAAATAGTAACAATTTTAAAAACTTCCGATAGTCAATATAAAAGTATAAAAAACACTTTGTTTTTACTTAAGAACTAAAGCCCAATTTGAAAACTTTAATATTGTTTACCGTGTCATGAAAAGGGCTCAGAACCAAAAGTTTGGTTTACCTCTTATCATATCTATGCCTTAGACACTTAACATATACTGACGGAGAGACGTACATGTCTGTAAAACATACGTTACTCCACAGGGTTCCCGACGTCACCTTCTCGTTTTGCCTTTGTACAGTTACAGGTATAAAAATATGATTGCTTTTAAAAAATTAGTTTTTTGGCTTTCTTTGTTCGCAGACCAAATTTGGCAGTTTAAAAAAAATAGATTGTTTTAGTATTTTTATACCCTGTACCGTATAGTACCAAGGGTATATTAAGTTTGTGCAAGCCGAAAATGTATGTAACATATAGAAGGAGACGTCGGAGACACCCAAAGTTACCTAAAATATGATCAGGGTGAATAGAGAAGTCGATATACCCATGTCCGTCTGTCCGTGTGAACGCCTAGATCTCAGAGATGGTAAGAGCTAGAGTTACCAAACTTTCACATTAGATCCTATATTATTCCATAGGAGGGAAGTTTATTTTATTTTTTGATATCGGGGATAAATTATATAGCTCCCATGGGGTGTTTGAGACGACCTCAACAAAAAAAAAGAGTTTTAGATGAATAATTCGTTTGTTTATGAAGATATCGTAACCAAATTTGGTTTTTTATAGTTCCCAATCACTGTACCAAATTTGATCGAAATCGGTTGACTATATCATATAGCTCTCATAGGTCCGATCGGCCAAAATAACTTTTTAAAGAAAAATTCGCTATATTTCGTTTTTTAATAAAGATATCGTAACCAGATTTGGCGTTTGGAAATTTTTTAGACCACTTAAGCAATGTGCCAAATTTGAACAAAATCGGTTGACTATATCATATAGCTCCCATAGGTCCGATCTTCCAAAAATCGATTTTTTAACAAAATTTGTTGTGTTTCGTTTGTTTGTTAAGATATGATATTGGGACCAAATTTGACATTCATGAGTATTTTATAGTTCATAAGCACTGTACTTAATTTAATCCAAATCGTTTGACTAGATCATATAGCTCCCATAGGACCAGTCGGTCCAAAAACACGTTTTTTATACAAAATTCGATATCTTTTGTTTGTTTGTAAAGATATTTGAAATAAATTTGGCATTCAGATCTTTTTTAAGGTATTTAAGCACTGTGTCAAATTTTATTGAAATCGGTTGACTATATCATATAGCTACCATAGGATCGATCGGTCAAAAAAAAAATTTTTGCTTAAAAATTCTTCTGTTTTTGGTTTTTTGTGAAGAAATCGGACTTTATTACAAGCTAGTGGTACAGGGTATCCTAAAGTCGTCCGCGCCCGACTTTACGTACGCCATTTTTTTAATCGTTTTCAAAAAAAAAACAGTTTTGCAGCAATTGAATGATTTAATATAAAAAATATTAACAATATGTGTCAAAAAACTTTGTCTACGTAGGGATACAAAGTATCATTTAGCATCTAGTTATTTACATGGATGAACAGATTACCCTGTTACAGGTCTTGCTTAGTATATTTGTATAACCAACTGCAACGCCTCCTTCTTCCGGTAACATACAGTCCGAAAGCAAAGCATAACATCCTTGCACTCATTTTTAAAGGGTTTAAGATGTATTTCTAAGTATTGTTGTTTGGCTATTTGTTTATTCGTCTCACAAACTGAATGAAGCTTTTAAATTTGTTTTTTTTTGTAGTTTTCCAATTGGCTTTTGTTTGTTTCATTTATTTTCATTTGATTTTGATATCATTCCGGAAAAGTGCAAACGGTGTCAACAGAAAGCACAAAGAGCAATTTTCAATGTATTTATGACAAATATGTGAGCGTGTGCGTGTGTGTGTGTGAGCATTTTCTTTATTCCATTCAAATTGCAGTCGAAATGTCAGAATTCTTGAACCCAACTCTAAATTGCTATAGCAATTGACAATAGAACAGCAGCAATATATCAAGTGCTATTTTTTTCAAATCAAAAAAGGTGAAATAAATATATTTACTTATTAAATGTGTATATAGGAATATACTATGCATTGGCACTCATAAAGTATATAATATATATGGCATATGTAAGAAAATGCAATTATAACCAATAAAATTAACAGTTGAATCTATGCTACATCGTAATTTGGGAAAGAGGCATTTATTATTATTATTGGCTGTATAAATATACTGCGATCCAGATGAATCTATTATACCTCCTTCATGGCTTAGAGCTCTCCCAAAAGTCCTAAGGCCTGCATGTATGGCAGTATTTTATTTGGACTTATAGTAACAATGGTCTCCGGTGGGAGAACGTACATGCCCAGGAGCTTGATTCTTTTCCCGGCAAGTGACATACATTCATATAATATATGCAAAGAAGTTTCTTTCTCTGTGCTACCGAAGCGACATAGTCCATTATCCACTAGCCAATTTTGTTTAAGTGGCTGCGGACCCTACAATGTCCCGTCAGAAGACCCGTCATGATTCTTACGGTGATTTTCCCAAGCGTTATCATGACTTTAAACCTCTTAGGGTTGTAGTTGGAGAGGAGGTCTTTTGACTGTTTAGCCCTGGTATCTGCGCCCAGTGAAGTATTCGTTTTTTGTTCTCCTCTATTCTCAGTAGGTCCCGTACCACGTGGTTACCTAATCCACAGTGTGGTTCAGGACCGATAAGCGGTGTTGCAGCACCAGTTCTTTCAAGTTTATCTGTCGGGAACGGGGCATATATTTGCTTATGTATTTCGATCCGCTGAATTCGTACCGGCTAACAGAATTGGTACCAGGGACCTAGATTATTGCGGAACTTCAAAACCCCGGACCACATTCTTTTTTAGTTTTCCTTCAATGATTTTCATTTGTTTTTGGGGCCGCTGAATTCGAATCCAAAATCTCTGAGTAGCTGCAGTGGACATATATTAATATTGAAACGAACAGAACGATTTGGCGTAAGCCAAATCCAGGAAAAGCTGTAAGCAAACCAAATCGACACCTTATATTTTTGTGGATTACAAGGCTGCTTGATGATGCAGAATGATTTTGCAAAAACAGCAGCTCTGCCAAGGTAGGAAATAATCTATTCAAAAAATTTAATACCAAGCGTGATCTTACGTATGCTCATCAATTTACTGATGGAGAGTATTATTAGAAAGGCGGGCTTACATAATACTCGGATGATATCCACATCATTGGTTGCATTCAGCATGATGTTACTGCCACTTTTGAAGCAATCGAAAAGGAATCAGCTAAAATTGGACTATCAGTAAATATGGACAAAGCAAAGTTTATGGCAGTGGTAGGCCAAACTTACAAACATTCCTTTGTATGGATAAACAGCGCAGTAACAAGAACCGCAATCAAACAAAAACGAGAGAAACAGATTGGATCGAGCATGAACCGAGTAAGCTGCGGCATGTTTTGCGCCAAAATAGTCTCGCGGGTTATGTAAATTGATAGACTGCCCATCGTTGGTTTTTGGTGTGCTCCAGCAGAGAATTGCGGCGTCTTTATTTTCGGACAATAATACTTGGCAATAGGTGCTATTATGCGCTCAATAGGAAAAGCAACAGTAGAGTTTACCAAACGCTTATTCTTCCGGTGATTCTATATGGTGTGGAAGCCTGGACAATAACACAATAAAATGCAGCTGCTCTTGGTGTATTCAAGATGAAAATTCTTGGGAATATTTTGGTCCTGTTTACGATGGAGGTACGATAACTGGGTCACAAACTACAGCTCGTAAAGTATTTCATGCGGTAGTAGACCCTGGACACGTTGAGCGGACCAAATGACTGAAGCCCTGTCACGCCTTTGTGTTACCAAGACAAGGGCGAGCGGAGGCAAGCTCTGCATCAGGCTGTGACCCCATAATTGAAACGTATGCATAAATAATCAACCACCAATTTATTTGAATAATTTTTCTCAAGACGTCGTCAAGCCACATTAAAAAAACCCAAGTCCTTTATACCAAAATGCTTATCATAACCTCGGGTAGCGATGGAGGCATGTCCGTTTTTCTGTCCGTCCGTCCGTCCGTCCGTCTGTATGAACGCATAGATCTCGGAGACTTGAAGACCTAGAGACACCAGCTGGTGCGCATATTTCCTCAGAAGATGAAGTTTGTTGAATCATGTCAATATCTTACCCCGATTCCCCGCAGTAGATTTTCGCGGGTTTGGCCACACCGTTTAATGTTTTCATCTAAAATTAACAGAGCGATGCGTTGTGTTCCACGCATCTGTGTGTTTTTTCGAGAGAAAAGGTACAGTGTATTCCACTGTCGGGCACCGCCTCGACTGTACCAAATTTTGTTTTCTCAATAATACATACATATATCAGATACATTAAAATACAATTGCCATAAAGTAACAAAGCAATAATGAAATAACACGAAAAAGGAACAAATTAAATATACAAAATAATGTACATATTTCATAATTCAAATTAAATTTTTAATAATTTTTAGTTCAGTTAAAAACAATAACGTAAATAACATACATGCTGTTATAATTCATCTTGTCAGTTGTTATTTGATAAGTTTTCCATATGTAATACATTATTTACACTTCCAATTAATCACAATTTCCTTTGTTTGTGTGGGTTGTACACAAACCAATCCTTTCTTTAGCCACACAGTAGCAAAGCTTTAAGCTAGTCGTTAATAAAGCTTTTAGTTCAGTTTCAAACCAAAGCATATCGAATCTTGTTTTTTTTGCAAGCTGCAAACCATAAAATGGTTGCTTATAAGCAGCTATAAAAACTAACCATAATTTCTTTCTTGATGTGTTATAAAAATTTTATGATGTGAAATTTATAACTGTTATAAACTGATATAAACATCGATTAGCAAAGTTTGCAATTTTTTAACATTGCTCCATAGATATCTTCCGCAGGTGAAATCTTGAAAAAAATAAAATGATTAATAACCTTATATTAATGCCAATCACCACTATAAAATAAATATACCATAATTACGAAAAAAAAAAATTAATCAATTAAAACTAAATGGTGGTCTCAACCAATGTACGTGAATAATCCCACGCCAATAAAACAATAAAATTTATAATCATTGTTGAACTTAACTGAGCGAGTGCAAATAAAACAATAAATGAACAAAAAATGAAGCGGAATTTTAATTTCAAGATAACGCAAATTTAATACTCTTGAAATTTTTAATTTTGTCAGTTAACAAATGTTGTTAAGTTCGGTAATTAGGCGTGATATGTATAAAATATTTAAGCTCGTCGTTTTTTAAAAGGAACGAAGAATATAATAAAAGCTTCAGCTGTGGCTTTATATTTCATAGCTCAAACTGGCAGTAGTGGCGTCATCTATCGGTGGCTATGTGTACCACTTGAGAACTGTCTACGCAATAGCTTTGCCGTATTGGTTCTGCGCATTCGTATTCGAGAGTCATCAAAAGGCGAAATTTATAGAAAGCTAATTTTAAAAATATTTAATAAAAAGAAAGGGATTCCTGCAATGGAAAGAGAAAGTGCCTTTTGCGAATACTCTACAGTTTCATCAGAGGAGCCTATTTTACTTAATATTAACCAGTATATAGACACAAGTATTATAATTGTATTTGTATAACATAAAGGTATAGGAATTAGAGTTAAAAAAAATTCTATGGCGCTAAATCTTTAGAATGAAGTTCTTTTATGAAGTTTAGACTAAATGAGATATGCTGTATGTGTAGGCTCGAGAGAGTATCGAGTAGACTTTTAGAAATTGAGATAAATTCGATCATTGAGTTTTTCGTGCTCTGGACTCTAAACTTTTAAATTCTATACGATTATCTACACATTTATTAGTAACTTCATATTTAAAACTATTTTAACCCCCGACGCAAAAAGAGGTGTGTTATAAGTTGGATGTGTCTGTCTGTCTGTGGCATCATAACTCCCGAACGCATGCAGTGATTTCAATTTAGTTTTTTTTTGTATTAAAGGTGACTTATGTGCGAGTGTTCCTAGACATGTTTAATGAAAATCGGTTGAGCCGGTTTAAAGTTGTGGGGAGTGAAAGTGGGGAGAATAACCGAATGTCTGCAAATATACTCGGATGGGATCGAAAATGAAACCACACTGAAATAAAATATATCGACGATTTCCCCGACGCAAAAGAGGGGTGTTATAAGTTTGACGTGTCTGTCTGTCTAACTGTACCTAACCTACCTATAAAAAGTATGAAATAAAAAATTAAATTAAAAATTTAAAAAACCCCCGACACAAGAACTTAAGTAATTTTCATTTAAAAAGTAAAAAATAATAAAAGAAACTTAATGTTAAAGTACCTAAGAATCTATTAATAATTTAAAAAAATACGTCGCGTTTGGGGACCGCTCGCATGAGCATCGCCCAGAAGCTGTCTTAACTAGTGACGAATCATGGGTATTTGGTTATGATATCGAAACCAAAGCCCAATCGTCCCAATGGAAGCGGCCAGAAGAGCCAAGACCGAAAAATAATATCGCCGAGCACGCAAAAAACTTATAACCTTTACGCTTCTCACAACCAAACAAAAAATACCATTCACTTGAAATTTGATACAGATGTTCGGGAAGAGTGTACCAACACAACAAAACAAGAAAAAAAACGATAATCGAAAATACGTTGCCAGCGAAATTTGAAAAGTCACATTAATTTTTGAACACACCTCGTATATAAAAGTTTATCCTTTAATAGCATTTTTGGTACAAAAACATTTCTTAACAAACAATATGAATCTTGTAAACAGCTGATTGTTGTCGCTTACGTTTTTAGTCGGCCATTAAAAAATATCGTTAGCCTCTCGTTGTAGGGTTTACTCACATCGTTACTCATTCATTCTAGCCATTTTATTTGTTACTTATTAGACAAGCCTTTATAAAGAGTATCCAGATTGAATTGCTGTCAATAATTTAAGATAAGTTTCAAGTTGCTGCTCAATGGAACAACAAATAATTCAATTCAATGCAAATAGCTTTCCACCAAAGTCATCATTAATTATTGGCAACTAACAGCAAGTATTTGGTCAAATAAACTCCAAATAATTCCTATTGAAGGCCAATTCAGACACAAGTCACTCTGCTAACTGAAGGTGTCATCTTGGAGATGATAAAAGCCCATCATAGCCGTGATGGGGCGTGGGTTATTCAAATGCACACAAAGGCCATTCGGACATTCACACGAACCCTGTATAAGATGGTATGGAGTGATGATGCGTGATGACTCGACTGAATGCTTCAGCAGCATCATTCAGTTTATCCGCATCAAAGGTCTGCCATAATATTTATGACATTCAAATTCATTCGTTGTGCCGATACAAAAGTTCAATCGCTTAACTGGGCAAATACTCGACTGACCCAATTACAACTTGTTTGTTCTAAGTCTTAACTGAGACATCAGCGAGCTGGCCAAACAGATGTTCATTGGTCCAAACAACTTAACGACCTTGCCTCAGTTTACTCCAATTTTTTGGTTTTACTTTTTTTTACCAAACTTAAATGCTAAGAGACAGCCAAAGACACCACAAGTTATGCAAGTAATGAAAAACTAGCCGTTGACCCAGCGGCCAACATGACGTATGCGCAATGTTTTGTGAATAAGCAACAAACGTAGCAAATTTTAAAAGCATCATCACCTCTATGCAGTTATTTAATTATTTTTTTTTTTGTCGCTGTATCTTTGACAGTCAATTTATTGACTGTTTTACAAACACCAAAGCAAGTACAAGACAGCGTCCAACTTGTTAGTATGCAGGTCTTAGCCGGTTTGCTTTTGACCCTGTTTGCGTTTAGATACTTAGATTGGTATGCTACTTATTGATGCCTTGTTGCTGGCATTTTCCTAGACAGTTTCCAAACAATATTTGTAGCACTAATATTTTTGGCATTTTGTATTTTACATTTCCCCCAAAGCGGTTGTCTATCATCATCATCATCATCATCTTTTCCTCTTGGTCTTCTTTTGTGATTTGTTCGCTAATGCGTCATGAACATAATTTTTTACTTGTGTTTTATATTGAACTTTTGTTTTATTTTCAATCGGTTGTCGTTACCTCAAACTGATGTTATTGTGCTTGGACTTTTGGCCTTCTGCCTTTATGAAACGTTTCTTATAGTGGCAGTCGTCCATTAATTTCAATCATCGTTGTCTGTGCGGGATATCTCATTAATTTCAATGCACTTTAGTTGAGAGTAAGTATGTATTTAGTAAATAAGGCTATAATAAGGCCCAGATTCTTGGGTGCTCACTATAAATTCATTGGATAAAATCCGATTCCACTTAAGTTTTGAGTCACATTAAAACCGACTAAAATTTGGGGATTCAATGTGAAATCGATTTTTTTAAATGTTCCATTCACCTAGTGTCAAATATAAAAAAAAAATGTTTCTTTGTGAAGAAAAGTTAAAGCTTAATGAGAGCAAAAAATAATTGCCGAACTAGGAAATCAATCCGCTTATTCTTATTCGATGAGATGACCACAGAGAATTCGAGAAATTGACAACGTTGTAGAAGATACATCCTTTGAAAAGATACACTATTGTGTGGTATACGGACGGGCCCTTGATTAATGAAGGCACTGAACTGGGAGTTGCAGGACCAAAAACGCGACTGTCAGAAGCTGTGGGTATACACCAGCATAGCAACTAGGTAGGAAATATAAAGATAGAGACACTGCTATATTGTCAGATAGTCTAGCTGCAATGGTTGGGTTAGAAATGAATTCGGAGTAGGACTGAGAAAACAAAGCCAGACTAAAACGCCTAGGACAATAGAACAGAATCTCCCTTATATGTATCCCGGGACACAAGAACATTCTCGAAAATGAATCAACTGATGAACTGGCGAGGAATGGAGCTGCAAAACTACTAATAGTTCCTAAACTTTACTGTGGCATTGGCAGGCACACTAGCAAGCAGACTGGACCGGCAAGAAGGGCTTACGGCAGGCCAAGCAAATTCCTTGTTCCTACAACTTAATTAGGTTCAATAAAATATGCCAATTGGGTAAGAATTTCCTGAGGATACTGACTGGGTTACTAAAGGAATATTGCATACTCAGGAAACACTTGTGTACTATTGGCATCTTTAATTCAAACAGGTTTTGTGAAACTGAGGGGGAAACCTCCCAGCACATACTTGCAGAGCTTAAGGCCCTTGCCAGAAGAAGAAAATGCCTTCTTGGCGGACATAGAATATTGATGCATGACATACCCCAATAGAACCATCTCGAATAATCAAATTTGTCACAGATATTAAGCTAGTTAAGTAGTTCTAGGTCTTGAACCTATCATACACTTTGAAAAATCGGTGTTATGCCGCAGCTCAGTTTCCAAATTTTTTATATAAAGTCGAATTTTTCATAAGCAATCAAGTTATTTATTTTACTAAATAAAATCAAACTTAACGTCAACTTTTTCAAGAGTCCCAAATTAAATTTAATAGACTTTGGTATGGATATCATTGCTAATAAAAAAAAGTTTCGCTTTTAGAAGTGCCTTAATTAATAATTGATAATTTCAAAGTCATACTGAATGGTGACACCCGCTCTCATTCTGATTTCAAATCAAGCTAATATATATAATATATAAACTAACATAATTGAATTAACTGATAGCAATGTTTGAATATAAAAACAAATTTGTTTTCGAAATTCCGTGGGTTCGATTGTAAATTATGACAACAAATTTGTGCAAATGCTGTCCAAAAATTATGAAAATAAATAATCGAAAGTATACTAGCTCAAAAAAAATTTTAAATAATTTTTTGAATAAAATGCACTCAAGGTTATTTTCTCAATATCTAATAAAGTCCCATATCATCACTTCTCCGAACAATCCAGCGATTTCTCGTTGCTCTACTAACTACAGTTGATAAAAGTACAAAAATCGCTGCATCACATTACACCCACTCAACCCAATTATTGGTTTGAAATCATTTAAAACTCACTTTGTCTAATGACTACAATTGTGTGGTGCGCAAAAAGCCAAACAAAATCAATCAGCATCATCCAAAGTTGCAACAACTTGATAGACCATGTCAAGTGCCCTGGGTCTAATGTTGGGCAAAGCCTTTGCCCATGGCTCATATGTCAACACCTGGCTTAATCTTCAACAAATAAGAGCTGCAAATGTGACAAATTGTTTCGCAAGTCAAGACAAATAGACAAAAAAAAAAAGCAAAAACAAAAACAAATCAAAGAAATACAATTAAAAGGTTTTTTTCAATAGAAAAGCTGTCCAAGTTGTTATGTTTTGTGACCCATATGAAGACACTAGCGATTCGAGCGAAAAATTCAAAGGGAAATCTTATTGGCAAAGTGATAGAAGCAATTTTCAAGACAAAAGCCAACAAAAGTCAGCATGTGTGAAATTAGGGGGGCCAGACTTAAAGAAAAACGATTTGAGTAACCAACGCAAGAGAATCTTTTTAAGCAAACCGATTCTTACATGCTCTTACATCAGTCTGAATGAGCAATGCCAGGTGTAAATAATTACCTTGATTGACTTTTTTGTCAGTGGAACATGGGAATCTCTATTATTAATTGCGTAACTTCAGTCTACAACTGGATATAGGTATACCCAGGCTCTTCTTCGCCACCTCTGACAAGGAACGTTAGGGGAAAGCTGTTAAGCTGATGGTTCATATGCGAACAGATTGTGAAGAAGAACGGAAATTCGAGTTACTACGACAAGTCAAATTTTATAATATCATGAG
Organism: Chymomyza amoena; assembly: GCA_037043745.1. Classification (NCBI taxonomy): domain Eukaryota; kingdom Metazoa; phylum Arthropoda; class Insecta; order Diptera; family Drosophilidae; genus Chymomyza; species Chymomyza amoena. Next base: position 234,372 of record JBAMAX010004346.1, on the reverse strand, counting down.
GTAAGTCCGACCAGCCATTCATACCAGTTTCAAAAACGTATATTCAGGGCAAGACTGTGATGCTGAGCATACGGTGGGATCAGTTTGGAGTGATCTTCAAAAAGCTACTCAAACCCAATGGAACAATCACTGGAAAATATTATCAACAACAACTGATTTAACTAAATGAAGGAAAAGCGGCCGCAATATGCCAAAAGTCGTCAAGAACACCTTGAAGCACTTTAATTGGATTACTTAACCCATCCGTCATATTCCCTTTCAAATACTGCTTGTTTTCATCAATAACTCATGGCTTCTTCACGATATTTACAGAAACGATACTGGGTTGACTTCTGGATAGCATTAAAGAAAGAAGCTTTCTTTCTGAAGTATGGGTTGAAGTCCATGACAACAATGGACAATATTTTGATTAAGATCTGCTCTAACAATTCGCTGCTTCTTGAAAACTATCACTGGGGTACCATGAATTATTCGAAACTAGCTAACTAGAAGAGTTAGTTGCCGAACCCAACTCCGCCGAACCCAACTCCAATGATCTTCCAATCCAGCAAAAAAATCCTTAGGGCCCTGCAAACCAAATACAGTTACGTCAGACTGTTAGATAAGTAATTATAATAAGATTTGATCACTTATTGTTAAACATATACATCGCTCACTTACAGGAATAACGTCATAACTCAAAAAAAGTCAGGTTCATACAAATCATACAAAATCGTTGAATTAATTTCTCGATTATCTTCTTACACGGAAAGTATTTTTTGTGTCGATATGAAATTTTTACACAATGCGACTGTACGTAACACATAAATCTGCACTATTAACTCAAAAAATTCGTTTTTCTTGTAAATGGCCGATATGTAAAAAAAAAAATTACATCTGTTTAAGCAGTTTTTTGAAATAAATGTATCTCTTGTTAAAATACTCTAAGATTGAAGGCAAGTTATATTCTTTATTTAGGCCAACGTTGAAAAGACTCCGAATACTCCACTATATGATAAACATTATTTTACGCTATTTTTTCCAATCTCAGACTAGTACTATATGCCCTCTGCAAGGGTACACAAAGTGAGGGTGGCGGCATTGGTTGAAGATACGTTGGGAAGTGTATAAGGGCCTGCAAGTGTCGGTTTGATTACAAAACTACAACCATTTGCTTTAACTCCAAATAGCACGTCAGGGAGCTGGGGAGGTGTAAAGAGTGGGTAGCGCATAGAGTAAGCGAGTCCAAAGCGTTTCAATTCCATCCAATATAATTTGCAAACCTTTTGCTGCTATGATGTATGATATTTGCTTTGATTTTGGTTGTTGGATGCTCTGCAGATTGCGAAAATTACTTGAAGCTACCGCAATGGATGCTTAATGCTGGCGGATGTTCCTACGTTTGTATCTGTGAGTTAGGATGTTCGTGTTGCCATATTGTTCTAGCCACTATTTAGCATATTCATTGTTGATTGCAGAGCCATGATAAATATAATTTTCCAGTTTTTTTTTTTGGTTGTTTCCCCGACTCACCATACTGCCTTTAATTACCTTCCACTTTTAGTACTTGACTCCATTGTTGTTGCTTTAGTTTTGCATAATTGCATTGCTGTTGTTGCCGAAATCATCATTAGAATTTTAATTTGCACAATAATCAGCAAACAGCACAAGAGCAATTTTTTATTTTCATTTGGAATATTTTGTATTTGTGCAATGGTCAAAAATTCTTTCAACAAGTTGCGCTCTGATAAGCGTTCAAGTGCTCAGGAAACCCTGTGAAGAGCTTAAACTTGTCATGTTCACACCATAAAAGATTAATGACTGTTCTTGAATTACCCAAACTGATTTTCATTACCTGGGAAATTCTTAAATACAATAATGCTAAAACAAAGAATTCAAAACAAAGGCTTTGACACTTAGAGCTCTTAGTGAATACGAGTATAAACGTAACTTAAAAACATGTCTAAATAAATAAAAGCAGTAAAACTTAACTATGAAATACTTTGAAATAATAGCAACCAAACAAAAATTTAAGTTTTAAAATGAGCTAATGCCGAAAAACAAAGGAAATGGTATAAGCCGACAAAGCTAAGTACAATTTGCTGTATAGCAAGTGTCATAGTGAGGAGACAACTACAATAAACTTGTAGGAATATTTAATGCCCAGTTGGAAATGACGGAATGATAAACTCTTAAATATTTATTAAGGTATTTTTTTTTTTTTTGGTTTACTGTAGGGGACAGCCAATGAGCATCGACCTTGAAAAGTAAGTTGAAGTTTGTGTATTCCATTTATAAAACGAATTTTAAAGACATAATTATTAAAAAATTATTAAAGTCGGGCGCGGACGACTGTATGAAACTCTGTACCGACACATTGCAATTAAGTCCGATACATTGCCAGAGAACTCCAAAAGGCATTTGATTGCCAAATTAGATTACGATACTTTTATAAACAACCAACAACAGACGAATTTTGAACTAGCTGCAACTGTAAAAAACTTTCGAACGTAAAGTTTAATTACGATATCTTTATAAGCAAAAGAAATTCAACGAATTTTTATACAAAAATATATTTCTTTGCCCGATTAATCCGATGGTAGCTATATGATAAGGTCAACCGATTTTGATTAAATTTGGTAGTGCGCTTGGAAACTGTAATAAAATTGACAAATTTGTTTACGAAATCTATATAAACAAACGAATATTACATCTGAAATTTTGTCCTTTTCGAGTTCCTTTTGGAAGTTATATAATATAACCCCGATACCAAAATTATAAAATAAAGTGTTTCTAATCTGAAAGTTTTGCTCTTACCATCTCTGAGATCTAGGCTTATATACAGACAGATGGACCTGAGTACATTGACTTCTCTAGTCACCTAGATCATACTTTGGGTAACTTTGATTGCCTTCGACGTCTCCTTCTGTAATATAATATAATAATATATCCTTCCTTTGGTATATGGTACAGGGTATAAAAATAAACCAAAAAAAATTAATAAATAAATTCCTATTAGACTTCTTGGAGGAGGGGCATAGAGGGTTTCTATTAATAACTGTTTGAACAGACCAGGGACCTACAGTTTATAGCCGAATCCGAACGGCGGTGTCTTTAATTAATAGAGATTTTCATGGCAAATAGCGTCTTTGAGCTAGCGATGCCAGTGCTAGGCAAATGCACCAGTGCTACTGCGGGGAATCGAACCACCGACCTTCGGGTTTATAGGCGAGTACGCTACCAATTACGCCACCGAAGGCCACAAAAATAAAACAAAATAAAATTTAAAAAAAAGTGGGGGCATAAACTGTATTCTTTTTTCCTGAACTTAAACTTTTTTTAAATTAATTGTAAAAAAATTTCTTTCCTTTGAACCAAGGATTTTATACCCTGTTCTGTATGGTACAAAGGGTATATTAAGTTTGTGCAAGCCGAAAATGTATGTAACATATAGAAGGAGACGTCGGAGACATCCCAAAGTTACCTAAAATATGATCAGGGTGAATAGAGAAGTCGATACACCCATGTCCGTCCGTCTGTCTGTCTGTCCTTATGAACGCCTAGATCTCAGAGATGGTAAGAGCTAGAGTAACCAAACTTAGATCCCATAATATTCCATAGGAGACAAGTTTATTTTATTTTTTTGATATCGGGGATAAATTATATAGCTTTCATAGGGGTGAGTCAGACGACCTCGAAAAAAAGAAAAAGTTTTAGATGGATATTTCGTTTGTTTTTGAAGATACCGTAACCAATCATCATGGCATTCGAAAGTTTTTTATAGATCCCAAGCACTGTACCGAATTTGATCAAAATCTGTTGACTATATCATATAGTTCCCATAGACCGATCGGCCAAAATAACTTTTTTAAAGCAAATTTCGCTATATTTCGTTTTTTTTTTAAATATATCGTAACCAGATTTGGCGTTTGGAAATTTTTTAGAGCACTTAAGCAATGTGCTAAATTTGAACAAAATCGGATGACTATATCAAATAGCTCCCATAGGGCCGATCTTCCGAAAAATCGATTTTTGAACAAAATTACTATGTCATATAGCTCCCATAGGACCAACCGGTCCAAAAAAAAACGTTTTTTCTACAAAATTCGTTGAATTTCGTCTGTTTGTAAAGATATTTGAACTAAATTCGGCATTCAGATCTTTTTTAATGTATTAAAGCACTGTGTTAAATTTAATCGAAATCGGTTGAATATATTATATAGCTCCCATTGGAAAATTTTTGCTTAAGAATTCTTCCGATTTTAGTTTTTTGTGAAGGAACCGGATTTTATTGCAAGCTAGTAGTACAGGGTATCCCAAAGTCGTCCGCGCCCAACTTTACGTACGCCATTTTTAAATTTACTTTCCTTGACTACACAACCTATCTCGTTCCCATCTCAACTGAAAAGATCTGTAAACATATTATACAACACTATTAAACTTAAACTTAGTTTCATTTATAATCTGTTCTAAAAAAATTTGAGAATTGTATTAAATTAATTAAACAATAACAGGAACAGATAGTCTTCATTGGTACTAGTTGCTTTATACGAACTAGTAGTTATAATAATATAGGTAGTCAGAAGTTTAAGAAATTAATTTAATTTGAGATCAAGGATATGAAATCTTTTAAGCCAATTTCCATTCAATTTAAGGCTAATTTATTACAATGGTCTAATAATTTTTCTAAGCACCTCAATTTAGTAAGCGTTTTGATCTTTGTGTATGTATTTCGATATTTGGCACATACCTTGGGGGGTAAACAATGTTTCTTAAAGTTTTGAGTGTAGCATTTCAAGATTTGAGACATCTCAGGGAACCACAAGAAAAAAGATATTAGGTTTAAAAAAAAAGTGGGAGTTATATGTACGCCGTTGAAGTGGGTTGCTCATAGGAGAAACCATCCTGCTAAAACTTACAACTGGTCTATCAGATTTATGCCGTCTTCTAAACCGCTTCTGGCATTACCTTTCCCATCACAAGTCAGCGCATTCCTATGTATTTCCAACTGGGCATGCGCTTATTTCTTATACACATACTTATGTATGTTTATCAAGTTAGTCGCAGGCAATAATTACATTATTATTGTTTTCTTAAAAGCTATTAAACCAATTTTCAAGCCACAAACCAAGTAGACAAACAAATAAGAAGTAGCGGCTTCTTCATCATCATAACTTTCATTATCATCATCAACAACAACACTTGGTAAAAGTCAAGGTTAATGTGTTGCCAGCAAATTGTCCGCCGGCCAGTATAACAACATCAAGGGCAGGCGTCAAGCAGCAGCGTAAAACAATTGCTACCAACAAAAAAAAGCAAAAAGGTTAACAAAAAATATTGTTTGATATGGCAGCGTGTGAATTGGGCACTTAACTGTAATAAAAGATGGCTCATAAAATTAACAGCCCATAGGTTTGTGGCTGGCCGATAGATTAATTGCAAATCTACAGGTAACTCAAATTATATGGCATTAGAAAATGCTTCAGAAAATGCCAGCACAGTAACCAATAATAAGTGTATTACCAATAGGCCACAAAAGCAAATACCATGTAAATAGCAGACACCACCAGCACCGTCTAAATGATAATATACACTTAAAATCATAAAAAAACAGCATGCCATTTTTAGGTTGCAACTCCAATGCAGTCCACAGAGGGGCTCAACATATTTAGACTTTTCTTGTTGGTTATTTTAATGGGCCGCTCGCTGCGCAATGACTGAGCGCTGATTAAGGGAATTTCTCACAAGACGCCAAACCAGATTAAAGTAAGGCACCAAAGCATTGGAGTACGTTGGAGCGCCAAGACGTTGCCAAACGGTGGCTCACACTGCAGTCTTTGTTGTTGTTGTTGTCGTTGTAGTAGTTGTTGTTGGCGCTGCAACTGTTGTTGAACATAGGGTACTATAAGCCATGTTGGGTTATCTAAAGGAAATCGATTTTTCTTTGGGATACCAAATTTTAAATACGCTTATAGCATAGATAACTTCGAGGAAACTTCAAAGATAGTTCTTGTTTATGTTGGTAATAAAAACACAAGAAGTTACGTTTTTTTTTTTTTCATTGAGAGAAAATAAACTGTTTAAATAAAATGTTACCATAAATAAAATATCGTCTAGACTTGCTATATTTGTATTAATGTGTTTTATAATGAAAATGTGTAAAACGCATAGAAAAATTCCTATTCTCTAAGTTCTACTCAAAAATACATTTATTATTTATTTTTTAAGTCACACAAAAACCTATAAAGTGTATAGTGGCTTACTTTTTTTTATTATAAATGTTGCATTATAACCCTTAGAATCATGGGTTGATTGGCAATAATAAATATTCGAGAAAAAAAAAAAAATTTTTTAAGAACATTCCAAAAAATATCAATGAATATTTTTCATTACATTCTGCATCATTAAGTTAATGTACCTCTTGCAAGTGTAAACTCCAAAACAGACCAAAGACACGCTTTTCTCGAAGGTGAACCAGAATCAGTCTTCACGAGTTCAATTGAGGTGCAATTGAAAGCGTCTCATTCAATTCAATTGCCATGTTGCCACAGCATGGATTTAAAGAGCGCTAACTGACTCCAGCTGTATGTTGCTTTACGAATTGAATCATCCAGCCGGGTGCAGACTCTTGACTCGCTGTGCACATCTTTGAAAGTGAGTGGCAAAGCGTTTGAATTCTAGAGCGAACGTCTGGCGGGAATTTATTACCGATTTTTTTTTTTGTATTTTAAGTAATTAATTTAATACATGGTAATTTTTTATGGAAATTAATGAGCTACATGTACATTTACTGGTAGCTTATGCAATTAAGCTGTATAACCTGTGAATAGCATCCGGTTAATATTTATTATTAATTCTAAAGAATTATAAAAATTTAGAGCAGCTATCAATGGGTAAATGTAGACAATAATGTTATGATTCAAATAGACCAAAGAATTACGTCTGGGTACAAATACAATTTCGGACTACAAAGACATATGCAAAGTAAAATCTAGACAGAGGGACGAAAACCCTCATGTACCGCACACAAATTGTAGCAGTTCTCACCATTGCAAGCAAAAAATGGGCCTTAAAAAGGGCAAATGAAAAAAAATCTTTGGAGGAATACAGAAAAAAGACTATAGCGACAACAATTTAACCATGAGTTATATAATCTACATGGTCACCCCGACATAATAACAATCTTTAAAGCAAACTAATTACGATGGGCTGAGCACCTATTGGAGCGGACGAAAGCCATCCTCCAAAACAAATAAATTATTATTATTCGGAATAATGATTGGACATTGGTTGGATGGAGTCGATCAAGATGCAGAGGACTTAGTACTGAGAAGTTGGAAAACACAGCACGAGTTCGCGACGAATGAAGGCGAAAACTACAAAAGGCAAAGATACAACTAGGGTAGTCTCGCTAATGATTATGATGATGACCAGTGGGTATATAAGGTTTTTTATTATGTTAAATCAGTCAAAATTAAAAATTGTTTTAATTTGAACTAAAAATTAAACAGAATTTTGATATAGGTGGGGCAATTACCCTTTTAAGTGTGATGCACGGGTTAAATGTCCTCCCTAAGATATGCTCATCAAATTTCATTTTTTGTCCAGGCAACCAACGTATTGACCTGTACCTTTGGAGGCTGTTAGCCGCCTCAAGACAGCAATTGAGTCTTCAAGTGTATATAGACGAGGACTGGTAAATCAATATTGTAAAGCTAGTAGAGCAGCGGAACAATAACGCTGCCGTGCGAAACTCCAGATATATTCGGCCAAGGGAGGTAAAGGGGTCTTGTGGGGACCTTAAATACACGTTAGTCTAAATAGGACCTAAGAAAGCAGATATAAGGATGTGGTCTCCTTGCATAGGAGACCGCCATGCCAGACCCAATCGAATGCTTGTGCATGTCCATAAACACAATTTTGCACTAGTCAAGATCCTGGAGAACATGTCGTGCCACTCTATGGACCTGCTTAACTGTGCCATGTACAGCCCAAAATCCAAACTGGTGATCCGGGAGTATGCCATCCATATGGATGGTAGTAAACTTGTTGACCGGCATGACTGCTGGTCATCATCCGGATTACCTGGCTTATGCATCATGTGGATCAATGCCATTGCACGATTGGTAAAGCCTTCAGCGTGGCATAGCATATCTTATCCATTCTTGGGGCCTTGTTTTTTGTCAAGACTGTAATAAGCTCAGCTATCTCCTCAACCCTGATTGTTTTAATTGGGATAAACATCTTTAGCTGTATTTATTAACTTTGTTGGGTCTCACTGTTTATAATTGAAAATAATTTGTATAAAGTTGTGATTAAGTTGTATGTTAACACCAGAGAAATTTTCCATTTTTCCAAAAAAAAACTAGCTAATAGTGTCATCATATACTCGATTATTACAAATATTTTGATATTCGATTTTCAAAAGATTAAGCCTGGCTTACAACATTGTTAAATAGGCTTACTCCATGCGTATATCTTTATTGAATTTAGCCGAATTACGTTGATTTTTACTAAACATTTAACTCATTGCTATATTTAAAATGTAAAAAATTATAATTCACATACTATGTTGTTATTGAAAATTTGATATTTAGTTACATTTCCTAATATAGGTACTGAGCTAATACGTAGGGAATATTTTTTTAATGCATTCCAAAATTATTAAATTCCATAAACAAATTTTTATTTTTTCCGTTGTTATGTTATTTATATGACTTTTTTATTGTGTAAAATTATCACTGAAACTAATTTGAATTATTTTTAGTGCATTTTTATGCCATTTTCAGAAATATATTTTTTTTCAATATTTTCCATAACAATTCATTTTTATTTGGGGACCAAGAAAATTTGACTTCTTTGGAAAACTAAATTTTTCAACATTGAAATATAGACAAAAAACAACTTACAAGCCTTTCCCTAAAAAAGCTTAACATTTGTTTTAACAAGAGACGATTAAAATAAATAATTATAAAAAATAGTAGCCAAATCCCTTAACTCAAATTCCCTTAAAAAATAAAAAGGAGACAACTTTGAGTGTTTTTATTTGACACCATTTAATTAACCTAATACAAATTATAGAATAAATCTTTTAATTAGGCTACAACAACACTTTAATTAAGCCTACTTAACAATTGCACTTAATGGTCAAATACCATTACAGCAGCTGATCAAGTTCGTTGCCTAAGTCTTTCGTTTCAGCCAAGCAAATAAACAAAAATTAACGCCGTTTTTTGCCCACATTTTTGTGACACAAATTAAAAATATAAACAGGCCGAAAAAAAAAACAAAACGTAAACAAACGCTGACCGCTGAGCAGAGCCGTAGCAGAGCGGCTGCAGCGGCAGCATCTTCAGAGAGCAACAACCAAGCGCCAATTGCAGTATGAATTAGTTGTTGTTGCCGCTCCGAAAAGTTTTGGCCAGCTCTTAATACAAGTTGTTGTTGTTGTTGTTGTTGGTGTTGCTCTTTGGCAATTGCGCGTTTTTTCGCTTTGGCGCATAGAAGATGTTGTTGCTGTACGATGACGCTGTGGATTTTGTGCGCTCGCTTGACTCTGGGTCCGCAGTCGCTCATCTATTGGTTTGGTTGACTGACTCGCTGCTCCTGAGTATAAAACTAAAATTGATGCGAATTTTTACCAACTTTAACTTCAAGTCCAAACGCGGCAACACGTGCAGTTCGCGCAGCGCAACGCGTTACTTTACTCGAGAAAAAATACACGTTTTTTAAAAGGTACAAAAAAAAAAGTACCAAAGAGTGTGTGAATTATTTGAAACAAAAATTTTACGCAATTAAGATTTATAAATTGATTTAGTTCACATGAGCGATAAATAAAAATTAACTATCATTAAAAGGTACAATAAACAAGGACCAAGAAGGAGACAAAATATTAATGTCCGATTTTATACAATCATTTAAACTTATTAATTATATAAAGATTGTGCACTATGTACTCCTTGTATTTATCCTTCAATTTGATGTACTTATACAAAAACAATAAAAGTTCAAATAAGTGAAACAAAATCAAAAAATGTACTTGTAGAATACCCAAAGGTTGAAAAGGAAATAATTGATTATTTAAGTCCACTATACTATAAATACAGAATCCAGTATAGTATTTAGTGTATAAAAGTAACACATAAGACTTCAAATACCTTAAACAATTGCATTACTTCAGTTAAGATAAATTATCATATGCCTTGTGTTTGAGGTATCGGTAAACATTTTGTTTTGTTTAAAAGGTTTACATAAGGCAGCCTAAGCTTCTTCAGACAAACCACATTTTAAAAAAAAATTTTGAACTGTAAATTTCAAAATAACTATGCAAAAATATGTTGTGGTTTATTCCTTCTTAAAAATCTCATTATGTACGATTAAATTCTTTAATTATACTTTCAATCGAGATTTTTTTTATACGCAACATGATGCCTCGGCCTTCTTAGTTTCACTTTAAACATTTAAAGGCTTTCTAAGGGTATCCACAAATCAAATTTAATTATATTAAAAACATTCAGAAATGGTTAACAATTATTGCCAATATCAAATTTGTGCACTTTAAACATTCATAAATATCTTCAAACTATTATCGTTAACCTAATGCGTCTGCCATATATCAATAAACCAGCAAGCCAATGATTTTAAATTCCAAAAAGCTAAAGAAGTGAATGTCTCCCATGATTGGACAATTACCCATTCCCATTTCAGGTTGTCAAGAGATTGGCAACTTGGTTTTAGCAGTACTAACATAATAATAATACAAATATAAAACTAAAATCTAATTATATGCAATACAACAATGAAGCTTCTGCAGGCCGCAGTTGTAAATATTTTTTTTATTTTAACATGCAAGAAAACAATTTACAAAACGAAGCTTCCTTTCTAAAATAATAAAAATAACGTCATTCGACCCGTCCGTCTTCTTTCGATTTTGTATTTCATACAGATACCAAAAACCAAAAAAAAAAAAAAATAAAAACGAAAAACATCACATTTAAATTACGTATACGCCGCGTGTTGTGCTACTTATATAGACGGCAACAAAAATCACAGACATCATGGCAGCAACAACAACGCCAAACAAATCACCACAGCAACAACAACAAGCACTTTACAAGCAACAACAACAACAACAGCAACAGCAACAAGCAAATCGAATGCAGCATCTTCATCTGCCGCGCTGCTATGCTGCGGCTGCAAGTATCTTTATCGTCTTGCTGGGATTGCTGCTCGCAGGGAACTGTGTCAATGGGGTAAGTTGACGGGTGAATGCATTGCAGCGGGGGGCTACGTTGGGGGCGGCTGGCGGCCCACCAAAAAAAAAGGGGGGAATTACCTAGATACCAATAAAAATGGTTACTTCTTCGTGGAGCTTTGTCACTATGTTGCAGCTTCAGCTGCTTCAGCCATTTATTGTCGATTTGTCTATTTATTGCTTTTTACAATTATCATGTATTTATACTTGAGCGCCTTTTGGGATTTTCAATACCCTTACACAGATTTCATGTATTAGCTTTATCAGTACGTTCGTAGGATTTGAAAATTTACTTTCGACTTTAAAGGTCGGATAAGAAAAACAAAGTTGTTTTTAAAAAATTTGAGTTCCTAAGCAGTAAGCAATTTAAAAAAAATGTTGCTATTTTTTCGTAGCTCTTATCAGGCAAGTCGTGCTAATTATAGCACTAAATTATAGTTTTGAAATTCGGGACTTCTCAAACGCTTTTACAGATTCAGACAATAATTTTTTACGAATAAGTTTTTATTACTACCGATTTCACCTAAAGAGTATAGAATATCTGAAATTCTAAGATTTTTTCTAAAAAATAACCAGGATGTTTCTACACAATAGAAAATTATAAAAGGTCTAGGCTGGATAAGATACTGGAAACTAATTCCACTAATTTTTGAAAACTAATAATGCATAATTCCTAAACTTAACGCATTAGGGCTTAGTTTAAAAAAACGTTTTTTTCGATTTTATTTAATTGTGAACATGAAATGGAATATTTTTAAACGTTTTTAAGCGTGATCTGTTCAGGTTGTTCTGTTGGTCACTCGACCAGGGTGGTCTTTATGTCACCTAGTCAATAACGAAATTAAGTATTGGAACTTTTCTTTTAGTTATTGTTTCTAAAAATTTTTCGACATTTTTTTCTCGTAGTTTGGTATATATGTATATAATTTTCTCTTTTATAATGTTCATAACGCACAAAGAACGGAGCATTTATCCTCTATTATATAAAAAAAAGTTTTTTCTCATTTTTTTGAAAGTGTAGAACATGTTGTGTATAAAGCAGAAGAAATTTGTTTCTAATAATTTTTTTTCTCGTGTTTTTATAAAATAAGGAATTTAGCGAAATGGGTAGAAAGAAGTTGAATTTGACTGAAGAAGAAATGAAAGAGGGATGGATGGTTGCGGGCTAGTGAGCGAAATAAAGAACTTTATAACTTTTTGCTATCCACTTTTACCAATTAATGTTTGCCCTTAAAGATTAAAACGTATAAATCAGCAAGTGTATACGGGGTTCGGATCAGTTGTGTTTATTTCTGTCTTCATTTTAACTGCTACCATTTCATGTTATCGGTTTTTTCATTAGGCTCATAAAAGTTTATGAGGCTGGGAATCGAAGGGATTGCGAACCGACTAGAGTTTGCCACAAGCAAATGAGCCCAATTGAAAGACTTGGTAAATTTCTTAATAAAAATGAATATCTTAATTTTATGCACTTTAAGTAAATTGCCAAATAAAGGCCGACCAAATATTTTTTTGAACAGAACATTAACCACATTTGACAACTTCATTGCATGTGTGAACAACTACAATAACAATTGCCCATATCATACACATATATACTGTAACAACGACAACAACAACAACAAAATTAACTATAGCAGCCCACAAAAAGTGTCATCTTAGATAATTTCTACACTCATTCAAAGTAAAAGATTGCGCACACCATTTGTCTCTTGTTCGATTGCGATCTACGTGTACAACAACCAAAAGACACAACAACACAACAACCCAACACAAGCAACACCAACCTTAAACAAAAGCAAACAACAAACTCCCACGCAAAGTTGCAGCCACAGTCGCGTCAGTGGCAACAACAACAATAGCCCAAGCTGCAATTGTTGCCATAAAAAAAGTCAAAAAAAAAAAAAAGATATTCTCTTCCATTGCATGCAATTTTGCAAGTGCAGCGGTCTACAATAGAAGGCAGATTCGAGTATCTCCTCTGCATATAGCCGGCAATGGCGCCGAAGCCGACGGTCTGTCTGCCAAGTGTTAGACATCTTCTCACGTCTGCAACACCACACCAAAAGCACACACATAGATGCACATACTAAACAGCTTAGGTGTCGTCATAGTCAAAGTTTGGAGCTCTTTTACTTTTGTTTTTGTTTCTTTTTTTTTTAAGTTTATCAATTAGCCTTGGTGCCCTGCTCCATTTACAACAACTACAATGTACTCGTCGTCGTATATGAAAGACATTCAAGCCACCCATTGCAATCCAAAAGAAATAAAAATTGGATAGCCAGCTATCCCATGTTAAGCAGGGTTGTCGGTAAGCAGAGTCCCCAGCGAATGGTATTTAAATAGCAATCATTTGTTTGCAGCAAATGGAAAATAGGTTTCTCGGTCTGTGGATCAAAAGTTTCTATACACTCCAACGAAATGTTGCACTCAATTGTTGTTGTTGTGTTGTTGTTGTTTAGAGTTGCAAATGCTAAAACGTCATCAAAGTTTTTTTTGCGTGTAAACTTCTGTAAATGGTCATAGATAAAAGAGAAGGTAACTGGACTGAAATAACATTTTTTGGACATTTCATAAGGAATAAGTAACAAAGGGAAAAAACTATATTTATATGCATATTTGGTGCTTACAGCCTCGTTAAGTGCCTTTCGAATGAACAAAAGTGTTAACTAGTCAGCTCTGCTGGACTGGACAAGGTGCTTTTTCTTGAAGTTGGCTTTGTGATTGATCGATTGGAGCATATACAGTATATAAAAGATTTTCAGCATTGGTGTGTCAAATTACAGCAGCTAGAGAGGGACACTGGGATTTGATTTAAAAATATTATTACTTGTAAAGGGTGTTTTTTTAGAGCTACACAAGTTTAAATCATAATAAAACAAACAAAAATATTTTTAATAAGTATCAATGAAACAGGCTTTATTGGTTAGAAAATTGTATGACAATAATTTTAAAAAATGACGACTGGCGCGTACAAGGTGATATATGGACCATCAGATTTCACCAACTTCCTGCAGCATTTGCGGTAGTATTTCGCCAATTACTCTTCGAAAGCTGATTTCCAGGTGCTCAATAACCTCTGGTTTATCGGCGTAGACAAATGACATCAATTTGGGGTGTATTTAATGGTGTTCCGGCAAAAGCTCGTGGGTTATCCTTACTCCAAATGCGACAATTCAACCAGTAATGAACTTTATCAGAGAAGAATTTTCTGGTGTAAGTCTATCCATAAACCAAACCCAAAAGAAAACAATTATCAGCTGTTAAATGGGTTGTCAGTTAAAGCAGTGCCCAACTTTAGCTGTGAGCTTCTAAAAAAGACGCTCTATTATTATGTCATAAACCGGACTTCGGCAAAGAGCTGTTTTTTGACTATAAGCTTATTAAATTAATAAATTCGATTGGTGTAAAACTAGTTTCAAATACAGTTAACTGGATTTATTCATATCTGTTTAGAAAAGGGGACAACGTTGAAAATCTTTCAAGTTACCAAAGGGTGGCCGTCCTATTAGACCTATTCTGCAAATTTTAGCTCTATTATATGGCGTTCTACTTATAGATGTACAGGATCTCAAAATCTTTCGTTCCATCCCCTAAGTTTTTCCATGTATGATGGTGAAATGTTAAACCATATAGGGGAAGCGTATGTTATAATGGGCCTTATAAGCGCCAAGAACATGATAATCTTATCGCGTTTCTGTAGTTACCTACATTATAATAAGCTTTTGTAAACTGTCATGCAAAAATAAAATAATAATAAATACAGAAATTTGTCCAATAAAACTCCTAAATATTTCACTGTGCTCGCCAGTTTCTTCAGGTCCCCAAGCTCATTGATTTTAATTCGAAATTTTTCCTAAAATTGGGAATACATTTTTTAACAAAAATCCTAAATTGCTTTAACATTTGCTGAAATTGATAGATATTCTTCACACCGATTTCCACCTTACAACACCCTAGTTCCCAATAAAACTAGGTTGTTGTTGAGCTTTTAAGCTATTTGCATTGGAGATTATTTATATTTGAAGATTTTCTTCATACTCAGTCAAATTTATTTAAGCGTAACGCAACAACAGCAATTTCTACAGCCCGAAACAAAAAACTTTATTCAGATTGAAATTGAAGCAAGATCAAGATATACAAAGATAGGCCAACATGCAACATGATGCAGTTGCAACTGCACAAAGTTTGTAAACAGCCACTGAAAAAATGTTGCTTGATATTAAAGCTGGAGATGATGATGATGATGATGACGATTACGGAATATACAAACTAAAGAATAGAGCCGTCCAAATGACTTACTGCTGAGGTATTGTCAATGACTAATGCCATGGCGTTTTAAAGAGGTGACGAGGTGAAAGGTGGAATCTTGAATTAGATGGGGTAGGTGAAGGCGCTGGCTTTAGCATTTTTTATTGTTATTTTTGACGGGTTTTCATGGTTTTATACGCATGAGATTGACAGTTGGTTTAAGGTGACTTTGTATTTTTTTCTACACACTGAAAATAAAAATTGTACATTAAAAATATCAACTATTTTGTAATAGTTTGCCGTTTGTTGAATTTTATAAATGTGTTAGAAAATGTAGATCATTGTAAAATCCAGCTGTAATTGGTTTTACAAGTATATCTCATCTGCCGTTTAACGTATAAACACGAGATCTTTGATTTAATTTCACACTTCAGACCACACTTTACCTTAGTATGAAACGCGACTATTTTTCCTTGAGTTCAGACTTTTTTCTCCCAGTGTACTGTACTCCATGTCACATAGGAAGCAATAAAAAATATTATTGCAAATGCATATTTTCAACACCCAATGATTCTTTTGTTGGGATTTGTGGCTTTTGGGCAGATTTTTCGGTTTATGAATTTGCATTTCAAATGAATTTCAGTTTTCGGTCATAGCTTCTCCAAATGTGTGTGGCAATTGTGTCTAATTTGTTATTGTTTAAACCTCAATTTGTGTAATGTTTTTGTTTTCCATCCGAGCGCTGACTTTATGGCTTGATTTTAGTGTGTCGCCGGAGCACTGAAGTGAAGGTCGCTGCAATTGCACTCGAGTCAGCTCAACGCATGAGATAATTCACATGCCGGGCCTCACACCTAAAAAAACAGAACCTAAACATAATGCTATATGCTAAATATGATTTGTAATTCTTGCAGCAAATTGATGGTTATATAGCGGGCGAAGACTATCCGGCTTATGAGACGGTACCCAAGGGTTTGTCCTTTAATTGTCAAGGACGTCAGCCGGGATACTATGCCGATACAGAAACACGTTGTCAGGTGAGTGAAATAATTATAGAATATCGTTCTTCTTTAAAAAACGTCTAAAAGTCGATACCGACACTGTCTATATCGATTTCTTTTTGTGAGAATCGAATCGGTATCGAGTTTTTCGCTAAATATTGATAACGATCGGCCAACTTAATCTTTAAGCAACATTTGTCCTAATAAATCCTTACGGCTTAGTGTACCAATAATTATAAAAATGTTGCTTCATTCCAGGTATGGCATTGGTGCCTGCATTCGGGTCATCTGTACTCCTTCCTGTGTCCCAATGGTACAGTATTCAATCAGGCTGTGCGTGTTTGCGATTGGTGGTCAAATGTTAACTGCGAGTCCTCGGAGCAATTGTATCAGAACAACGACGAACTGTATCGCATTCCCGAAAGAAAGCAGCAACAAAGTGATGTATGATATAAGGCCGGTGATGAGTATAAGATTGGGACAAACAACAGCAATACAGCAGTTAATTTCACACAAAGAGGCGGCAGACAGCGACAATTTGAAACACACAAAAACAGCATCAATAACAATAACAATAACAACAACAACAACAACTTAATAGATGGCAACACCTTCAAGTTGCAATCACAACAAGCTAAGGTTGAGCACATTCATGCAACAGAAGCACAAACCTACAATAAAATGACCAAAAATAGTTTTAGAGGCAACATGAGATTCAACACCAATAACCAGCACAACTCTCAATCATCATACTCATCATCACAGCAGCAACACAATAGTTCTAATAATAATAAAAATAGTGAATATCAAAATAGACAAAATAATAGTAGAACTAAGCAAAAACAAAAGAATAGTAGAAATAATAGTAATAGAAATAATGAAAGTAACAATCATTTTAGCGTAGGTCAGTCTCCAAATAATTTAGGCACCGCCGCCAATCATAGACATAGAAATCGCACCTCAATCAACAATCAACAGAGAAAGAGTAACAACAACAACAACAATATTAAGAGTGGAAAGCAACGTCACAATACCAACAAATTCGAGAACGACGATGATCTAAAGGATTACAAGAGTAAAATTAAAAATAAGTATAACATTGATTATGATCATTCTTTAGATGAAGAATATGAAATAATCGAGGCCATTGAGTGAGTTTCGACAGAAAGAAGAAGAAGTAATAGCTTTGTTGTTGTTGTTGTTGTACTCTATTTTCATACTTACCCATTGTCGTTTGTTATTATTATTTTGTAGCTTACCTTTATCCTATTAACTGTAATAACTTTGTTGCACTCACCCAATCACTTTATCCTTACCAAATGTATTTAACCTCTTAGTATTTATCGATCTACCAAGAAATTCATATTTCATCATTTAATTAAACATTCATATAAATTGTAAACCAATAAGCTTGTATTTGTTTGTGATGTAACAAAAATAAAAAGCAATAAAATAAAATAATTCTTTAAAATATACAACAAACAGCATAATATTCTTTGAAACAAAATGGGAATCATATCTATTCAGTACAGCAATAACGTCTGCTGGAAAAAAATATGAAATATGAATTGATGAAGCTTTCAGTGATGGTTTTGGGATCGAAATTGTTGTCAGATAAAATGGTAATCAAAGTCGTATCTAGGTATGCCTTTACAGCTGTATACAGTGAGATCCCACTTCACTCCGTTCGCTCCACAGAATGTCAGTACTACTACATTTAGAACTCATTTACGGATGTTCTATAAATTCTTCGGCACTCATATCAATATAATGATATATCGGGCTGTTTAATAGGAACGCGACAAAAGTAGACCGATAGGGACAGCAAACGACGCCATATTTTTCCCGCTCTCGTGACATTTCTCTTCAGTTAGTTTTGCCAATTCATCGTGGAAAGATATACGATCCAACAACGAGTCGAAGTTATTCAAATTTACTACCGAAATTCGGAGTCAGTGGCCTCAACTTTAAGAGCGCTAGGTCCTATTTATGGTCGTCATAATTGTCCTGCCAGATCAATAATTGAGCGTCTAGTGGAAAAATTTGAATCCACAGGCACAGTACAAAATGTTCCCGGGCCAGTGAGACAAAAAAGTGTCCGTTGTTTCGAGAATATTGCTGCCGCTAGCGCATCAATTGAGGAAGACCCAAATCAGTCTCTCACATATCGTTCTCAAGCTTTGGGCATCTCTATGATGTCGCTGTGGCGAATTTTGCGAAAAAATCTTGGCCTATAATCCTTACAAGATCACATTGACGCAAGAATTGAAGCTATTGGACCAAAAGAAGCGACGTATGTTCGTGAATTGTGCTGAGCAACAACTTGAAAATGATCTGATGAGGCTCATTTCTGCCTGAACGACCTCGTCAATAAGCAAAATATGCGTTATTGGTCAGGCAGCAATCCACACGTACTCCATGAGTCACCATTGCATCCCGAAAAAATTACAATTTGGTGCGGTTTATGGGCCGGTGGCGTCATTGGGCCGTACTTCTTTCTAGATGATCAAGACCAGCACGTTACTGTGAATGGGAATCGCTACCGCTCAATGATAACTGAATATTTTTGGCCCGAATTCGATGATATGGACTTGGACAATATGTGGTTTCAACAGGACGGCGCCACAAGCCACACAGCGAATGTCACAATCGATTTATTGAAAACCAAGTTTGGTGAACCAATTGGCCGCTTCGGTTGTGCGATATGACGCCGTTAGACTTTTTCCTGTGGGGCTACGTCAAGTATATGGTCTAAGCCTACAAGCCAGCGACGATTGATGAACTTCGTACGAATATCAAACGTGAAATTGCAGCAGTATCGACCGATTTATGCTTGAAAACCGTCGAAAATTGGGTTCAGCGTCTGGACTTCTGCAAGCGTGCCCGTGGTGGCCATGCAAAAGAAGTCGAGTTCCATTCATAATGGCATCGAATGTACCTTCACAGGAGTAAAGAATGTCATTGATATCCAAAACCGTTTTTGTTTTATTTAAAAAAACTTTTGTAGCGCTCTTATTGAAGAACCCTTTATATGATATTTTGTTTTAACACCGCCAAGGCACCATATTAAATTTTTTATTTACAACTAATAGAATAAATTAGTTTGTAATAAGCCATATACAGGGTATTTTTTTAGAGGTTCACAACTTTGAGCTGGCAACACTGCTCTATCTGACAACCCATTTACCATCTGACAGTTGCTTTTCTTGAAGTTCGGTTTGAAATTTTATTATGGATGGACTTACAGCAGAACAACACTTGAAATTGTTGAAATTTTTTATCCAAGTAATAAAAACTCGATGAACTTATTCAAATTTAAAAATTTTGTTCTCGGATGCAGCCGATGGTTGAATAAGTGATGATAATTCACAAAATTTTGCGCTTTAGCGAAGTTAGCGAAGTCATTGTTGGTCCGTATGTCTTCAAAATCGATGCTAGTCAAAATGTTACTGTTTGTGAAAATAAGTAATCCAGCCGAGGCGGCCACATTGCCGAAAGTTTATTTGAACATAATGCCATACAATTTTCGTTCCAATAAAGCCCGTTTTATTGATGTTAAAAATATATTTCTTTGTTTTATTATGATTTAAGCTTGTATAAGCTTATTATTATTGGCGTAACTTAATGGATTATCAAATTGAGACTGTTGAAATAAATGCGCTAATAACTCCCTTACAAACATTATGATTTAATTTGTAAAAATAATTTGTGATGATTTTGAAAATGTTTTAAACCAAAATGGTCGCCTACAAGTATGCAATTCTTTTTTTTACATTCAGTACTTGCACTGACAAAAAGCTGGCAGCTTCAAAATAATTTCATTAACTATATTTTTAAAACAAATAAAACAAATTTATTGTTTATAAACATTTTTAATTCACTTTTTATTTATTCGCTATTTTTCTTAATGTTTTATAGAACTAAGCCATGTTATGTGATCAAGTGATTTTCTTAAGCTATTGGATTACACCGGCAGTGACAATCAGTCATCTCTTTCGTACAGACACAAAGCTTTTTAAGCTTTGCTTGAGAATCAGCTGTTGAGCATATGGTCGAGCTTTGTGTGCATTGGAAGCTGTTTGGAGTAGTGAAAATAAGTTTATTTATTTGTGGCAATAAAATGATAGACATGTTTATTATTTTAATTGGGCTGTGATAAAATTAAAGTGCTGTGCGTGTTATTTAACTCTCATAAATATTATGTGAGCTAACTTCTTAGGTTTATAAAGTTTATGAATACCTAAGCGCAAACAGAACAATGTAAATCTGATTGATTGGAGCCAAAATATTTCAAGTGAAAATCTTAAGTAAATATTTAGACAAACATAAAACCACTCAGCTTACCAAAAACCAAATTTTAGTCAATAAATCGTTATAGTATTTGATCCGCTTAAATTGTCAAAATATTAAAAACTTCACAGTGTGAATTAATATTTTTCTTTGGAAAACCTTGTTTACTTTGTTTCCGGTCTTTTAGCTTTAGAGTTTTATTCAGGTCCACCTACTGGTTAACTGTCAAAACTCTATTAACGTTTTAATTTCTCAACAGCCTACTTAATACAATAATCAAAACACGGAAGCTCAAATCGAAGCCGAAAATGAAACTGGTTTTAAAGTACCCAGCAACCTAATTATAAGTCAATTCCAATTTTCGTCATTACTCATTACCGAAAGACACATTTTGATGCATTTTAAAGACTTGGCAACGTTAGCAGTTGACCAACTGGCCCTTATAGTACACTAATGCGTCTGCATGACAGCCAAAGTTGGTGACCAAGTTAACAGTGGCAGAGCTGATATAAATCACGCACCACACAAAATCGGGGCAATGCTTTGTTTTGGGCCATTTTCTTAACTTTACGCATTCACTGTTGGTCACCCACATTTTAATGGGATTACAACAACAACAAAAACGCTGCCCCAAGACTGGCTTAATGACCATTTGCATTATATAAGCCTTGCCTTATTTGGTGAATGTTGTTGTTACGGTTTCTGAGGTGTCTGTACGAGTTATGTGACATTAATTAATATGCAAGTTAATAAATGGGCTAAAATGTGCGATGAATTTAATACAGTTTTCAAAAAGTCGGTTAAAAATTCGACGCACCAAATTGGATTGCTTAACTGATGTAGACTAATAAATTTTAAATTACTTGGCAGCATCAATTCAAGAAATGGAGAAAATGTCAGAAGGTCTTCAAGGTATATCCAATAACCGGTAACCGAACGGACTGACAGGTAGACACTTTATACGCATACGCAAAAACCAAACAGATATCAACCTAAAGCATCTTCTGTTTCTGCGAAATCTTTTGCCATTTATGCACATACTGTCACACTGAAACAAAAAAAGTTTTGCCAAAAATTACAGTTTAACAAATTTTGTATAAGCCATATTACTCAAACCAATGAGAATTCTTCATTCAGCCGCATTCAGAGCATTGACGGAAAAATTAAGCTAATTTGCATATTAATGGGAATTTATTATCGACAAAATTCTACTTCTACTAACCTTTTAGAACATTTGAATCTTTTTAATCTTAGTTTAACAAAAAAAAAAAAAATGATGCCAATTTATTATTATTATTATTTATTATATAATTTATTATTACTGACTTTATTAAAGCATTTGACTTGGTAAACCATATTCTTCTCTTGTTTAACTGTCTCGTTTGGGGTTTTCGTCTAGTCTTTTCAATTGAATACTGTTCTACTTAGGTAGTTTTAAAGGCTGCGAAGGGTCAGGACTAGCTCCAGGTAGCCATCTATCATCTTTTAAACTTATTTTTGAATGATCTCTATCAAATAATCTCATTTTCTCGTATTTTATGCATGCGGATGATGTTAAATTTTGTATATCCTACTCCGATAATAATAAGTACTTACTTCTACCTTAGACCGTATCAAGAGTATGTCTGATCATGGTGTTTTGTTTGATTATAATATTAAATTTAATAATCATATTTGCAACAACGTGAATTAAGCTAGAGGGGTTCTTGATTTTATTAAGCGTTGGTCCAAAGAGTTAAACGACCCTTACACAACCAACTTCTTTATATTTTTCTTGTCTGCGTTGATGGCTTCCATCATTATCCCCTTTATCAGGACATGATTTAGTCCGTACAAAAGCAATTTCAAATATCCGACTACTGCCATATTCTGATAGACTTCGCCTTATAAAGTTGCGTCCCTTAACTCAACGCAAAACATGCTACGGCCTGTTATTCTTGCATAAGATTTGTTACTCGGTCATACTTTTGTCATACCATCCAGAGTAACACGTAATTTTCGACCCTTAGCCTTACAATTTTGTAGATCTAATTATGCTTTGAACGATCCTTTCCAAGTCTTATGTTTTAGCAATAATAAGCTTTACCATTACTTTACCTCTCTTTCGAACGGTCTATACAAACGATCCCTTTTTGTATCTTAAGTCATCTTGACTTGCCACTTCGAGCACCGATTATGAACGGTGATCTATAAAATAGAGATTTCCAAAAATGTCTCTATCATGCTTTTTATACCTTCAATGGCATTATGTCATAATAACAAGATGCCAGCATACTTTCTTAAATAAAGATTTAAGCCAATTTAAGAGTAAATACGTATTGTTTGTTGCCAGAGAATCGTTTTGTGAATTTCGGAGGACTTTCGATTGTTTTCAGTGTAGCATCTAGACATAGACACACTTAAATTATTTTCTGTACTCTGCGTAGCTGTCAGTTGTCGAGTGGTTGTTACTCGGTTGTCTGCCTGACGTTGTCTAGTTTGGTTCAACTTCAACTTGCTTTTTGCATCTGGTGGTGGTAGTCTTCATGGCATCAGTAACTGCCGGCCTGGCCTGGCCTGCCCTGCCGTTGCTTACTTAATGCGACAATTCAACTTCAACATTTACATTTTTCACAGAAGTCACGGCGCAGGAAGAAAACACTTATGGATGACTATACGCATGTCCAGCCTCTTCTGAACGAAGGCTATCCACTTGGCAGTGCAACTGGTTTTGACCATTCAGGGTTTACTTAATGCAATTTATTTTGTTTGGGTTTATATGCGACAACGTTTTGAAATTGCAGACGCATTGCAACTGTTTGGCCGGGTCTGTCTCTTGGCTGGTCATCCATGTTTGAAGTTGATTTGTGTGCTTAAAATAATTGCTGCGATTATCGGGGGAGACTTGTTGCAATTGCAAGTGGGAAGGTTAAGTAGATTTTATTAAAAGACTGTCAAGTGTACTCATTCAATGTGTAAGCTTAAGGTATTTTTGGCGTGGTTAAGTGGCCTATTGTACTGGGTCTTATAGAGGTTTACGTTATGGCCAATTTTAAGCAGACCTTGAATATAAAATTAAGTGTTATCGCCGAAGCGAATTGAATAATGGATCAGATCATTTAGCGCCTCAATATAGCAAAGTATATAGACACATAAGTGTAAGGTTGAATTTGAAGTATCATAGAAAATATATAGGATATATATTGAATTGGTTTAAGCCCAAACAAATAGGCATCTTGGGTTAAGTGGACCAAAAATAATATTTAATTTAAATGTTATTTATAGA
The DNA here is from genome assembly GCA_037043745.1 of Chymomyza amoena. Taxonomy (NCBI): domain Eukaryota; kingdom Metazoa; phylum Arthropoda; class Insecta; order Diptera; family Drosophilidae; genus Chymomyza; species Chymomyza amoena. The sequence goes on along the minus strand of JBAMAX010004346.1, from coordinate 210,332 downwards.
TCTTATGAAGAAAGCTAAAATAACAAAGTACTAGATCAGTAAAATAACCTTATCTAAAGAAGATTTGTTGAACTTTAATTTGTAAAAAATATTAATTTCCATAAATACAAAAGACATGAGTTCCTTTATGTAGTAAAAATTTTAACATTGTGTTATCAAATTGATAATCTGCACAATTAATGTTAAAAATACATTACTTCCCAAATCGTTAAAACTTTACCTTGGTGTTTGGTACAAAAAGAAAAGGAAGAGCCGTGACAATTCATGATCAACACCAACAACCGAGTCTTTATATTAATGGCCGTCTGAGCAAGTGGATCCTCACCCACTTTGCTAGTGGGTGAGGAAGCCAAAAAAGTGTTAAAAAAACTCAAAATATTACTATTGACATAGAATAGTATATTTCAACATTGACATTGTCCTTTGGATGCATACGTAGGCAATGCACTTGAACAATATGGGCGGCCTGCATAAAAATTAGTTTATAAATGACGAAACCAAGAACTAAAGAAGATAATTTATAGACTGGGTGAACGCGATACGATATGTATCTGATATACCTATTCTCATATTCATAAAAATTAAATGCTCGGAATGAGTCGAATTAAATATAAAAGGCTCTTTGGGGTTCAGGTGCGTCGCCATCTACTTTTTTTATGTCGGCGTTATAATATGCAGAGAAAACAAACATTTTTCGATGCATAATCTTGTCTTGTACGGAAGAAATCGTAACCAAAGACAATGAAAACTTAACCATGTACCGAAATTGATTGTAATATACAGGGTATCTCGAAGTCGTTCGCGCCTGCCATTAAGGCACGCCATCTTTTTCCCTGCAGCTGTAAGTTAAGTGCTAAGTTTGTTCAAGCTGAATGTGTTTTAAACATGGAGGAGTAAGCTGCGAAGGTCACCCTCAAAACTAACTTGTCTCGATCACAGAGATAGTTAGGATTAACTAACTAAACTTTTTTTGGTTTTACCTCTTTGACGTTTGTAAGTTTTCAAATCAATTGGTAACTTCGAGAGTAATAGACCAAAACCAAAATTTTTCTACCGCAGTAACACAAAACTACAATTTGATCCTCCCGAAGCTCTCTCTTAATATCGGAAACCGAACAGGGACAATGTGTATGAGTAGTAATGTAAATGTTAATATTAGCTCCCAGAACAGAGTCCAAAATGCCTCTTAAGGGTTTTTTAGGCCACAGGATAGTTGTGAAAGACAACATCTAGAGGACCTACTATTGGGGAAGGGTGGAGGAAAGTCCACTATTGCGCTTACACAACGGGCCTTGTTTGTACAAAAATTTTAAGTTAAAAAAATGGCGTACGTAAAGTCGGACGCGGCCGACTTTGGAATACCCTGTAACACAAGCTTGCAATAAAGCCCGGTTCCTACATAAAAAACCAAAAACAGACTAATTTTGTTTTTTTTGTTTTGACCGATCGTTCCAATGGGAGCTATATGATATAGTTAACCGATTTCAATCAAATTTAACACAGTGCTTTAATACCTTAAAAAAGATCTGAATACCGAATTTAGTTCAAATATCTTTACAAACAGACGAAACACAACGAATTTTGTATAAAAAACGGGTTTTTGGACCGATTGGTCCTATGGGAGCTATATGATATAGTCAACCGATTTTGATCAAATTTAGTACAGTAATAAGGAAAAATAAAAAACTTACGAATACCAAATACGGTCCCAATATCTTACCAAACAAACGAAACAGACGGACATACCCTTCGTACCAAACGCTACAGGGTATAAAAATATTACCCAACTGGAAACTGTACCAATTCAACCTTTTTTATGCTTTTGCTCCAAAGGCGTTTCGAACTTTGGCTTTAAAAATTATATATTTCGATTATGATCCTATTATTACCAAGTTTGTTTACTCTAAAACTGAAACTTTGATATTGTAGAAAAGACAGGGCTTTGCAATTATTGGGGAGCGTAGGTAAAGAAGGCAAATAAACTCTATTTATTTATTAAACTTTTCTCAATATTACATACATTACTCATTAGTACATAAACTGAAGAATACTTCTAAAAAACTTCGCTTTAATTTTCTTAAAAAAAAACGATGTACTTTGTTTCCCCTCCTACAAACTTACTTATACATTCTGCAACAGTTTCTCAATAAATTCCATTGAATATGTTGCAAGCTAAATTGCTTATTTATGAACTGTTTAATTTGATAGCTTACCTTTATTTATAATTTATTACTTTTGCTGCTACTTTGTCATCATCTTCATCTATATTAAATTAACTTGTACAAATTAATTTAAGCTCACGCATTAACATATTTACTCTTTTTTATTTTTTCATATCTTTGTCTTAGTTCAAAAAAATAAAAGCAATTCAAATATTTTGCATGAAGATGCCACAGCGGGTGGCAAGATGATATTAAAGCAGAGCGCAGCATATAAACAAATTCAACAGCGTTCACAAAAATTAACATAATTAAGGTGGCGCATGATCATCAAATGACTAGCTGAGAGATAGATAACAACAAAACAAAAAGGGCCATCATCACAACAATGTGCTAGGGATTGTCGGCACTTAAAAAATTCAAATGAGTTATACTCTAGAGCAGCGGCAACCTTTGACTACAAAAGCGAAATGTGCATCTTCAACACATAACTAATTCCCTGCTCAAAATCAATACACAAAACCAACAAAAACTTCGACTTCAAACAAACAGCACACTCAATTGCATAATCCAACAAGCGGTGTAAAGTGAGACAACAACCAACAACAACAATAACAACAACAGCAACAACTACAGTAAGCAACAACTGACGAAGACGACCTCATTTTCAAAATCGCAATCGTTGCGCATTGACAAGTCAAAGAGGCAGCCAAAGCAACAACAAAGCCAAAAGATTCCAACAACAACCACACCAATCATAACTTAAAAGCCAAGTTAGCAGCCATCATTTGTTTGCATTTTGAGGCAATTTGTGCGCTTGGCTACCAACAATCATCAATTTGCATAAACGCCAACGCACTGTGTGCGATCCCCTAGAGAAGAGCGCCAAAAACCTGCCCAACCCAATCCAGCTAAGCCAGCTAAATATTACGCATACGCCGCGTGTCACGACATGGACGTGCTGCAGCGTATATGCGTCAACATTGTTGACATATTCAAAATCTATCTGAAATTTGCGCTCATCACGCTGGTAGTATACTTTGTAGCCGAATGGTATATCTTGAACTATGGAGCCGAATTGGAGGCACAGCTGGAAGCCGCTGCGCCAGCTGAGGGCCAAACGAACCAAGCCAAACCAATATCAAATAGCACTGTGAATAAGGTGTTTCGGTTTTTGGTCAATTTTTTCATCTTATGAGCCAGTGAGTCTTGACTGGTTCGATCGATGGGCTTACAAGGTCAACTAATCGCTTGAGAGAAACAAACCAAAAACAATATCAGCTGCATTTTTGTATACTTTTTTTTGTTTTTGCAAAATCCTACCGTAGTCAATATATCGTATAAACTATGTATGTAGTTGTTGCGGAATTGCAGTTAACGTCGGGCTGGCAGTTGTTACTTGGCAAGTCCCAAGGCCCGAAGAGAATGTAAACCTAACCAGTTGATATAAAGCAACAGCAAAAACAACAACAACCAAAAAAAAACATTCTTTTAATGTAATTACGAGCAAAAAAAATAAAAATAAACAATATTAATAAAATGGAAAAAATCAAAACAAGTTGAACTGCTTTTTGGTCAAAGTTAGCAACCACACGCCCCACACAGAGACACACAAACCCATATATACTATATAGTATTATATATGGGTGTTAACAGGTATACGGCAAGACAATTAAAAGCCCCAACAAAAAACATGACAATTTTATATGCATTTTGTTCTTTCGCTTTTGGTGGCTTTAAATGTTATGCAAATGATTTTTGAAAATGAGTCAACTTAATATTTGAACGGGTGTGTTCAGGAAAACACATAAAAATGGGGCCATTGCCTTTTGCAAATGCATTGTGTATAAAAATATTTATCATAACTGAGGTTTTTAAATGGGTGGACTAATTCTTAAATTAGTTATCTTTCCCTCTAGCGACTACAAACTAAGAACTAAGGCAATTTTAAGAAACGTTAATAATTGTGCAAAAAATAATAACAATAATAAAATAAAATTAATCACGGAGATCAAGGATCGGATTAAACTCATGGTTGGTATGTGGCGATATTTATTTATATGCCCATGCTCCACTCTTCAAACTCGTACCATTGTGAGCACTAAGAAAAATTATATATAGGTATAATTTAGCTTAAAAACTAAAGATAACATTTTTATTTAAATTTTGTTATAATCGCAATCCTTCTCGGACATATGTAAAAACTCTAGTTCAGATAGGTTATAAAGGAAGTAACTTCCCAGGTGCTTTTTCCTACGTCTACTAAAAGCCTCACAGGAACAGAAGAGTGCTCTACCGATTCAACCTCTTCCTTGTCTTTGCAGCTTCTGCAAAAGTCATGGCTCAGAACATTATTTTGGTCGAACGTGTTCCGACAAGCCAGAGTCCAGTGATCGCTTTGACAACTGCCACAGATCCTTATGGAGCGTTTTGGGTCGATTATAATACCACAGGCATTGTATGTGAGAGGTAAATTTTTTCCTTGTTTTTAGCTTGAAAGAAGCCATTGGCATACGAATATCCTCCCTATCCGATAGAAGGGTAGACGTCAAATGAAGCTAATACCAAAATTCTGTGCTATTTCTTGTATAGATTTGCGGCAGTTGTTGACTGTCATCGAGTTGGAGTATAATGCTCGAAGTGAATTTATGGCTGCCTGGCAATTTCAGTATAGATTTATCGCGACGGTTTCCAGACCAGTGTACCATAAGCAGATCAAAGATATCCTCTAAAAAAACGCTACACTACATACTACTAAATTTGTGTAAAATTAATTTTTTATTATTTAATTCATATTTTCAATATATTTTTTTGGCCATGTTTGCTCGCATATCAGCCAATTCATTGCCTGTTATGCCTTTAGAATCTGGAATCCATACTAGTAGGTAAATAGGTTTCTAATGATGGAAGGGTAATATGATCTGTTGTCGATATTGTTGTATGAATCTAAGGATAAAGGTAAGGAATAAGTTTTAAGGGATACTATTGCTTTAAAAAAGAGGACTTGGTTTACAGGTAAGTGATTCTATCAATCTTATCAATCTATTAGTCTTATTAAATACGAAAAGAGTTCAAAGTATCGAACACAATCTTCCTATCTGAAACTAGTTCCATTTAACCCAAGTTCAAAACTTGGTATAAAAACGAGCGTCTGTTTTTTGTGTAGAAAATATCCTAAGCTTTATTTGCATTTAAGCACATTAAGCACTAGGTGCTCCTTCACTAAAATATCTATCGATAAAAATATATATAGACAAAAAAAGACGACCAATTTTGTGGTTCAGAGCATGATGTTTCAACGATTGGAGCTCTCAATACCGTCTTTACCCGGTCGGCATTGAGTCGGTACAAATGTACGACTACCTTCAAATTATGACAGGCAGCGTCTTACAAAGTTACAAAAATTTTTCAATTATGTTATTCTATTTTTGCATTGCATGAATCTCTACATGCGTTAAGCTTTATTTATAATACCCTTTAAAATGTCCGAGGCTTGTTACCGTTTCTTGGGTAGGGGTGTTTTTATCGGAAAGGTTACCAGCCTTTCGCGAACCACAACACGTCTGTGGGACGTACTGGGATTTGGCATCCAGTCCTGCCATGTGATTTTTTTGACAGAGTTTACCTTCTCTGGGCGTGTTTAGTCCGCGGGAGATATTTGATTTCTCTCCTACCACCCATACTGGGAGGCGTTCGCTATCCGCCACCTGCGACGCATCCTCTAGGGGTTACAGCCTCTTCCGAGGAGACAACCAACCACCTATCCCGTACACAAACGAGGGCACGACGTCCCGCAGAAACCCAATGAGCGATCTCAACAGCAGCACCGAATGTCAATGAGGTGGAAAAGGCTATAAGGGGCCTCAAAAATAACAAATCTGCCGGCCCTGATGGAGCTGTTTAAAGCTGATCCGTTAGTAGCTGCACAAGCGTTTACGCCGCTTATAAGGGAATTCTGGAACACAGGCTTATTCTCGGACACACTGTCTAAAGGCATTATAATCCCAATCCCAAAGAAGGGAGACTTAAGTCAATGCAGTAACTACAGGGGGATCACATTGTTAAATACTACCCAAAAAATTATAACTGTCAACAATCATTTTGAACAGAATCAGCGGCCCGTTAAATACAGTTCTGCGGCGCGAACAAAATGGATTCAGACCTAAAAGATCCTGCATTGATCACATAAACTCATTAAGAATAATTGTAGAACAGTCTGTCGAGTGGAGATCTCCCCTCTTTCTTCTTTTAATAGATTTCGAACGTGCCTTCGATACAGTAATCTGGGACGCAATATGGGATGCCCTTACAACCATGGGAGTTCCCGAACAAATCATCAACATAATTAAAGCCCTGTACGACAACTCAACATGTGCCGTGCGCTATAAAGGAAAGAAAGGACGAGTTTTCCAGCTGAAAAAAGACGTCGCCTCTGCTCTATCTTGCAGTCTTGGATGTGGTTATGAAGAAAACAAATCAAGACTGTCCCACAGGCATACAATGGGGTCCGTTCGAGGTTCTTGGAGATCTCGACTATGCCGACTACATTTGCCTTCTCACACATAACTTCGAACATATAAACAACAAGCTAAATTCACTAATACAGAACGCCCAACGAGTAGACCTTAAAATCAACTTCTCCAAAACCAAACTAATGCGCATACAAACCGGCATCAGTACGCCTCTAACAATACAGCATAATGGGGAAAGTTTAAGAATAGAGGATGTGGAACAATTTTGTTATCTTGGCAGTATGATCACGAAGGATGGCGGAGCTGAAGCAGACATCAACAGCAGAATCAACAAAGCACGCCACGCGTTCTACAAACTTAGCAAAATATGGCGGGCACGCAGTTTTTCACGCCGCACAAAACTTCGAATTTTCAATGCAAGCGTAAAAACGGTTCTTTTATACGGGTGCGAAACTTGAAAAGTTACAAACACCACCACAAACAAATTACACGTCTTCGTAAACCGCTGCCTAAGGAGAATTTGTGGCATATACTGACCGAACGTCATCAGCAACGAAGACCTACTCACACTCAATTCAACTTGAAATAAAAGATAGAAAATGGCGTTGGATCGGTCACACCCTACGGAAAGAACAAAATAAAGTCGACGCAGTTTATAGCAAGGTAAGGTGAAATTTGTGCAATAAAGTATAGCCATAACTTTTGTTGTACTTGTCCGATTTTTTTAATTTTGCATGACCATGACGGTTTGGCTAAAAACTGCAAAAATCTACTGGGGGGAACAGGGGACGATATTAACATCATTCAACAAACTTAATCTTCTCAGGAATATGCGCATCAGGTGATAAAGTCTCGAATATCTATCTCTTATAGTCTCCGAGATATAGGTGTTCATACAGACGGACGGACATGTCTCAATCGCTACACAACATTATGATAAGCAATTTGGTGTAATAAATGAGAATTCTGTCACACCTCCTTCTGCCTGTTACATACATTCCACAAATCTAGTATACCCTTTATACCAATAGGTACAGGGTATAAAAATAAAGCTCAATAATAAATATATACGAATATGCAATTCTTTCGGTTCTTTCGTAATATCTTTTAGAAAACTTTTACATTTTCCAAACAATATATAAATATAAATTCAACTTATTGAAGCTAATTTAATGTTGTCTGATTAGAATCAGCTTAGTTGCATTTCCACTCGGTTGCATTAGTCTATTGCAGCATCGGTGGAAAATGATTTAAAGTACAGCATTTTATCAGTGAATTAAAAGAGCCGTAACGAACGCTTAACTGGTTGCAACTTGACTAGTTACAACACATATACGAGTATGCAACAAATGCGGAATACCGGTTCAACCTTAAGTCAGTCATTCGATGCGGGTAGAAGTAGAAGGGGCTGTGGAGAGGGGTGACCAGGCACTGCTCCCGTTCTCACCGCCGCACGCAACTATGAGTACCAAGTACAAACTTTAAAATTTTTGGAGATAAACTTTGTTGGCAACATAGTATACCATATAATTCCGCATGCCGTCTGAATTGGAGTAGTAGTCGTTGCAGCTTTGGCCCACTAATATAAACTGACTCTGTTCCAATTTGAATACTCACTCGGTTGAAGTTGCAGTTATTTTAAGTTAAGAGTAGCATTTGGCGTATCTCGCTCACAACTCTGATTTCAACTTTCACATAAGATTGTGGATGTAAATGCAGTGCACTGGTGTACTTTGTCTGTGACGTAAGAAACATACATACACACACACATACACAGACACACTTGGCCTGAAGTCGTTTGGCAGTTAAATATGCCATAATCCGTAGTTACCACAAAAACGAGTGGCAACCACAACTAAAGCAATAACCAAACCGACAAAAACAACAACGAGGGCTCTTGATTGATTTGGTTCATAAGCCCCGCTTTAAATATTTATACTACATCATTATTTTGCATTCAGTTGATTTTTTAAAATTACTACATAATATTATATACATATAGGGTATAAATAGTAGATTATTCCAATTAATCTAAAAGGACAGAGGGCGCGAGGTTAGCTTTTAGCTCAATTTATCTGAGAAGATGAAGTTTGTTAAGGGGATTGATATGAGTTCCCTTTTTCGGGGTATATTAGGTATATCCACTATATATCGATCAGTGGTTAGAAATTTGTTGCGATATCTACGACACTCTGGGTACAAAAAAAGGGGGAAAGGTGGCAACAGATTACGGTCTCAAAACAATCGTTGATAAATTCTTATGTTTTAACGATTTTCTTATTACGATTTTGAAATTTTTAGTTTTCTTAAGGGTACTCCACTGTCGGTCACCGTCTCAACAAAATCACATTTGTTCATAATAAAAATAGGCAGAAATGCCAAACGAAAATTTGATTAGCTGCGCACCACACGGCGTATGCGTAATATTTCATGTGCCGCTTAACAATTGACTTGATACGAGCTCGTAAAGCTATTCGCTATTTATTGTTGTTATAATTGCTTGTATGAGTGTGTGTTTGTCTATACATATATGTAACTTATGGTCAAAACTGTTGTGTTTGTACAGTTAGTGGTCAAGGGAGCTCAGTTATAAACTTTTGACCATTAAATCATTAATCGATTTGGCTTTTGTTGAAATTTGTCTTGTTATTATTTGTTATGTCATTGCGATAAGCAGTTCATATCCAATTATCGAGTCAAATATTAATTACTTCAAATGATCAATTAAAATAGCAAATATTTTCAATTCTTCTATTTCAAGTTTCAGTAAGTATCAGGAATCGTAACTCTTGTAATTATGAAAGTAATAATGATCAAATTACTATTATTTTTTTTTTTCATTAAAATCACAAAATATTTCGTACTTTTTGACTTTAAAATATAAATTACGAAATAATATATAAAGGCATTTTTTTATTTAAAAATGGCGAAATAAAACTGATTTTCAAATTTTTATTATAAAAATTGTAAATAAAAGTCATTGGCAAAATTTTATTTTATAAATTCAATTTAAATATATTTTAATTTTTTTATATTATTTTTATATATTGAAGTATTTTTTTTTCACACTTCAACACCTTTCCATCGATGCATAAAATGTCCTTAAAGTATTAGTATAAAAGAAAAATATTGAATTTTGAAATCTTTTAAAGAAATAGGTGTATTACAATGATCGTCGTGTTTTTGAATGCACCTTTTCCTCGACGTCCTTGAAGGATCAATATTAAGGATCTCACAAACAAAATTTGAATTTGATTTTTGAGCCAGTTACGTAAAACTGCTTGTGAAGAAGCCAAAGTAACCAAAACTTCTTTATAGACTCAACTTCTATATAGACATAGGTAATACATTAAATCAATGCATACAGCTGTTCTTTATGCAATCTACCCAACCTTAGAATAGAACATTAACATTAACCCAAAACTGCCAAAAACTCCAAACTGTTTGTAACTCACTCAAAATTCCACCATGAATTATACTCCTCACAGACTTTTCCCAAAATTACATAAGCCAATTCATAAATCTAATGTCTAAATAAAATCTTTTTATATAAAATCTAGAATAAGCCATCAATTATAAATATACCACCCAGCCTGAAGGCTCGTTGCTCTGGCTCCAAACTTTTTGTTCCCTGGAATTCTAGTGTACAATATTAAATAAATGCATACTCTCGGAAATCAATTAATTGGACATAATGAAGTATAATAGTTAACAATCCGTGGATATATCCAGCCAATTCATAAATCTAATGTCTAAATAAAATCTTTTTATATAAAATCTAGAATAAGCCGTCAATTGTAATTATACCACCCAGCCTGAAGGCTCGTTGCTCTGTCTCTAAACTTTTTGTTCCCTAGAATTAATTCTGAGGTACAATATTAAAATAAATAATAAATAAATCAATTAATAAATGTCAGAAACTCATCATTTATTCATTCTTAAACTTTACTAAATCATCAGAAAATCACCGACCCTTAAATTTATTCTTGTTCACTATGAATAGCTGTCTCTCTTCTTGTATAAGCAAAAGGAAAAACCAATTATACCAAATGATATCATTTTGTTTGAAATAATGAAAGAAAATCTAAGAAATATTAATTCTTTCTTACGCTGTCTGATAAAAATTAACGTATTTATGAAATTTGTGTTTGCCTATTTTTATTGTTTGATTCGGTTTCGATAATCCAGTATTTTTATGATAAGTAGATGATTGGTCTTCTGCATCCGATCCTGGCAAAGGAGCTACGCATCCAGGCAGGCATTTTGCTTTCTCACAGTGACTCCGTACTGAACGGATCTTTAGAAGCTATCCAGAGTCGTTTGTATAAAGAATCGGATCTGGAAACTTCCAATTGAGTAACCGTCAAAACCTTTACACACTTTCAGCTCCATTCTCTATAAGGAGGAAGAGCCTTTGCTCCAACTAGGAGCTCAAGGAAATATATTCATAATTAATTTTAAAAAAATGCACAAAAGCTTAAATATATAATTTTGTACGAAAATGCTCTAAAAACTATCGTATTTTATTATTAAATAATATGCACGACACAAAAAACCTAATTATTTTTTTTATAAGTATTTTGCAAGAAATTCAATAAATAAAATATATATAACAAAAAAAAAAATCTTAATCAGTAAACCTGTTACAGTTTCGCTGCTGCTGCTTCTCTTTTAAAGCATAACAACAACAAAAAGGTGACAAAAACAATGTAAAACCAAAGCAAAGTCAAGCCAAGCAAAAACTAACAAATACAAAAGCAAATCAACAACAACAACAACGCAACTAACTATTGCAGAATATTGTAAACAAAAAAGGAAAAAAAGCTTCATCAAGAGCGTAACCAAATGACAATGAAAAGCTCGCTCTCTGGCTTTGCGGCGTGTGAGCGTGCTGAGCATGCGCAAAGCCGCCAAAGCGGCTAACAAACAGGTTTTTACTCAAACCAAATTAGCGAGCAAAAGCTTTGGGCGCACAACAAGCCATTTAATGGCAACACATTGTTGGCCAACAATCTGCAACTTTAGTCTGCAAACGCGCAGCCAGGTGAACGGCAGCATATTGCCAAGTAAGTACGGTTGTGGAAACGAGAGCAACGGAACGCGCGCATGCGCAACTTGCCAGTAACTCGGTGTCTGTATGTGTGTGTATAGTATCTGTGTGCGCGTATTTGCACTTGTGTGCGTGTGCTGGCGTTGTGCGTAAAGAAACAATAGAGAAAAAAAAACAAATTATATAAATTTATCTTTATAGATAAAGTTATTAAGAAAAAAAATTTGCTACACTTGCTACAAAAAAAAAAATTAATGCAAATTTAACGAGCCAAATGAAAAGTGTCTGTCTAAAGGAAAATTTAAAAGTGAAGTTGTTTATGTGGAAATGTGCAAACTCAGACGAGTGTCGTAACACAATATAAGTTTTGTATCTTTAACTATTAAATATATCCAATATTTATGGTTAATGCCAAATTGTTGAATTTAAAAAATATTGCAATAAAATTTTCAAAGTGCACGCATACAAATGCAAAACAAAACACATGCTCACACACACACTCACACACACATTAGCAGCTATAAATGGCTGCATTGGCCTCTGTTTGCACATGCGTGTGTATGTGTATGTTAAGTGTGTATTTTTACAGCTTTTAATGATTTTTCTTTCTTTATGTTGTTTTTTTTTTGCATTTTGCAAAAATATTTGTTTAAACATTGTGTGACGTATTGCATTTAAAGCTTGCAAAAAAATATCAAGCAAAAAACTCTAAAACTTAAAGTGAACATTAACACCTTAAAAATTGTGGATTACACTAAAAAAAAAAAAACAAACTACGTTTTCTCGCACTTAAAAAGGTAAAAAAGAAATTTTGTTTAAATAATTATGTACATTGTGAGATGGCAAGACCCTTTGCAGCATCAGCCGGCGCCAATCTCAAATTTTACGAAAAGTACCGAGTACCTCAGGCGTTGCTAATTATTTTCTGCCACCTAACATTACCAACTGTGTTACTGCTGTTAATTACATTAAAAGCACAAAAGATTTTTTAAACATAAAACTTAGATATAGTAACTGCAAACAATAGCAATTTGTAAAGTTTTTTGGTAGACAAATTTCAGTGTCAGTCTTTGAGAAAAGCAACAGCTTAAAATATAGTTTTTGGCGTGTGCATCTGCCAAAAGGCTACAAAACAACACTCTGATTTTACTTTCATCATCATCACCAACGCAACCAACAAGAGCAACAAAAACCATAACAGCTACAGCAGCAGCAATACCCATAACAACAAGATTTTGAAATTTTACTTTCATCCAAGCATTTCATCCATTTGGTTTGCATTTTTTTTTTTTTTTTACATTTTGATATTTTCACTCTTTATATTTTCCACGATACTTTTTAGTTTTTCCTTCTGCATATTTTTCACCGTTTTAGAAACGATTTAATTTTGTTCAATTATTTAGTAAGATCTCTTGAAATACTTGTGCAGGCCGCCCTAGAAGAAACATAGTTTCTTTGTAAATTATTATATCTTGTGCAGAGTGCATAGAGGCAGCATTTGCATATGATCTCATATCATCGACCTGACCAGGTTAGATGTGGCTAATGGAGCTAAACACGATATATAACCGGAATTGGCGATTAACTTATTGGTTGAGCGTCAAACGGCACTAAACTTAATACAAATTAAAAACTGTTCAAAAAAATTGAAAATAAAAATGAAACTCAATTTCTCTCTGCGCCTAACATGAAAATGCACTGAAGTAAGTCCAAAGCCAGTAATGGATTGCTTGGCAATACTTTAGGCAACGGCATATATTTTCGAAGATTATAATATTTATAAATAAAATCTAATTTAGCAGAAGCACTCCAAATTTCCGTTTAAGACATAAGCAAACTTATTGAAGTATAATTAAGCCGGTCAATTTTTTAGTTAATCTAGGATAAAATAACTTTTGTAAATACTACACCACCTAGGCCACATTTTATTGCTATTTTCTAGGGAACTCCGGCACCTGCCGTCTAAAAAAGATAAAATTCAAGTCAACTTGATTATAATATCCCTTACTACCGTAATGTACTTGCTATAGCTGGTCCTACTCGACTTTAAAATACCCTTTACCATCACAGCACGCTCCTCGATTTAAAATAAAACTAAATTAAACGAATCTCAATCGCACAATTACGGAAAATTGATTTCAATAAAAGTACAAAATCAAATACTTCTACGGTACATCGCTTAGAGATTTGATGAAACTATGTATTTTGATGAATGTATTTGATTTTGGTTGATATTTGCCGCCCCTAGGCAATCCATAACTTGCCACCCTTTTTTCACAAAAAAAAAGAAAAATTATATTAAATGCGATTGTGATTGTCATCAGTGCTTTATTATAATGTAGTTGTAGTATGGTTTGCCACCATCCAGTTCCTCTAGAGCCATCCAGGAAAACTAAGTCCAATTCTCGATTAAATGCATCATTTGTAACACATGTATTCGATTAATAGTGAAGCCTGGTTATGCATCTTCTTATTTGCCTCATGATCGGGATTTCTTCCACTGACCCAAATTCGATATAAAATGTCTTCTGGCATGTTGTCTTAAAGGTTAGAAGGAGGCGTGGAATACCCCATAAACTATACATACTATTGATCAGCTTCAACAGCCGAGTCGATATAGCCTCGTCTGTCTGCCCGTACGATTAAAAGGATCTCCGAAATTTTTAGTGCTAAAGAGCTGATATTTTAACCATAAAAAATAGCACATTAGTCACCCAGATGATTTATGTCGATATGTTACCCATGCATCCGTAAGAGAATTAACTTATCTTTATGTAAATTTTTCCGATATTTTATTGGCATTTCTGTTAACCAGGTCGGAGACGAATCCTACAAACCATTAAACAATCCCAATCGGTCAAGACGTTCTTGAGTTATAAATGATGCAACTACATAACACTATTTTTTATATAGATAACTTTTTTATGAATGACTAGTGAGCCCGACAGACGTTGTCCTGCCCGAACTTTTTGAATGCTCTTAAAGCGAATAAACATCGTAAGATTCTCTAGTTAGCTTATCCGAAAAAATATAAAATTTTTACATTATTTTGCACCTCGATTTAAACTTGCACCATTATTAGTCGAATGTCGCGCTTCACGGGTCTGTCTAAGCCGAATTCTTTCACGTTCGTTGCGATCTTCACGTTCCTGGGCACTACGAATAGATTGAGAACTAATTTGATTCGTTGCATTTCTTCCAATTGAAATACATCATGCATTAATCGATTAGGAGACGGCATTAACAATTGTCTCAGAGCTTTATAAGCCATTGCTTCATTGTAAGCTTCCGGCGAAAATTCCATCACTGGATTACGTTTTGCTTGACGAACTCGAAACAAAATATCTTCTGATAAATAAACTTAATATTCAAAATTCAGATGGATTTGATAGAAAACATGTTGCTAAAACATACGCAAAATTCAGATTAGAAATTCATCGGCGCGTTTATGAGAACACCCGTAACACGTAAAACATACGTTTCTTTTATATGGTACAGATAGATATACACACAAAAACCGATATTCACAAAAATGTGTATATTTCACTACTCAATACACACAAACACATCACTTAAAACCTCCGTATTGACAACCTCTAACACACGCAAAAATCAGATTTAAAACTCATCGACGCGTTCATGAGAACCTACGTAGCATGTAAAACATAAGTTTCTTTTATATATATAGATTTAATTTATTTTGGTTAGGATTCTTTATTTAATTCAAGTACAAAAAATAATTGAAATATTTATTTTCAAAAAAACAATCCAGTCAGTCTGCAAGGCAAACAGATGGCCCATACACTATAAGCAAACTAAAATTTGCAAATCAAAGACTAATAAACTAGTTCACACTTTGGTAATAAAAAAAATGTGCCAAACATTTATTATATCACAATCGAGTCCATAGATCTATCGTATTATAAAATGGTGTCATCTTGTGCCGTAATCGCAAATCACTTTATTCATTGATCATCTATCTCAACATTGATCAGACATAAATTTAACTTCGCATTGGTACTTGTGCTGACCATAGAAGCACTTGTCAAACAAACCTACATCACAAAAGGCAAGAAGCCCACAACAAACCACAGCAACCAAGCTAGCGACCTTGAAAATCGACATAAATGATTTAAAAACCAACCTATTGAAACACTACCAAAGATGCTAATTTCTTATGACAACAAACAAGATGGCAAAGCTGTGGCTTTTGGGGATTTGAAGATCGGGGCCGATGTCAACGTCAGCAACGACTTTTGCTTCTAAGCGTTGTCTTGTTGCCGTCTGTGCAACCGGTTGCCAGCGAGACAATTGAAATTTGAAAAATTGCGGAAGCCTAGCTTAGGGCTTAACAAATGCCTCATACTCTTCCAGCATGAATTTATAAAATAAAATTATCATTCTATTAACGATTGGTGCTTACCAATTTCGACAGGGCCCAGAGTTTTCTCAGGGAGTAATTACTGTCGTGATGCAAGCTAGAGGTGGAGAACTATCGATAGTACTATTGGCACCATCGATGGTTGAGCACTATCGAGCTACCATCGATAGCATCCAGACATTTACGATAGTGCCGATAGCGCTATCGATAGTTCTCCGATAGTTTTCACATCACCAAAAAGTTGAATTTGCGCGTTTATTTGTGGCTTCTGCTAAGAAAATATTTGTGAAAAAATTAATTAAAACAGTGATACCTCAATAAAAAGAAATGGATCGCTTTCTCCAAAGAGATATAATGCTTACTTTTAAAGTACAGTTTGAACTCGCTAACCGCAACTAATAGAAATCTAGGTAATTGCACTTATTGAGGAGTTTGCAACCGCGGAGGAAAAATATATAACTCGAAAAATATTTTTTTTTTAAAAATTAAATCGATTATTGTTATCTGCACTTTATATTAATAACGTTTATTATAATAGCCTTATGAAGCTTAGGGTTACAATGCTATATTTTTTAGTGTTGCAAAAATCGAGGAATTGCTGCAATCATACGATTGCAGCAGCACGGTCCGAGTCCGATATTTGGCGACCGAGAGGCAAACACAAAACAAGAAAAGTAAAATCTCAGAAGTATGGAAATACTATAAAACGTCAGATGGCAAAAAATTAGCAAAGTCCATTAACTGCGGAAAGGACTGCCCCAGCGGAAATACTTAAAATTTGCACGATCATCTGAAAAGATTCCACCCTGGCTTGGAAAATCATGTCCCAGATTCCAGCACTCCAGTAGATACTGACAATATCGCATCGACAAGCGGCAGTTGTAGATCATCGATGCATTCTGAAGCTTCGCCAAATTGTTTCGGAGAGGCGAACCAGGCTCAAGGAAGAAAACGTGAACATTCTTTAATTCTTGAATCAAAACTTATCCACAAAAGTTCTCCACCTCTAATGCAAGCTATCAGTATAATAGAGGGGATTATCTCTCTACTGCCCTTCCAACAAGGATAGTATCTCTTTTTTTATCACAACACGCTGATTCCCAAAGTTTTGTTCAGAATTTATTTAAATAGCACTAGTTTACACGAAAAATGAACTGAAAAATGAAATGAATAATCATTTTCGACCATTTCTCAAAATATAAAATTTTTAGTTTACCTTTTGTTAAAGAAAAATTATTTCTTAAATTACGTTAATCTTTAAGCTGGAAAAGAATTCTTTTACGAAAATTTCGAGTCTAAAATCCTCGAAATCGGATAGGAACTGAAGATGTTATGGAACCATGAACGAAAAATCACGATTACTGCATCACGAATTATTTTTTTTTTCATATTTTTTCGAAAAAATCTAAAAAACGATGCTTACCCTAAAAAACAATTTTATATAAAGGTTCACTAGATAACCCTTAATTTTGAAAACTAGTGCAGTTTACTTACGTCCAAATAATTCTGACGCCCAGAAAAGAATGATCGGCCGAAAAAAAAGCGAGTAAGAATGATAAATGATACGTGATCGCGTATTTTTCTTAGACGGCAAATTTATTTCCTCGAATCTACTTTTATTAAGTTAGAAACTTCTTAACAAACGATATTGACTTTTCGCTACGTAAGGGTATAACCAAAGCTAATAACTCGATTTATAAAAATAACAAACCTGCTGTTGACGTCGGATTCGAAGAAATTTGTACGTATGGAAAGATACTATACAAGAAATTTAAATGAAAACGAGAGTGAATATGGCAACACGTGTAGCTGTATTATCTGCACATTTCTAGTAAATAGTAAAATTAAAAAAATAAATAAAGTTCTTGAACATGTTTACAATTTAACTCTTAATGTAAATTGTGTGAGTGGCCTTAAGAAAACGTCTGACTTTGTGCCATTCTAAGTACACTTTTGTTTTATTGTTTTTTAACGGCCTTTTATGTATTTTATTTAACAAAGTTTATTGGCAAATAACCTACGAAATTTGTTCACAGCTTAATTATGTGAAAATATATGTTGATAGAGCTACTCTTTGCATTAATTTGCACATTTTCAAGGTAAATACAATAAAAAAGTATTTAAAAACCAACAAATTTAATCATAAATTTGGCAAAACGGAAAAATACTTAAAATGTTCTAGTTTGAGATGGACATAAATTTTAAGTAGCTTCCTACATCTGTTGTTATTTGTAACTACTTATCAAATATTTTTCTTACTCATAACTATCTTTTATGATGGCAATTATAACAATTAGAATGTGTTACCTGTAGCTAAACATAGGTTTATATATTTATAATCAATTTTTGCGAACACTAGAAAGGAAAAACTGGTTTTGACTATTTTTTATAGTTCATAAATTAATAATTATTATAAATATGCTTCAAGAACTTCGAAAATCACGTGGTCTAATTATGCATTGACACGGTAGATACGTTCCAGAAGACTGAAGATAAAGCTGCCTCCAGGAGCTGCTATAATAAATTATCATATTCCTATCCAGTGGCGGAACCACAGTGGTGGGTGGTTGAATTGGGGATAATAAAACAAACAACGTCCATAATCCATAAAGTAAAAGAGTACATTTTTCGTTTAATAAAAACTATTGTCCAACTGGATAAATTTTCCCCTCCAGCCGTACTTTGAATTTCACGAAACAAAAACGTATAAATTCAATTCGTTTTCTTTTTATTTTAAACAAAAACCTTATTTGTTTTCTTTTTGTGTGCTCCCAAATTCACATTTTCTTTATCGACAACTTCTCCTTATTCCTTTACACTTTTCAGAAAAATTCTCATATTTCTCTGTTTTCGATAAATCCTCATATATCCCTTAATACTTTCGGTAAATAGTAATATTTTCCTTGCTTTATAGTACAGTTTATATGTATATATTTTAACAACTTATTAAATTTAAAAGATTCGGTTATTGGTTTTTTGGGGTACTACGAAGTTTCTATTGAGAAAATGCCAACATTTTGATGCACTATAAATAAACCTCACATGTTTGGTTTTGATCCTTATCATAAAAATTCCTGCTTAAGGTTACGCTTTTTTTAGGTTTAACAAATTTTACTGCGAAATAAATAAAAGTGCATATTTCGATTTGTTTATTAACTTTTTTTTTATATGTGTGCTATTTACCAAAGCCCCACCACCCCCGCGCTATCTGTACCAGAGCGATCTTTGGCGTGGGCAACTGCAGTCTGGGTCTGGCCAGACCAGATGCCATCATCAATAATTGTTAAACAACAACATACCGGTATTTGTGTGTGTCTGTGTGTGTGTGTGTATCTATGTGATTAATGGTTTGGCTGTGTTTGTAAGCCACCATGCTTAGCCTTGAATTTGAACTTGGCTAAGACAATAACAATAATAACCTGAGCGTCTTTTTTTATTGTGATGCTGGGCTGTAAAATATTATATGCATTGTTAATATTAAACAAAATAAATTAATATGAGCATATTAATATTATTAAGTTTGACCGTATTATACATATATAAATGGACTGTTAATTTGCTAAGTTCGGTTTATTAAGCAGACTTTATGATTTTTCTTTAAGCGACATATTTACACGGCAGATTTTATACCGATTGGAATCAGTTATAAAAAAGTGTATTAAAATTTAATTTATATTTATCCGTTTGTTTTCTCAACATAGAATACATAAGCAGCTAATATAAACATATTAATTTAATAAATTAATTGTTAAGCAAGAGTTTTATTTATTGGGAAGATTTGTATCTCTTTGTACTAAATCATTTTATTTTAACAAAATCTTGCATACCTCAAATTTATATTTAATAAGCGTTAAAAATACAATACTATAGCGAATAATATAGTTTGGGAAAAAAGTTTTGCAACACGATGATCTCTTGTGGCCTTACCAACTCTTAAGCTCCTCGGCTAATATAATTCCCTAAGAAAATCATTTGGGGTAGTTCTAATTTTGTAGGGCATCCTGCAAAGATATTCTTTGGGCAACGAAAAGCGCTATACTTCTTCGGGATAGAGCATCCCACACGGCTTTCTCCTTAATTTCACATAATCTACATACAGGCTCAAATCGGCTATTTCAATATTACTCAAGGTTTTCCTGAGTCTTCATGTTCCGTGAGTACCAACTCGACTTTTTCAGCAAATTCTTGGGGAATTTAGATATTTTCTTGAACCTTCCCAAGTTATGGGATCCGAGGATTTTCTTTGGCTTGCCGCAGCAAAACCAGTCTGATTCAGGTCAGAATCTTTTCTTTCTCTTAAGTAGATAGATATTATTATATTTTCGACTTTACGAGGGTGGATTGATAAGCTTCCGGCCTGACCAAGAGATGGCGCCACTAGGCCTACCTTGAGGTGGCGTTCTATAGTACCATCCTTAGATAGCTTGTAGCTATAGTTTCAGCCCAATCGCCATGTTTTTTTAGATTTGAGAGCACACTGAACAAGACGCCTCTGTGTTTTTCTTGAAAATGGAAAAGCTGGAAAAATTTCTACCGCCAATTTGACGTTGTATAAGCGTAATCCAAGCGAATTTTTGCGTCGATTCATAACCGTTGACGAAACTTGGGTCCACCACTACACTCCTGAAACCAAAGAACAGTCTAAACAGTGGATTGGACCAGGGGAACCAACTCCAAAGAAGGCAAAAACAACTTTTTCAGCGAACAAAGTTATGGCTACTGTTTTTTGGGATGCAAGAGGTATTATATACATTGATTACCTTGAAAAGGGTAAAACTATCACTGGTCAATACTACGCAGACTTATTGCAACGTTTGAGCCACGAGGTGAAAATTAAACGACCTCATCTGGCGAAGAAAAGAATCTTGTTTCATCACGATAACGCACCAGCACACAAGTCAATCGTTGCGATGGCTAAAATCAACGATCTGAAGTTTGAATTGATGCCGCACCCTCCCTACTCTCCAGACCTAGCCCCGAGTGACTATTATCTGTTTCCTAACCTCAAAAAATGGCTTGGCGGTAAGAGATTTGCGGACAATGAAGAAGTAATCGAAGCTGTAAATGGGTATTTTGAGGAGCTTGACGAATCAGTCTATAGAGATGGCATTACTAGAGTAGAACACCGCTATGAGAAATGTATCAGCCTTGGAGGAGATTATGTTGAGAAATAAAAAAAAATCCTTAAAAACGTTGTTTTTCTTGGTCAGGCCGGAAACTTATCAATCCACCCTCGTATTCCATTATCGTATAAGATAACGTTTGGCTCTTGGTTTTTTAAACCAATTTTAAATTAATTTTATATTTTTATATTTTCTGACTATGTTGATGTCCATACATAGTACATATTTTTGTATGAGTCCAAAGATTCTGACTGTCGCTTTCTTGATTCCTCGACTTCCATTTGGAGCTTTATAGTTATAATAGTACGTAATTTTCCATAAAGATTTCCAATACTTTTCTACGACGAGTTCTCCTGGTTTCCGTCATACAGTCACTGAGTAGCCATGGCGATGTTCCCTAAGATTTGCCGTCTGTCCTTATATATATGTATGTATCAAATGCTTCCATTTGTCAGGTTTCTTATATGAAAAATTTGAGTTCACAATCAATCATTATGAACATTTCTAATAGTGTTTTTCGATTTTTGAACTTTTGAATATGAGCAACAAAAAACATTTTTTTACCCATCCGTTCTAAGGAGGCTGTATAATATAGGCAAATTAAATTTGGTCAGTGCCCACTTTAGTTACAATATGTTCAAAAACAAACGATATCCATCTGAAACTTTTGGTCCGCTGAAACACCCTATGGGAGCTATATAATATAAACTCGATATCGAAAAAATAAAATAAACTTGAATCTTATCTAAAAGATTGGATGCTCTGCCTCATACCATCTCTGAGATCAGGTGTTCATACAGACGGATAGACTGACATGGGTATATCGACTTATCTATTCATTCTTATAATTTGGACAACTTTGGGGGGTCTCTGGCGTCCCCTTCTGTATGTTATATACATTTTCGGCTTGCACAAACTTAATATATCCATAAGTACCATACTGTGGGTATAAAAATTGTACTGCTTAATATGCTGTACCTTTTTTGCTCCTTTTTTTTATACCAAAGTTCCGACATTTTCAACCGATTTTTATGAAAATCGAAAGTCACGTCAAAAATTGATATGTTAAGGTATTTTATTAGAGCCATTGGAAATTCTTACTAAATTTTGGTATTTAAGGTCCATTTTACTACAGATACGTATAATAAAATATTAGTGCAATCTGCAAGGGTTCACTTTATTACCACTATAACTATATTTGCAATTGTCAGGCTTTGTTAATTTTTTACACATAAAAGCATGTAACCACGAAACAAAGCTCTGTAAAGTTTCAGATCAAAATATATATGTCTCTAGCTCTTATAGTCACCGCAATCTAAAGTATCAAACATGGCTAAATCGAGGTCTAAGTTATAAAAAGCATTTTCGTTTAATGGATCTGGCACGCCTCCGTTACATACTATACATCACACTAATCTAGTATACCCTTTGTATCAGTAGGTACATTCTGACAATCTCAGTTTCAGTAATATTTTTGTCTTCACTTCTGACAAAGTCAACAAAAACCTTCAATATGTTAAGAACTAAATGTCACAGGCAACAAATAATTGCAAAAAATTTCAACTTTAAATACATGGCACACTTTTTTAGTGGGCTGTAAATGGCAATACTTTGAACTACGTCCATTAAAAGAAACGCCTACGACATACGAATATCTCAGACAGTCTTCAAAAATTGTGCCGTGAATAAATGAAAGGTAGATAAGCCCGAATAGAGGAGTATTACCAACCATACTAAGTGAACGCGACATGCAATTGATGCCTTTCGAGTGACTGACATTTTGAAACGCGTATACGCCCTGTTTTCAAGGAAAATTTCCTGATTGGTAATAAAGAAACAATTAAGTTAAATTGTAATATGCAAAACAATGCCGCCCGTTGCCAATGAACAATGAACTTATGAACTTTCAAATTGCATTTTATTTGGCATTACTATAAACTATAAAATAAACGTTATTTGATTGTGCTTGCTTTCAATCATTTTTCACAATAAACAAATATTATTTTTTATAACAATAGCGTTTGTACCCCGCTTAAATGCTTCCATGGAGCGTCTTGGCTTCCTCCTTTTGTATTTTGCAATAAATCGCATCAACATTTGTTTGGTTTTGCCACTACATAATGCATAAATATGTACTTATGTATATATTGTACAATACTTACATATATATATATATATATATACATAATTGTAATGAATTTAATAAAGCACTTGCTGTATTTTTCCCAACATTTCATTTTGACTTGTGTTGATTTTTGTTTAGTTCGCCCAATCGACTGAAAACGCACAAAAATGAAAGTGAGCATTAATACTATTTTATTTTTTTTTATATTTTTTTCACTTTTTAATATGATAGGCCAGCTGCCCCTATATTATTCAGTTTTTCAGTCTGGTTTTATGTAATTGGCATTGACAGTGCAAGTTAATTATGCAATAACTGAAACTTGCGCATAAAAAGTTATTTATTAACAGATTTACTACAATATAATAGTAGACAGTAATGTACTAGAGATAAATTCTGTTATCAAATTTTGGCAAAATCAAATCAAAAATATGATCATTTCCGATACAGGGTAGGGTTAGGTTAGGTTAGGGCGGCAGTTGGGACCGACATCCCAACTCCCTTAGGCCAAGGATAGACCCTTTGTGATACCGCTAGTGAGCCAATTCACCACATTTCCCCACTTGATGGGTCCCCAACGAAAGTTGAGGAAGCCATCCGGCTGCCTGAATGAACCTTAAAAGGCATTTTGGACTCTGTTCAGAGAGCTGAGATAATTCGTTTAGAAAATATGACTGTAGGAACCTAAATCTTTTTCTGCCCAGTCCTGGGCAGTAACAGAAAAAGTGTTCCACCGTCTCTAGCTCCTCTTCATCGCCACAGCTTCTACAGAAGTCGTGGTGGGGAGCATTCAAACGGGATGCGTGGTTTCCTACCAACCAGTGACCCGTAATGGCACGAATGACAGATGAGCACTGGGCTCTATTCAGACAGCAAAGTTTTTTGGTTCTTTTATTGCAGTATGTCGGCCAGGTTTGCCGCGAGATTCTACACGTGTTCGATGTCCGATTCCACGTTTTATTTGCACAGAGAGCGAAAAAGTTTCGTATTCTCAGTTTACAGCTGGCCATGGGTATACCCAGGCCCTTCTTATCTTGAAGGAGGATGTTCCTTTCCTAGCCAGTTCATCCGCAATGCAATTTCCCTGTCCCTGTGTCCTGGAACCCATATCAGGTGAATTGAAAGCTGCTCAGCCATCTCCCCTAGAGACAAGCGGCAGTCATTCACTGACTTCATACGCGAAGTCATCGAGACTAGAGACTTAATAGCCGCTTGGCTGTCCGAATATATACAGATATTCTTATCTTGGGCATGTAGGTTTTTTATTGTAGTTAAAGCCTCCCGGATTGCTGTGACCTCTGCCTGAAAGACACTGCAGTGGTCCGGGAGCCTAAAAGCAATTCTAATGTCGAAATCCTCGACGTAGACCCTCCCCCTACACGGTCGTCTAGCTTGGAACCGTCCGTGTATACCTTTATCGAGCCTGCTGGGCCTGGTACCCCAGTATTCCACTCCTTCCGATACTAATAAAATAAACTATATTTTATTGAAACGATGTAAGTGTTATGTTTGGGCTAAAGTGGAAATTATATTGAGTTACATAACAACAAAAAAAAATATAATAGGATATAAAAATTCAATTTAATTGCTTTTAATTAAACTGTAAGAGTAGCAAAATTAACTTATAAAGTTAATGATTTAAATTTAAAAAAATGCTTAACACATTTTCCAATTAGATGTAGTACTAAACAAAATATTTTCATAATTACCTTTCTGTTTTTTTATGGCCTAAAATATTAAAGATTCATTAATATATTAATTATTAATATTTATATTCGATTTTTATAACGATCACGAAAGGTTTCTTAGATTTAATGTAGCAGTTGCTTTTCATTTACCTACATACGTACATAATCGCAAATATCTCAAAATCCTGACATTATTCATTCATTCATTGTATTTATTAATAACAATAATAATCTTAAATACAAAAAAAATAGGCGTGTACTTTTCTACTCAAAAATTAATAACATTAATTTGATTAGAATGCATACAATCAATTTACACTTACAGCAAACAAAAAGCCAAACTACTTAAAATAATGTTTAACCTCTCATTCTACTAATCGACTTCTCGCCTCCATGATGGCATAATTAACTTTTATTTTTTTTTTTTTTAAATCATTTTATTTTTAGTTTTGACACTTCTAAGGCTTACCTAAAGTTAGCACTCTTAAGTAACAATCTCTTAGTTTTAATAAGTGCTCTCACAATTATGTTACTTTTCCGATTATCATAACGCTATGATGTTTTTATTATTTTTTAAATATTTTTCATAATTGAATTATACCTATCTATACCTGTAGAGATTTTCTTTTATAACATTGAAAACGAATGTCGTAGCAAAAAACTGCTTTTAAGATGAGGCTCGATTTCAGCAGACCCTGAACCCTTCCTAACTTTCACACTTTTCATTCAATTTTGTCGTGCATTGCAACAGCGTTTTGGATGTTTGGCAGAAATCTGGGGTAATAAAAGATAAAATTATTTTAAATTTTAATTTACAACGGTCAATAAACACTTTTATTAACTAGGATTTTTGGACATGTGTGTTCAATATTTGATATGATCAGTGGAGCATAACTTACATTGAAAATAAAACCTCCTGTACTTTTCATGAATGAATTTTAAAGCATATATCTTTATTGTGAAACTTATGGGTAAAAATGAAGATCTGTTCCGAATTTTAACTTTCTGCGAGCAGAGGAAAGATTATAAATAGTGAGAAACAGATGCGCGGATTCGGGGAGGGAAAAATATAATCTTTTTATTAACATTTATATATTTATTGTTTTGTTTTGTTTGTTTTTATAATTATAAATTAGAATTGATTCTAAGTTATAAAGGTTTTGAATAGCCAGAGCAACGTAAGCCTTCAGGCTGCTTTGACCAGGCCTAAGTGGGAATCGAACCCACGACTGGCTTATTTTGCTCAGTAGTTCCAACCACTTAACTACCAGCACCACACCAGCGGCCTTATTTATTATAAATATATGTTGTTTTACAATTTACCACGCCTTTAATATTTCAGCGTTTTATTATATAGCTCCATAGAAATATATGCAAAAAAAAAAAAAAAACTAATTTTTACTTCGTCGATTTTTGTTTTTTTTTATATAATATAAAGATATCGTAACTTGAATTTGCGAATTTGATCAAACCAGAATGTTTTTTGTGATACTATAAGATACCTTATTGTACAAAATTACGCAGGCCAGTATGGCTTAGTTGTCGAAAAAGTAAGGATCATTTCCGAAGTAATTTGCTGTGTAGCATCCGGAGCCAGAATTGGTCCATCACGTCAGGAATTTGACATATTTTCTACTTTTGAGATTATGTACAGAGTGCAAAAAATTGTTGTAGTCTGTCTCTACAGTTACATCATATAGAACCACTATACTAAACTCTCTTAAATTTAAGAGATCAAGCGACGGATTTAGCATTGATCCATAACGTCAGTATTTTGAGAGGTTATGTATCCGTAACTTCGGCAACTAGAGAAGTCGATATACCAATGTCCTTCTGTCCATCTCAAAGTTGTTAATAGCGGCAGCAACCAAACTTTTAGATAAATTCTCTGATGCTCCCACGGGAGAATATTTTTTTTATTTTTTCGATATAGGTGTTATAATATATAGCTCCCTTAGTTGTTTTTTAGGGGACCTAAAAAAAAAACACAATGTTTTAAATTAACCTAGTTTAACACTGGGAAGTTTTTAGAGTTCCGAGGCATTGTACCAATTTAACCAAAATCTGTTGACCATATCATGTAGATCCCATAGTACCAATCCGTAAAAAAAAGGTTGTTTTGTATAAAACTCGGACAGACCGATGCACATATAAAAAAAGGGCATGGTATATACACTTCACTTGTCACTCTGATATTACTTTAGGGAACTTTTAAGTCCGAAAGGTACGTCTACAATCTATGCCCTCTATACCCTTTGTACCTCATCCAATAAATATTATGAATCATAAAACAATAATTATTATAAGAAATGCATTATGCTATGCCATCCAAATTAAAATTCAAAGAATCCGTTTTATTTTAAAAACAGCAAATAAATCAAATATAATTTTGCTGCCAACAAGTTTAGAATTGATCAAGCAATCAATTTTGTTAATTCAATTAAATTAGCTATATGTTTACTTGTAACTTTCACGTGCCTACTTCTTTTAGGTCTTTAAGTAAGTAACATTTACCAACAGTTGAAATCAAGATTTTTAGTATGTACATAAAATCTAAAATAAAATAAAAAAGTCAGAACACTTTCTATACCCTTATGGGGTATGTGTCGAGTGCACCTTTCTTTTCCGCCTATAGAAACCTTAATAGTTCCAAAGTAAAGGCCAGCGTCGTGAGTGCAGTTATGTGTGCCTCTTGTGGCGCATGCGTGCCCAAAATACAAAATGAAATGTTTAAATAGAACTCTAAAAATGAATAAATTGTTCAGAAATAATTCTTTAAAGCGTACCATGACTTTGCCACAAGACAATGACCAAAAGTAATATAAATCTTTTTTGTGCTTTTGGGTGTGTCCGATTATAAGCGAATTCTGGCATTTGACATATTACAACACGTTGAAGAATTTGCATAATAATAAACTTTTTATATAACTCTTTTTTATTACAGAGAATTTAAAGCCTACTCACAGAAAATAAAAACTCTAAAATGAAGCGAGCCAAACGTTGGCTGCTCCTGCCAGCGACGTGTAAGTAAAAAAATAAAAGAAAAAAGCATTAGTATTATATGAAAGTTAAAAGTCTTATGTCTTGTTCAATAACTTACTCGTCCGAACCGGATTATTGGTAACAACTTAATCCATCTGTACAATCAGACTTGATACGATAGCAATTCGCTCCGTTTATGTACAATAACTTTTACAATAGAAGATACATTCGATTTATACTTTATTAACCACATGCATATGGTACATAACATATTTAATTTGGACATCTTTCATTTATAGTGCTACTATTAAGTGTGCTTGGCTCCGCGGATGCCGCCCTGCCCTTTAAGAAAGTTTCAATTGCCAAAACTCCCGCTTCCACAACAACAACAAGTACAACAACCACAATTGCCACAGATTCTGCAGACTCTGGAGAAGAAGCTGAAGCCCCAGAGCAAGCCACTGCTGAAGTCGACGAGACTAAAGTAGATATCATCTTTTAAATAGCTTATAACTACTTCACTTAGTTTTTGAACTTTTAGGCGGACAATATTACACAATCCAAGAACTCCAAATTAACGGGCATTCCACAAATCGATTACATATGGGATCCCAATTTGCCACGCGAGCTGCATGGGTAGGTTAAGAACAATTAACATTTTCTTTTTTCAAATATGAACAACTATGCTTTCTGGCAGTTATAATCTTTCGAGCTATCCGTTTTTGTCAACGGTACCAATTGCAAACGATATTCACTTCAAATGCGAAGGTCTTCATGATGGTTTCTACGCATCTATTGAATACAAATGTCAGGTAAGTTTGTATTTGTCTTAGAAGTTGCTAAGTCGAGTTGATCAAAAAAACTTACCTTTTTTTTGTTAAATTTATTACGGATCCGGGATTGTGTCGTATACCTTATAAGATTGTTTGGTACAGTAAACTGAGTTTCAGAACTCTGAACAACTTGTGATCGTCACATTTGGTCCAGATTTTAGTGTCGAGGTGCTGATATAAATACAAAGTATACAGACAGACAGACTGAGGGATAGGCGGACGCAACTACATGGACTTGTCTAGCCGCCTTTACATAACCTTTTGGGAAACACCGAAATCCCCTTTCTTTGTTACACTTCGACTTGCACAAAATTGGTATACCCTTTGTACCTCAAGGTACAGAATATAAAAATGCACACAATATGCAACTTACTCCAATATGCATATACGTACTACGGTTGGTCACCGAAGCAAGGGGACACTTTAAGAAATTGCAAAAAATGGGTCAGGTAGTTTGGGTACGGCCCTTAGCCCAATAAAATCTATAAAAAAAAAGACTGGTGCAATGTTGTAGCTTAGGCAAATAAAATATCTTTTTGAGTTCTAAGGCAATATATCGGATTAAATTTTAATATGGTGTTGCAGGGTATCTCCACCACGAACGACTATTTTACAATCTTTTTAAAATATTTTTTTGAATTATAAAAATATTTTCGTTTTTGAAGTTCGAAAAGCATGTAAGATATGTGTTGATGTGGTAAGAGTACTCTGTTCAATTTTCTCCAAAGTCTAACCAACATTAAAATTTACACAATTTACAATCTTTTTATAAATTTTGCCTTGGCCCATTGAATGTCAGCTTCGTAAGTCATGTCCAGCAATTTTACTTTTGTGGACTCATTGCTAGTCTTAATGAGATTAGCGCTACTTGGCGTGAAGACTTAAACTTGTTTGCATGTTGATCATGACCTCAAAATGGGCATTACTTATTAAATTCGCTTTTGAAGAATTGACTTATGGCTAATAGAAAGGGATTATTTTTTAACAGGTGTATCATCATTGTGTTTATGGCATACGTCACGACTTTTTATGCGCAAACTTTACGGCCTTTGATCAGCGCACTTTTATTTGCCATTTTGCTTCCGATGTGGACTGTGAAGGTTCCCAGAAATACTGGAATAGGTAAGAAAACATTATGCTAGAATAATTATCAGAAAACTTACTTAATTGTTTCAAATTAGAAACGATGAACTTTATATGGCAACAACCACAACGTCAACCAGTACTACAACCACTGAGCCACCGCCGCTCTCGCCTCGCCGCAGACCCATGCGACCGCAGCGTCCCTTAAGACGTCCATACAATCGCCGACCCATTGACGATTACTACTATGATGACGAGGAATACGATGATGACTACTATGCAGAGCGCCCGAATCGTCGGCACAAGCCACGTTCGCGCCAGCGCAAGCCAGCAGCTGTTGACTATGATGACGAGTACGATGATAAAATGCAAGACGAGGAGAAACCAAGACGTAATGCAGGGAGGAATCGTTACAGAGATGATGATGAACTTGACCAGGACTACGAAGATCGTCGTACTCGCCCACGAACGCGCACTGGCCTTTCTAAATCTACGCCAACTGCTAGCGGAGCTGAAAGACGTAAAGCTGGTGGGAGAAAACCAGGTAAAGTAGAAGAACGACGCTCTTTTAACGATGAAAGACCTCGCAAGGACAAAGTAAAGCCACTTCTAGACGACGATGGGGAAGAGTTATCCAATGCGCGTCGCGCTAGTGGTAGACGTCGAAGCAATGACAAAGAGGCACTTGATGATCTTGACGAATTTGCTGTCGACCAGGAAGAAGCTGCTGAGGAGGCCGTTCCACAGAAAGTGAAGACCACACCCAAACCGCTTGAGGAGTTCATTACACCCAAAGCGGTAGCTTCCTCTGTGTATGCGAGACCACGCGCCCCACCTCGCATTTCGCGGCCCGTGCCGAACAACGAGAAGAAGAAATATCAGTATCCTGTGCAGAAATCCACAGCTACCACACAGTCGCCAGCTGCAAGCGCTGATAGCGAGGACGACGATTACTATCAACAACAGGAGGAAGACTACGAGCAAGCGCGACTTCCCGCTCGCAATGATAATGCTGCGCGTAGACGAACAGCCTCATCCAATAACGCTGCTGAGCCAGCAGCTAAAAGACGCAATAATCAAAAGCCCACACGTCCTACACTTCGGAAGCCCGTCACCGATAAGAAATCTCTTTTAGAGGGGGAAGACTATGAGGAGGGTAAACTCCTTGAGAAACGCCGCAAGCGTCCACTAACTGCCAGTCGTACACGTACTGTAGCGCCCGACTTGGACTTTGTTGACGATGACTATGAGGAGCCACCAGCACCACGCCGCAATGCCCCTCAGCTTCTACGTACCAAGTCACCATTAACACGCAAACCGCGTCCTCGCCAGCCCATTGCAGAGGATGAGGAGTTGATCGAGCCAAGTAGTGACGATGAGGCAGTCAATGAACGTGTTGCGCCTGTACGCAATCGTGGCAATACGGTTTTCCGGCGGAACAACAAGCCAGCATTAAACTCACGTCAACGTGCGCTCCCCACACCAAAAACTACACCAGAGCCGGAGCCAGAAGCAGAAGTAGAAGATGAGCAGCTGCCAGAAGAAGAACCACTGGCGCCAGCAGCTCCATCCAAGACGCTAACGGCCGCTGGTCGCACCGCATCGGTACGTGTAGTTAAACGTCCCTTCCTGCCATCTCGTGGCGGCAGTCCATATTTGCCACGTGGCCTGCAGCCGGTGGGCGTAGCATTAAAGCCTTTGCACGATACGCGCACCACCGACAGCACGCCCATTGACATGGGCTCAACAATATCTGGTGTGCGTTTGCTAGAGCACGGTGCGCCGTTGCTGCGTGACTCCGGCAGCGATGAAGACTTTGATGAGCAACCTTTACCATCGCCGCTGCCGCCAAAGCCAACGCCACCACGCACTACACTGCCGCCACGCAGCGCATTGCCTACTGCTTCACCGCAAAAGCAACCAGAGCCGCAACCCAAAGTCAACTTGGATGAGCTCTACGAGAATGACTACGACGTCACGCTCAACGATGCGCTAGATCCAACGCTTAAACCGCTTACGCCACAGCATCTGCATCAGCATCAAAGCTATAGTCGCCCCTATTCAAGTGCGTATGCAGCTTCGCCAGCATTACAGCAGCAGCACGCGCCCTCATCTGCATCAGCATCATCAGCCGTTTATAATCCATTCACTCATAACGGCTATCAACAACAACAGCAAAACCAACTACAGCCAGCTTATCAGACACAATATCATCCAAATCATTCGCAACGGCAGCATTATCAATCATCACAGCAGTCGCAACAGCATACAGACAATTTAGATTCACAATCATCCGCATCTGCTCCAGCATCATCACAACAACCGAACTACCATAGTGATTCGTTTTTCTCCTCGACAGATATACGCCGGAGGGCGATTGTCCCGTCGCAAGGGGCGCGTCCAAGCCGACACGAATACAGTGCTGCCGGAGCAGTAAGCCAGGTCAACGCAAGGCTGGCGCAACACTTTTATGATGACTTAACATATTAGTCTTTCGCTATAAGTCTGTGGATAGAGGTAATTTATTTCCAATCCGCGCCTGCTTCAAATTCTACTCTACGCTTTATTTCTTACAGATTTCTTCAGCTGTAAATATGTTTGTGTAACTTCAAAATCAAAAAACTTTCGTGGCGCATCAACGCTTAAAGTTCCAGTCTACGGCACACGGCTCTTTGGATTTCACTGCTCTCTTAACTATTATACTTTCTTTCTCTATATTACTTCATAACTTTTTTTAAGTGCAGTCCTTAGTCGTTTAGCCGCAACAATTTAATTATAATTACTCTTATACGCAGATACAAATACAACTATGTATATGTATGTATAGTATAATACTCAATTGTCGTGATAGTAGCCGAGACAAAGAATTTTCATTTGTCAGCTTACTTTATATAGTAGTTTTATAACTATCTTCTCCCCCTATGCTAAAGATACAACAGCCGGCCGCTGTCCTTAATATTAACATTTTGTGTAAATTTAGAGAAATATACCTACATATATTGCAAACACTGTATAACAACAAAATTTCAACAATAATGCATCAGATGCAGATACATTACATATCTACTATGTATGTCTATCTTATTTAAATTAGTATGCAATTTTGTGTGCTTAATATTTAAGTTTAGTGACGACTTGAACAGTCTTTAACATATAAAATAAATTTATGGAAATCAAAAATATTGTTTCATTGAAATGGGGGGGCAAGATCAAGTTTTTCATCAATATACTATAATTTATGAAGAAATTGTAAAAACAAACCAAGTTGAATAAAGGTAAAAGTGCTGTGTCCATCAACTATTTACATTAAAAGAAAATTGGTATTTATGCCCGAACTAGAGCCCAGGCTAAAGCCAGTTTAAAAAATATTTCTTTACACTTTTAAACACTTTTTTGACAAAACATTTTCTTAACAATAACATATAATGCCATATGATGTTCGTGAACAGCTGAGCAAACACCGTAACTAGGTTTAACTTACAATTCAGCAAAAAACCAGTAGACTAATCACACTAATAAATAAAGGAGATACAATAGAAAACCTTTTGATTCTTTGGCTTACAAAAATGTATCTTACTTTTATCAAAAAAAAGTTTTTTATTTCTACAAGCTTTAACGTTATATTCTCCAGGAATCCTTAAGCGTTGTCCGTAAATGGCGTGAAAACCCCAAAAAAATGACGTCAACTCGCCAATATCTTCAGTGCATTGAAAGCAAATAGAAACATGTTTGTTTGATTTATAAAAATACAATTTATGAAATATACAATTACAATTCAAAATATTACAACATAAGCTTACGTACTTTTTCTCAGAAATTAATTACACTTTTTGGTCTTACGAACGATTAAGCCACAAAATTGCTTTTGGTAGAATTGCATGCAATAGAAAAATATAACAGGAATAAAAGTGATTATAGGGTATGGTTTGGGAAAAGGAAGCTCTTTTTCTGTAGCAGCACAAACCAGTAAGTCTTTTACAATTTTTTGTTTTTTTTTCGTTTTGTATTGTTTTGTCTACTTTTTTTAACTACCGTTCTGCTAGAATTTAATGACTACCAGCTACTACTTATTTTTTAAGCTCATTGCACGTTTCGTAGCACGCCCCAGGAAGATGCCCATTAGAAAGACCATGCCTGTTGCGCTCATCAATATCACAAGGAAAAATCGGCGAGCCGGTGATGTAACAACCTGTTGCATCAGCTGCTCCATATCCTCTGGCGGTTGTGCCAAGGCACTGTCCGCATTACGAAACATTTCAATGCGCCGTTCCAGCTTGCTACGACAATCCTGATCCAGTGAATTTGGCGTTTTCTGCAGCAGCGTACGCAAGCAATTTAACTCTGTAAAAAAAAAATAAAATCAATATAAGTCGCTATTCGATAACTTAAAAAAGACTCTACTCACTGCGTCCATTACCGCTGGAAACTTTAGCACAGTAGCGCAATAAATCGACTGTGCAAGCTGTTTCCAATATGGGATCCACTTGTATGTCTGCTTTAGTCTCTGCTATCAATGTAGCAACCTCCAGCTGGCATTCGCGATTAATTAGCTGCTTTTTTAGAAATGCTGTCTTCAAACATTCCTCTACTTGACCATGTTCGTCTGTCTCTACATGTGCCTTACACAGCTCCTGTATTTCAGACTTGCAAAAGTGCTGCAGCAAAGGATTCAATTTGTAATTTAGCGCCTGCTCTTGTAAAATTTTAATCATTTCCTTTGCGCACTCCGCATCCAAACGCGATTCTCGAAACTTGTCTTTTAAGCACTGTACAACCTGTTAAAAAAAATAAGAGGTGTTTTAGTAATATAATTTACTATGTCAACGTGCACTCATAAAACATTTGGAACGATAACCTAAACAAACGGCTTGGCGCTTACGTGAAGGGGCTGGCAATGATTATTGTGAGCGATCGAGTTAGTCGTTTGTTTGTATTCGATGCGTAAACGTGGAGTATACGCGATGTTAACCATACTGGGATTGAGCTGCGCTGTTGTTGCAGGAATTCTGCTAATTAACCTGCATGGCTCAGCGCAGGCTGTACCCATGGAGCTGACTGTACCTGTACAGCTCTCTTCGAATCAAGGTAGCGTCTTGGGCAATTATGCACAAACCGCTTGGACCAATCAAAGCTTCATGCAATTTCGTGGAATACCTTATGCCGAGGCACCCGTTGGCTCACTGCGCTTTCTTGTAAGCAATTAATTAAAGGAGTTGAAAGTCCAATTGACATTAACATTGCTAAGTGTGATTAAAATATAAAAAGATAGGGTTTGATGACAGCGCCCAGCTGATAAAAAAAAAGTAGCTTTAATAGTTTGATGCTTCACAGCCACCTGTGACGCGCCAGCCCTTTGCCGGCATATACGAAGCCTTGAACTTTGGACAACGCTGCCCGGTGCTAACTCATCTAAATTCAGATTTGACGGATCATCAACTGGAAGATTGCCTTAATCTTTGCGTTTACACAAAAAATGTAAGTAAACAAAAGCTGATAACAACATTTCCGTGAAATTTATGTACGAACCTTTGAAATTATGATTATGAGAATTTTCTTAGTCATCTAAGATTACGTTTATTTGTGTTTCTAAGATTAAGTCCACGTATTAATCGCTAAACATCAACAAGTTTTTCCCGTAAAAAATGTGTAAAAAAACCCGTTTCTTCATGACTCAAATCGTTAGAGTGACCTGTTAATACGAAGGGCTTATACACTTTTTACGCTTTCTAACGCCTTCTAAAGTTGAGGCATTACTGGCTAAAACAATAAAAAAATTTATTCAAAAAATTACGTGACGCTGATTTTCGTCAAAATAGACGCGCCCGACTACCGCCCCCATTAGGCTTCACGTCTGAATGATTCCAAAGATTATTTACGGATTTTTGCATGTTATATTAATTTGCACGCCAACCTCCAACAGACTTTTGTTCGTATGGGCAATGGAAAAAGGATTTTAACGTTGCAGTAAACAGAAAGAAAAAATTAAAGCATGTATATATTTGTCTATATGAGCCTATATGCCGACTCTAATAACTTCCTTTTTTGTAACTATTCATTTTGAAGTATTAATCACATTTTAAATTTTCTTCATGCTGTCTTTAGAGACTAAGCGTATCATTTTGGAAAACGGTTTGTGTGTAAACAGCGAAATTCTCCTACCGGGAAGCGGGGCAAGATAGACAAGACTTTGAAATAAATTATCATCATAGCAAATAAATATAATAAATGCACTGATTTCGATCATTTCGACATAGCACTTAGATAGGCAAACAACCTTTGATGTTCTATCAACCACGAGATCTATTTGGTCATACGAACCGGCAAAATCATTGGAAAACATGTTAACATTGATTTTTTTAATCACTAAAATTATACTTTTGCTTAATTTATTTGCGGCATGCATAAAATTAATACACACTAAGCACCTTATGGTACAGGGTATACTAATTTATACTGCCAAATACAAATAATCAGCAACTAATTTTAGATAACAAGTTGCCCCTCTACATTCAGCCAATCTCTCGTAGTATCCAATTTGCTAGCGTTGAACACAAACTTTTAAACAATTTAACATTTCATCAGCAAGGCAATTCTTATGGCGAGATTAAACTTTCACTTTTATTTTCAAAATAGGAAATAAATTTAGAGCGGTCCTTAGATGATTTTCCGTTTCTTTTGACTTGAAAGCCGGTTGAAAGAGAAACCGAGGAAAAAGTAGTGACGAAACTGTAATATAAAATCCTAAAAAGTTAAATAAAAAATTTCATTTATATTCTTTTATAGCTTACAGCTAGTCAGCCTGTTATGTTTTATATATACGGAGGTGGATATTACAATGGATCCGCTAGTGATCATCCTCCACACTATCTCTTAGAATCAGATGTAGTCGTTGTGGTACCACATTATCGCGTGGGCGCTTTGGGTTGGCTGTCTACCAAGAGTAGTGGAATGCCTGGCAACGCACCCGTAGCGGATATATTATTGGCTTTAAAGTGGGTGCAGTTACATATACAAAACTTCGGTGGTGATCCCCAGAAAGTTACCATTATAGGACAGAGCGCAGGAGCTAGCGTAGCAAGCGCTTTACTACTAAGCCCACAAACTCCTGACGATCTCTTTCAACGTGCAATTGTGCAGTCAGGATCGATACTCGCAAACTGGGCAATCAACAAAGATCCTCAAGGCCAAGCATTAAGGATTTGTCAAAAAATTGGATGCAAGGACTGTGATAATCACAGTAAGCTACTAACGTGTGCACAGCAGGCCAGTGTCAAAGATATATTACTGGCTACGACATCCGAATCATTTTCGCCAATTGTCGGCGATCTGCAGGGCATTTTGCAAAAGCACCCAAATGAATTGTTAAAGCAGTATCAAAAACAGATACCGCTCATGACGGGATTTACGCAACATGATGGTTCCTTCGTTTTGGCCAGTAAGTAGGAATGAAGTATGGCATAAACATCTTCAAAAAAAAAATTGTATTACCTTCCAGGTTACTACGATGCTTTGGCTTCCAAGCTTAATATCAGTTCTTTAAGTGTGCGCTCTTTTTCGCAGGGAATCTTAGATATGCTTAATGATACGACTGGCACAACAGATCAACTAATCTATCGATTACTCTTTACACCCGATCTTTTACAAAGTCATGCCCATAAATCGGCTCTGGCAGCCTATTTTGACGTGAGTTGAATTTAATTGCCTTTAAGCCGTAAGCTTATACTTTCTTTTCAGCTCACATCTGACGCTTTTATAAAAACACCTATAATCAGTTTGGCTACTAAATTACACGAAAAGCAGCCAACCACTCCAATATATGTGTACAGTTTTGAGTATGAGGGAGATAACACACGTTTTGGCTACGAATTTGGCAACGGCCACTATCCTTTTAATGGAGGCATACATCATTCTAATGATAATATCTATCTCTTTGCCACACATAATTTACAGGGAGCTGATATTCAAATGTCACGTCGCATGGTTGATCTGTGGACTTCATTTGCTAGCAGTGGAATTCCTCAGAATTTGAAAGCTTTGACTAGTAGCAGTGGACCTTATAATCGTATTGGCTTGGAAATTTTTTGGAATGATGATGTGCTACAAACACTGACAGCTACGCTAGATGATCCCAATAATAAGCGATTAGATCGGCCTGATATAGAATTCTAGATTCAATTAGGAATTTGAAATTGCTTGTTATAAATATATCTCATAAAAAAAGCTTAGGAGAACGAATCTATTATAAAAGTTTGCATTATTTACTTACCTTGCCGTTGAGTTCCTCATTCGCTTTCGCCGTTGCCACAATGTTTGAGCAGTAGCTGTCTATATTTTTGCCACATGCACGTTGTAGCGATGGATTAAACCGAAAGTCCGTACTCTGTTCTATAATACGATTTACTACAACCAAGTGACAACGCGGATCAAATGTTGGATCATCCTTGTAGGTCTTTAAGCAGTCAAGCAGCTTAACGGTATCGGTATTTGGACAAAACTTGTAGGTCATTTCCTTACAGGTATTTACCAGCGTATAGTCAGTACCGCTGTCCCCAAGCTCGGATTTCTTTACCATAAATATGGCATGATGACAAGTCTTGCCCAATCGAGGCGTTTGCTGTATCAGGCACTCCAGCGCCTAGGAAGCATAAATTAAAATAAATTAGTATACATTTAAAAATGGAGCTAAATTGTGTCCAGTGTCAAATGATTTGATATAAATGGCACTTGCATTTTTATTCACCTGACCAGGTCCTTTTTGGTCAGCGCAAAATTGTTCCAATTCACTCTTGCAGGCATTTCCCAGCTTAGGATCGAGTAAAATGCTTTCGCGCTGTTGGTATAGCTGTGACTTGACTTGTTGCCGACACTCCTTGGGAATCTGATGGCGCTGGCCGCGAATGGTATCGTTACGCATGACTTCACTGAGGCACCCAACAACCTCATTTTTTGTGACGCTTTTGCCGCAAAATCGTTGAACATGCTGACGACAGGCTTCCTTAAATTTATACGTAAAATGGTAGCTCTTAAGCGATATAATTTGGAAATGTTCAATGGCAGCTCGACAGCGCAAATCCTGACGCAGATCAGCATCATTTTTGTGAGCAATAAGGCAGTCCATCATATCACCTAAAATGTAACCAATGCATTACTTTTGTTAGGGATCAATAATTTTAAAACAAATTATAAATTTGCACTATAAATAGTTACCATTCACAAAAAGAATGGCTACATAGACCCACACTTTTATCAGACATACCTTTGTCCTTTCCGCTTTTTAGTATGTGCGAGCAATGCTGCTGCATGGCATCTCCACAAACGGACATAATAACAGGATTAAGCTCTATATTTTCTGCCTCTTCCTCGGTGTACTTAGAAACTGCGACTTTGCATTCCGGTAGCAGTTGGTCCATTCTGTTTTGAAGACATTCCATTTCGGCTCCCTTTTCAGTGCGATCAGCGCAGTGATGCGACAAGTCCGTTAGACAAGCATCTTCAACTTCCGGCATAAGATCTACAGAAATAGCACGCTGCCGCATAACACGTTTCACTTCCTTGAAACAATCTTTGCGAAGGGTGTGATGTTCGTCCTCACTATAGGCCATGCGATGCAGACACGGCAATATCATAGGGCCACGCTCCGGATCCATTTGAGCATCCTCAGCATCATCCCAATGCCGCTTAGCTCGGCAATATTCAATTGCATCATCCCGGCAATGTTTATACAGTTGCGGGTCCAGCTTAAAATCACGTGCCACAAAGTACTCAATAATGAGCAAAGCCTGCTCACACTCAGGCAACATTAGCGGCGTGCCAAGGCGTTCCATCAGGCAGCTCATGACACGTGCCTCGCCGCCCTCAACATCTTTGCAAGCTACATCGACCACCGGTTTGCAGGCGCGGCGCAACACAGGATCCACACGCCAATCCTCGCCAGCATCACTAACCTTGATAAGTGTTTCCAGACCACGTTGACACTGAGCAGTAACACGACGTTGTGGGCGACGCGCGCGGACATGCTCAAACAGGCAATGTATTATTTCGCCACCAGTGCTGCTCTGGCCATTAACCAATTGAGCCTTGTGCTCCTCTGCACAGAATTTGGGTATATCATCGGCGCAATCGTTCAGCAACTCTGGTGAGAGTTGGTAGTCAGACATAAGCAAGCGACGATGATCGCTAAGCTCTACCAGACATTCGGGAGCTAGCTTGGTTCCATTTTTGGATATAGACTCCAAGCAAAGCAGAATTTGTGCCAGTCGAACTTGTTTGTCTTCGGAGACACCGCGGCGACAATGGTGCAACTTAATGTCATCCTTGCAGGCTTTGGCTAAGCCATGCGATACACGATAGTCCTTACCCAATTGTTGATCCATTTGTCCAATTTGCGTCGCACAGTTTGAGCTGAGTGAAGGATGGGTCTTATGTTTTACAAGGCACTTGTAGGCGCCAGGCGAAGCAGGATGTTCCTAAAAATAATCGTTTAAACAAAGGATAAAATAGTTTTGAAACTAACTTACCTGCGAACACAACGAGGACAAATCCTCGGCACATATGCGAAACAAATCAAACATGACGCGCTGCTGCTCAATTGTATTAATAGCCTGCTTGCAGACGCCATCAATGACTGTCTTATGCGCTAAAACACACTGAACTGTGCCAATTTGGGAAAGAGTAGATGGTAAATGCTCCACATTCATGCGTCCACAATGCAGCTGTTCCACAAGAACACCGCAAGCAGCATAAAAATCAGAAACATCAGAATAATCCGGTATCAGCGACTGATATGCACGTCGCAAATGTTGCTGACAACCATTGTTTTGCGGCAGTTTTTTGCGTTGTTCATCAAGGCAGCTCCACATGTCGATTGCATTGAGACAACTCAGCATCTTAGTTTGTTCAACTGCACAATATGTAGGCAGTAGGGTTTTTTGTACCCAATTGGCGTTTTGCAGCTGCCGCTGCTGCAGCCACAGTGCATGCTGACAACCATCAGGTAAAGCCTCAAGCTGACTGGAGCTAAAGGTTAGGGCGCACTCTAGTATGGACAAATTGTCCGTGCCTTTTTGATGCGTGCAGAATTTGCGTAAATCTTCGCAATCAGGTAGATCGATGATGCTATGTAGACCTTTGACATCTTGTGCGTTGTTTCCGTCAATAGCAGCGCGCCGTACACGTCGAAAATCACCGGAGCTACTTCTGCTACTGCTGAATGAATCGCCGGCTACGAGTGCCGTCAATAGAAGCGGCACCGATAGCAAACACTCAAACTTCATTTTAAGCTGAATGATCTTTGTTCAACTACGTTCCTTGGACATCTAAAAGTATAGTGCAATTTGCTTGCGTCAGCAATAATCCACTGTACTTATATGCAGTTTTTAAAACCAATTGGCTGCGCTTTGTCTACAAAAATTTATTTTACCAACCGAAGCAACAAACAGCTAGCAGTGGCAGTGTAAGGCCAGTAGAAAATGCCAGACAATGACCTAACCTTGTTAAATTCTTCAAGTTATTTTGGCCATTATTAAACTTTAACAGCATTGTTGGTGGAACAATATTCATATATTAATATGCAGTTATAGACACAAAGTCTAAATACATTACAACTTTAATGCATACATTAAAGCAAAATTTCTACAGGGGTTCTTTTAACACGGCTCTTTACTAAATTGATATCGATAAATGCGCATGATATGTATCGATAGTTGTCTGTGATTTGTCAATGACAAAAAATTGTCATAGCATTCGCAAACAAAAGAAAGTTTGCAACATTTTTATTTTTTAAAAGCTGTAAACTGTATGTAGTGCTAGTTATATTCGTTTATTATTTAATTATTCTCAAACATGGTCTACGCATTGTGACCATTTAAGTTACACATCCACAACTACGGCGTCAAATCGGTCGTTGCCAAACGCTGAGGAGGCGAACGAACGTACACCGCTAATGGACGGTCACGTCAGCGCCTCAAGCGTCAGTGGGGGCGTAGGTGCTGATGGAAGTCTAACCAGCGCTGCTGAGCGTTTAGAACGTCGTCCAAAGCGGACACAGCAGCATATCAGTTATGGCTCTAATGAAAATGCTGATCACACCGATGGCGTATGTAAATACCCTTTCAATAAGGCATAATATTAATAATTTCTATAACAGACCGTTCTCGCTGTACCCGGTGTTGTCGTAAGAGATGGAGCTGGAGATGGCTCCCGTCGCCGACGTCTCAGCGGCGGTGG
This sequence comes from Chymomyza amoena, assembly GCA_037043745.1. Classification (NCBI taxonomy): domain Eukaryota; kingdom Metazoa; phylum Arthropoda; class Insecta; order Diptera; family Drosophilidae; genus Chymomyza; species Chymomyza amoena. Next base: position 168,214 of record JBAMAX010004346.1, on the reverse strand, counting down.
TGGTGGTGGCCCATCCAACAATGAAACGGATGAAGAGCAGGGCTTAAAATACGGTGCACAACATGTCATCAAACTGTTTGCGCCCGTCTCGCTATGCATGCTTGTAGTGGTGGCTACCATAAACTCAATCAGCTTCTATAACAGCACTGATGTTTATTTGTAAGCAAAGTATGCACTGACAAACATTGTGTTTACATTCGACCATTTATTGCAGACTATATACACCCTTTCATGAGCTGTCACCCGAGCCCAGCGTTAAATTTTGGAATGCATTGGCAAATTCTCTGATTCTAATGAGCGTGGTTGTAGTTATGACAATATTGCTGATTGTTTTGTACAAAAAGCGATGCTATCGTATAATACATGGATGGCTTATACTTTCTTCCTTTATGCTGCTCTTTATCTTCACCTATTTATACTTGGAGTGAGTGTGTTGTTAACAAACTTACTTACTTTAAAATATTTTACTCCACTTTTAAATTATAGAGAATTGCTACGAGCCTATAACATTCCAATGGATTATCCTACAGCTGTGATAATAATGTGGAATTTTGGTGTGGCTGGTATGATGGCTATACACTGGCAAGGCCCGCTACGGTTGCAGCAAGGCTACCTAATATTTGTTGCCGCCTTGATGGCTCTGGTTTTTATTAAATATCTTCCAGAGTGGACTGCCTGGGCAGTGCTAGCAGCTATATCAATATGGGGTATAAAATATTGTGCCGTACATTGTGCTACCTTACAACAATCTGTTTTTTCCAGATCTCATAGCAGTATTGTCACCACGGGGCCCGTTGCGTATACTAGTAGAGACAGCACAAGAACGCAATGAGCAAATCTTTCCCGCTTTGATTTACTCCTGTAAGCATAAAATTTCTATCTGAACGACTTCTTTATGGTTTCGAAATTGGTTTTCCAGCCACAGTCATTTATACCTACATGGGCACGCACTACACACCGCAGCAGCCCACAGGAACATCCTCGCCTTCATCAAGTAACTCAACGACTACAACAAGAGCCACACAGCACTCGCTTGCCTCACCTGAAGCGCAGCCCCATAGCAGCAGTAGCTCACGCTCAGGTAATGCACGCTCCAATCAAAACCAGGACACCCAGGCATTGGCGTCTGAAGGTATGCCACTTGTGACTTTTAAAGCACCTTTGCGCAGAAACGGTATATATGCATTTTATGATTTCATTATAAATTGTCGTCTGTTATTGCTTTTTGGCCTCTTGTCTTGTGTTGTATTTTGCTAAGTTTGGGCATATGGTGTAAGCGCTGCTAGTAGTATCAGTCGTATATACCCTTTAAAAGAGCGGATTCATTTTAAATAATAAGTTTCTATGTTGCCCTTACAGCAGAAGCGGCCGGCTTTACCCAAGAATGGTCTAGCAATCTAAATGAGCGCGTGGCTCGTCGACAAATTGAGGTTCAGACTAGCCAGAGCGGCGACTCTCGTCGTTCCAATCAGTATCGCACTGTGACTGCACCAAATCCCGCACAGCCTGAAACTCAGGAGGAACGTAAGTAATCCTTTCCATTTGTCAAAAAGAGATTTGTTTAAATTCGCTGAATCGAATCGACTATAAATTAACATAATTATATTTTTCAGGCGGCATCAAATTGGGTCTGGGTGACTTCATATTCTACTCTGTATTGGTTGGCAAAGCTTCCAGCTACGGCGATTGGACCACAACGATTGCCTGCTTTGTGGCTATACTTATTGGTCTGTGCTTAACTTTGCTGCTTTTAGCCATTTGGCGTAAGGCTTTGCCGGCTCTGCCTATTTCCATTACATTCGGTTTGATATTTTTCTTTGCCACAAGTGCCGTGGTTAAACCGTTTATGGAAAATTTATCGGCAAAACAAGTGTTTATATAAAAAGAACTTAATCAATTTAGTATTATGTATACTCTGTAATCATAAAATTTCTTTATTCAACAAAAAATATTAACAAACAAATTATGTTGTTTTCGGCTTTACTATTACTTTATCTACTAGGTTGATAAGCCAACCTGGCTCTAGACCGTAGAACAGTTGTCGGGCATCTTTGGTTGCTGTAAGCATCTCATAAGCCGCATCGTCTTCAATGCGAGGAAGGTCGTAACCATACTTTTGCGCTAAAACCAAGCGTTCTTTGCTTATCTCTTCGGGATTTGCTAAATAGCCGCGATTCTTTGCATCGGTGTAGTACTCAACGGCATCTTGGGGCGGCAGCATGCGTTTAGGTATGGGTACACCTTTTTCAAACCATTTCTTTGGATTGGCCAGTATGTGCAAGCTTCGGGGATCATAATAAGCAGTGCGTATGACGCCGCCATTTCGCTCCACAGCAGCTATGACCGCCTCATTGGCATGCTGCACCTCTATATTAATTTTCGCCTTGAAATTATCTAGGCCATCGTCTGTTAGCTGAAAGCCGTACTCCAAATTCGTGGGTTGCAACGACAACAAACCAGAGTTACACAGAGTCGTAATGTCTATGGGTTGACTGATGTCTATGCGATTGGTATCAATCAATACCTGCAGCTGCAGTAGTGATATAGGTGGATACTGCCGACGTAGATGATGTCCCTTATAATATGGTTCGTAGGGGAAGCGTAGATAGAAGGGCTGATTGCCGGTTTCATAACCCAAACGCATAAAATTCTGTCGCTGCCCAGAGCCTTTGTTGCCGGCACCATGTTTGTCACCACCGTGTTGGGCGCGACCGCGCTTATCCTACAAAATTTAAAGAAACAAAATCAATTCATTTTATTCAAAACTGTTATTCAACAAAAACGCACATTTTGTTTGGAGTTGGGATTTGGTCTCAAATTGCCAATTTGAACGCGTGGCAAGGTACGCAAAAGTTTCAAGCCCTTGTCTGCTGATTCGCGTAAATTTGCCATGTTTAACAATTATAAAGGCAAACTTCACTTTTATTTTATGTTTATTTAAAATTAAATTGACTCAAAGAGGATACCTAGTAAGTTAAGACTACGAGCTAGACGAGAGGAAAGCATAAATATTATTGAACAATGGCCATATAAAAATGTTACGAGTTGGAAAGAGTCAAATAGATAGCTCTTGATAACTAATTATCGATAGTTTGTTATTATCAGCACTAGCTGGCGTTGCCACTTTTGGCGGGCAAAAAAATAAAAACAAAAAATCATATTACAGTCGAGATAGAAAATATAAATTTAAGAAAAAAAATAGTTTTTAGTAGCTTCTAAAATGACTTGTGCAACGTGTAAAGGCAATGCTACTGCAACAATGGCATGTGTGGAAACAGCGCTTGAAGCAATAAGGCAACATTTCATAAGTGAGTTGCGCACTTAATGCCGTTTCTTTATACCAAAGAATAATTTTGTACTTACTAATTAATTCATGCACATTTGCTAATCAAATAATATAAAAATTTTTATATATCATATTTTTAGTGCTGCAGAGCTTATCTTGCGATCAAATAAAATTGATTAGTTCATTGCAAACAAATAATGATAAGTTAAGCAAAGCTCTCGAGCACCAATCAACACCACAATCACACTTGGGCAAACGTCGCAAACTGGAGTCTTCGCCAACAAAAGCCCACAGACATAGCAGCAGCGCTGACAGCAGCTTGCAAATTGTTAATGTACCCTCTCCGTTGCCCCAAACTCAAGACTCTTTAAACATGAACATAGCACTAAACAACGCGCTTATGTTTGATGAAGACAAGGACGATGATGACGAGGACGAAACCATTGCCGAGACAGAGCACATTACACCTGCTAGTCCTGATTGCAAGTCACGGACAATGCGTCGGAAACTCTTCAAACGCAATGGCGAAAATATAAAACCAGATAGCACAGCGTCTGGTATGAGCTGGCTAAGCAAAACTCCAAAGGAGGAAAACACATTGACAACACGTAGGATTCCACTTACACTAAAAAGCAATGTGAAAAACCCAGGAAAATTGAAACAGACTCGTTTGAAATTCGGTGTGCCTAAGTCCAGCGAAAGTAAGGATATAATTGCTAGTCCAAATTTATTTACCTCGCTTAAAAAGGCAAACCAAACGCGTTCCTTTTTATTGGGGTGAGTTGTTTAGAATTAAATTAAAACTAACTTGTACAAGCATATACTTAAATTGTAGCTCAGATAATGACTCCAAAGAAAACACAAAGAGCAGCAAGGAAAAAATCGACTCCGACGATGATGAGCAATTCTTTGATTTTACCTCTCCCAGAAAGGAATTATTGCCTGATTCAGCTCAACAGTCTTTACAAATACCGCAGAGCAAACCGAACAGTTCCAGTGTAATCATGTTGACACCTGCTACACAAGATATTGTATTTGTTGATGATAGCTCTGATGATAGCAGACAACTTAACACTTTAGATATCATAGACTCCCTAACACAGCTAAATAAACAAGAAGCCAAGGCTATTACCAAGCAAAAAAAGCAGTTCAAGAAGCACAATTCAAAGCCAAGTCAAGGTTTACCTACTTGTATTAAAAATGAACCACTTACAGAGCCTAATGGCGACTTCTGCAATGAGTCCACCAAACTGCCGGAAGATATTGAAAAATACAACGACGACCAGGATGAAGAAGAGTTTCCACGCCCAATTATTGTCAAACGAGAGGAGACGCTTAAAGAGCGGTTCAATATAAACTGCTTGCAATGCGAAAAGGTGCTTTAAATCAAGAGTATGCACATGTTGTTTAACTTAAAATTAATTTATGTCTCATTTTAGTACGTTAACTTTATGCATGGTAGTTTAACGGATCTACAGATAGAGAACTATCTGCTTAATTGCAAACACCCAGAGCGCTGGGCGCCGCTTTCGCCCGATGGCTTTTGGAACCCCCATATGATTTCGTTTGCCGAAGACGATCCACGCAATGAAGTGCTTGTGGATCATCGATTTCAAAACAAAAAGCGAGATCAATGACAAATTTTACAGAGAACCTTTTTTATTCGTTATTTAGTTTAGTGCTTGATTTACAAGTTTCCACGCTTAGCTTGCTCGATTTCAATGGCGGTGAACAGCGATTTGAAATTGCCAGCGCCAAAGCCCTGCAAAAAATTGGATGTTAAGTAAGAAGACAATTTAAGGAAATAAACGTTTTCACTTACGTTATGATTATGGCGCTGTATGACCTCCAGAAATAGCGTTGGTCTATCCTGACAATTCTTTGTAAAGATTTGCAGAAGGTAACCATTCTCGTCAAAGTCAATTAGTATGTTCAACTTTTGTAATATCTCCATATCTTCTTTGACTTTAGTACGACTTTGCGACAATTGCTCCTGTAGTATTTCATAGTATGAAGAGGGTATGCTCAAAAACTCGGTGCCGCGAGCTTTCAAATTTGATACAGCCGTTATAATGTCGTCAGTGTTCAAAGCAATATGCTGCACGCCAGCACCTCCATAGTATTCCACATATTCCTGTATCTGCGACTTCTTTTTGCCATTAGCCGGCTCATTAATGGGCATTTTTACCGTCTCTTCATAGTTGGCCATTACAATGGAGCGCAATGCAGAGTACTCGGTGTGTATTTGTGAATCATCCACTGACCAAAAACGATGGAATTGCAAAATACGTTCATACCAAGCGGCCACACTCTCCATTTCCATATCCGGTTGATTTCCTACCACATGGTCAATAAAATTCAACTTAGTAGTTGGCAAATGTTGCAATAGCACATCCTTTGCAGCGCATAGATAACCGGGCAAGAACTGGCCTGCATAGGCGCTACGTTCCACGAAAGTGTGGGTGGTATCGCCGTACTGTTTAAATAATTCAGCATGTAACTGGTAAGTGATCTGCTCATTTGATATATTATATTATATTATATTAACTTATTACACATTAAAAATTGTATACTCCTAATAAGTAGCTTTTATAATTTTTTTTTTTAACACTTACCGTCTTTATTGTTGCAAAGCGTACGATACCATTTTCATCGCTTTCTTCCCAAATATCGCGAACAACTTCGGCACCGCGTGCCACAGCCAGTTCAAAGATTGCATTCAAATCTTCAACTTCAAAAGCCACGTTTTTGACGCCATCACCATGTCGCATCAAGTGTTGTCCATGTTCCTTGTCATCGGGCGTATAGGCCGACACAAAAACAAAGACAATTTTGTTCTGGCGCACTGCATGCTTGGCAAAGCGTCGCTCGCCAGTCTCCAATCCTTGATAGCCGAGTGGTTCGAAACCCAAACGAGTTGTATAATAGCTGGCCGCCTGCTTGGCGTTGCCAACGTAAAATGTTAGATGGTCAAAGCTTAGAAATTTGCCGGCTTCAGGCTAAAACAAAAAAACGCAAAGATTATTATGATACCAAATATAATATTGTGTTTCCGAGTTTGATCTTACTTTGGTTCCTTTGTCAGTATAGCTGGTCTACGCAAAGCCGCAACATGAAAAAAGAAAACTTTTTAAGTTATAAAACAGGAAGGTGTAACTTGAGAGCAAAAATTTCTTATTACAAAAAAAATATTTCAAACATTTTTGGAATATTATTTTGCAATGAATCACACTACATATTTTTTTTAACACTTTGTTCGAAACGCGTTTTCTGCAGCTATTTTTGATCACTTTATTTCTTCTTTCTCGCTTAAAAGTTCTTATATAATATGTTTTTATTACCATTATCACACAAACTCAATTTATAAAAAAACTTCTCTTTTACACGCGTATAAATTTTCGTATAAGCAACGTTGATCCGTCGATCTGCCGCGAACTTCGATTTACTATAGCAGTTCTGATCAAGCGCCACCGCTTATATAGTGCTCGGAACGGCTAAAAATCCTGTTGTGGACTTATTTAAATATACCAAACTAGTATTTTGTTTATTCCAAATGCTGTTCACCGGTGCTCGTTCTGTATATTCATAAGGAATGATATGAAGGTTGTTGTTGTTTTGATTTTCACATTTTTGCATATTAAAATACAATTTTAATGCCTTGCAATATTGTTTACTACTTAAGTTGTTGGAACAGGTGAGCCAATCTCTAAATTGTTTCAATACATATTATCTTTATGCGGTGTAGTTATTAGATTTTGCGCGTTTTATGTAATGAATTAGAGTTTGTTGACTGGTTGACCTGATTATTTCTTATCAACAACCTGTACAAATTTTTGAAACATTTAAATTTAATGAAACTTTGGTTACCGTTTTATGAAAAATTACCGGCGTTACATATTTATAAACCAAAAATAAGTTATTCCAGTAAAGCCGAAGTTTAAATTCTCTTAAAAAGAGTACGGCCAAGTAATTCAAAGTAGAGCGCAAATTTGGAATAGCAGGATATTAAGCTATGGCTTATAGTCACATTTGGCGGGTAAACTGAAGAGCATAGCATTGTGTGGACGAATCTGAGGATGGTGAAAGTTTATAATAAAGAAGAGATTTACGTTCAATTATCTTGAATTCTGAAAATTCAATAAAAAGGCTTAACTATTGTATATTGATTTAAGGACAAGCAGTTTCCTTCTTTTAGAATAACATAATAGTTTGGAACTGTTTGAGTATAATTCCTCTTTCCGTACCAAACTCGATCAAAATGTTTCTACTTCTCATTCCTCAGTGAATTAAGATTCCGGTTTTAACCTCTGTATCTCTCAAATCAATGGTAAATTTGCTAGCTCTGGCTTCGCTAGTAAAAGAAAACTATTTGCTTAAGAAAATCTCTATTAATTTCAAGATACTTTACTTTTGTGGTGTCCGGCCGTACGTACGCTCAACCCGGTTTCAAAGCGAAATAGAATTATAGGATACAACTATTTTTTGAATTCCATAAGCTACCACGTAGAAATTATCAAGGTAGATCACTCTGTCCCATTTGTAATGAATGAGTTTCACACTTCAGATGCCCTTCTAGCTTTATGTTCCTTGTAGAAATTCAATGTATTAAATATATACATCAGGTGTGGAGTCAAATGTATTTTGTATTTAAGAAGTTAAAGCTTATTATATAGTTAATATGATCTTTATTAGGATATACGCCTAACACGCGTATTGAGTCAGTTGCTAAGCTGGCCAACTTCATTAAGCATTTTGATAAGCTGTTAACAGACACATTGAACTTTTTTTGTTGTTTTTTTTCTTATGGAGTACAAGCCCCCTAAAAATTACTGCATATACTTTCCATATCTGATATTTTACTGTTGTTTATATACATAATTAATTACTATATATATTATTTTAACGTTGTTTATCCAGTTTGCTGTTTATCATAACAAATGTTAAAACTGGTTTGTGTTATTGGGTGGAAATTGGCACACGCCTCTTGCAAGTGCTCATAATGATAACAGATTTAATTTAGAACTTAAGAAGTGAATTTAAGAAATGTGTGCCAATTTTTATCCATTAGAGGGTCACTTTTAAATAGCTAATAGAGCCCTTTCGTCGCCCAAATTAAACACTATCCAAGTGCCGGCCTCAATCAAGTGTGGGATATGCCTAATAAGCCTATCATAATAAATGTCAAGCATTTCATTGGCCTACTGCCAGTGGAAACTTGCACGGTGTCTGTCAGTTCAAACATTAGGGCCAGCAGCTGGCCCAAGTTAAACGTTAGAATATAATACACTGTTCAAAATAAATGGTCGTCAAAAAAATGTTATGGCATAACTGATTGCAAAAAACAATTCTACAAATACGGTGTTCTACCTCTTTTTAAGTTAGCTAGACTAAGAAAAGCTGTAAAGATTGTAATTATGTTGCTTATTCGAACTTATTATTTTGTATAGCATGTTTTTTAACAGTGTAGCCCTCTGCCTTATTGCTAAGCAGCTTGAGTATGTTGCTCATACGCCATGTGGTCGGAATTTTCTCATTTTTTTGTATTTTTAGCAATAAGCAGCAAATGTGAATCAATTTAAAATGTGCAGCATTAAATTGACGGAAATTCGTTAATGAATTATAAAAAAAAAAGCAATTTTTTTGCTGGCTTAACTTTGCTCTGACCTTTAACCTTTTCATGCCTTTCACCTCTGCACATTAGCAGAGTAAACATGGCAATGTTTTTGTTTGACTTTCTTGTTGTCCTTGGCTGCAATGCGCAGGATTTTTTAGGTTTGATGTGTGTAGCCTGTTGCTTTACCTAAGTATTAGATTTCCAGGCGCACCATTTGGGTTTTAGCGGAGCGTTACCAGCTCTAAAAAAAAAAACTGCGCTCTTCCCCAGCGCCGCTTGCTTAAGGGTTGCTTTTTACTACTTAAGCAGTCAGGCAAGCAGCGGGCCTGCCAGACAAAGGATATGTTGGGCTGTCCCTGTCGCCAGTCTACGTCACGCTTTTAGTTACGTTTATTGCGCTTCTAAAGCCGCACACACCAACTTATTGAGGAAAAAGTAAACTAGCGCGACACAAAATCAAATTCCGAATTCGTATGTCGAAATTTGTTTATTTTATTTAAGTGTGTAACATATTTGAGTATTATTATTAGTTATTATCGAGTGTACTTGAACTGTCGACCGGCTGTCCAACTATGTAAAAATCATTTGTGAGCTGTTTTGCATTTATTTCTATTTTATTTTTTGTAAAAATTCATGCTACTATATTGACAAATTTGTGCACAATATGCTCAAAGTGATTAAGATCTTTATGTTAAAAAAAACCTCAGAGAATATGTCGCAAATGCCTAGCAAAATTTTAAAATTTTGTTATAAATTACAGCCACTTAATTTTTATTTTGGCTGAGTTTGAGAGCATTTTAATGTAGTTGGTGTATAAAAAATACTTTTTTTTCGCCGGTCTTCTAAATAAAAAAATTTTTTGTAATTGTGCGATGTGCTGATTGATTGTTGTTGACTGTGAAATTGGCCATAAATTTAGATATTGCTTAGCTGCCTCTAATAAAAATAAAGTTGCCTTGACGATGACGCCAAAAACAACTAAAAAAAATAGGCAAACAAAGCGCCTGTAAGCAGACACAGTTTGAGAGCCACTGGCACTAACATTTTAAAGCAAAACAGTACGACTTATGCGCTTTAGCAAATGCATTAACTTTGTTTTAGAAATGTTTCTTAAATTATTTAAAAATTCGAAAATTAAAAATGTTTTGAAATAAACTTAAAAAAATTTAGGTAACGAATATAGTTAGTAAATAAAAATACAAAAGCTTTTTTAAGCTAATAAACATTTTGCGCACAGTTTGAGGATCATTGTTGCAAGCGTGTGACTTCAAAACTTCACGTGATTTGTGCGCGATTTTAAACATCTTTAAAACTATTGTTAGTAAATTAAATGTAATATGTATATGTTTTGTATTTTGAATCGAATGCAGCGAAGAATATTGCAGCATAGGATTGCTAGTTACAAAATGTATGTATATCTATCCCAAATTTCGAACGTGTGACTTATAATTTGTTATGTAAATCGCGAAATCTTTCTAACGGAGAACTGGTCCAGATATTAACAAGAATCGGAACCTTCGCGGACTTTCATTCGTTTTTAATTCGCAGTGTGAGCTCACCAAATGATCCGATTTGTGAGCGTTTAGACCCAGGCTTTTGACGTCAAATTTGGCCTAAACTCACCTACTCACTAAACGCAGTTTACTTGGTATTTGCAATTTATAATGGCTTCGCGTGTTAAAGACCAATGCTTGTTGAACTTTGTCACCCGGTTGACCCTCACCTAGTGCCGCCTATAATGTTGCTTTGGCACACGAGGGATACATAATTCCCACATTCAGCTGCCTTGACATGCTTTTTTGAGGCGCCACAATGTCCTTTGTGTTGTGCCCTACTCTCTTAAATAGTGTCATTAAAAATAACTATTTTTATAGCTTACCTCAGTGCTGATGCTGCTGTTTTAAAGCACACCAAGAAACAATAACCGCCCACAAAGTGGGCCAAAACATTTAATGGTCTTAACGTTGCCGCCACCAGCCCATTAAGTTGTGCCTTTAATAAAAATCAAAGCCCCAAAAAAGCCAGCGCCTAGTTGTTATAACTCCGAGCCAAAGTATTTAGACTAGGCGCATTTGTTGATTTACGATGCAGTGCTTGGGATAGCAGCAGGTTGCAGCAGCTCACAAATAAACAAAGGCATTTACATGTACATATATCCATGTCTATAGAAGTTTTTCCAACACATCGTTTATGATTTTCTTATTTTATTTTTAAACACTTTATTTTTGTTACAAGCAAAAATTATGAGCCGGCCCAGTTCTGGCTCTTTTATTTTTTTTAGATTAATATATTAAGGGAGAGACCGACTAGCGCCCAGAGTAGGAGGTACAAGACTCATGGGCCGCCGGCAAGGTAGACATAAATTTTAAATGTATATTTCAAAGTATGTCAGAATTATATGCTTGGAATGATGCAGTCAGTCAGTAAAGGAATTTCTATGGCTTGTTCAGGAAATTGAGCATTTCTAACAAATTATCGTACTTAATAGATGCTTAGTTTATTAATGAACCGCTAGATGCTCGCCTTGATTTTGAAATTAATTGACTGTTGATTGATAGAGACAAAAGTTTTTAGGCAATAACTTTTTTTTTTCAAATAAAGTGAATAACTTTTCTGCTAATAATCTTGTAGATAGTGAGTTGAGATAAGCTCATATCATTGGAAAATACAATTTTACGAATGAGTAAAGATTAAATATGTACTTTATTTATTTACTTAACTGCAAAAATACCTTTATTTTTTTTTCCAGAGAATTTGAAGCAATGAGCTTTCGGTTCTGATTAAAGCACTGTAATGTAAGACATAGACTTGTTTCGAATCGAATTATACTGTGCCGATAAGATCAGTCAACCAAGATTTTGTTATATATAGTATATAAAAATGAAATGCTGTACGTTTATGATCGCATAACTCTAAAACGGCTGGACGAATTTGCCCAATTTTTATTTTGTTTGTTATAGTGTGTAGAAAGCTTATAGCACAAAAAGTTTTGACTAATTTGTAAGTTGCCACCCCTAACATTTATTTTTAATTTTTCAACAAATTTTTTTTGTGTGGCATTGTGAACGTTGTCAGATTAACTAATGTTAATGTTTTACGTGTTACGTGTGTTCTCATGAACGCGTTGAAGAATTTTAAATATGATTTTTGCGTGTGTTAGAAGTTGTCATTACTTAGGTTTTAAGCCTATTGCGAGGTGATTGTGTGTATTGGTTCGTGAAATATACACATTTTTGTGAATATCTGCAATTTAGCATAGCAGAAAATTGTTCAATACCGGATATTGGACATTAAGTGCAGACATAAGCGTAGTCGCAAAGCGGTTGAAGTGTAGTTTATACTTAAGAATACTTAAGTTCGTCCATACGTCTTTTTAGAGAGTCATGAAAGTCAACTAATCCAAAAATCTTATGATTGTCTAGATAAGCTAACTAGAGAATCTTACGATGTTTATACACTTTAAGACTATTCAAAAAGTTTGGACAAGACAACGTCTACCGGGCCTACTAGTCATTTATAAACTATTTTATTACTTTCGTTGCACTAAGATCTAAGGTCATTTTGTAGTGAAAAATTATGGTACCCCTACCATCAATGGATTGTACAAGAAAGAATTGAAAGACAGGCAACCACTAGCCGGTAGATTTTGACTTTAGCAAAGGCTATCAGTGTTGTAAGGACTTTATCCCGGATCGCACTAAAAAGTTTTTAAATCTCCTCCTTTATCGCTTATAATCATTTTTGCATCTTCACTTTAAGCAACTATAGTGCGAATATATAGTACCTACCACTAAAAAAGACTTCTTGCTTGTTACCAGCACTAGGTGAACAAAAGTAAAATAACTTAGAATTTTATTCGATTCACATACCGAATTTTTGGTCTCTTATTATCTATCTAAGAAAAGTACTTTTGTTTTAAGTTTACAGTAGATGTGGTAAATTATTCCTGAGCATCACCAGATGCCACTAGAACCTGGAACGTCGACTTACGGCCCATATCCCATATGGGTGGTATCCCAAAAAGTACATTTTTTTTAGCGGACTCGACTGACGTTGTCCTACCTCAACATTGACTTCCCTACTATAAGCTTGACTAGAAATGGTTGATTCGATATTTAAATTCGCAATAAACTATATTGACGTACGAATAGGAGTAATTTGTCACTTCGAAAAAATATAAAATCAACGGATTGCACTCGATGGGTTTTTTCTAATAGAACTTTACATCTTGAAACTTTCCTTTTTTTTTTTTTGAATCAATCACAATTGATTTAAAGGAATTGAACATTAGACCAACAGTTTGATTGTGATGCACCCAATTGTAAATTATGTGTTCAGCAATGATCTTCGCTAAAATATTTCTATAAACTATAATTTTCTTATGTATTGACAGGTATTTAACTATTCGTGGCGGAGACAAATTTAACGATAGAAGATAATAAAAATCGATAGTAGCTGTTGAGTTAAATATACTCCATCTTGGAATATATTTTATTGACATTTATAAGCAAAGAGGCACAGTAATCGGGTTTCTAATTGTGTTGGCCGACATAAGACAACTTTTGCGTGTAATCAATGCAAACTGAGAGGCGCATGAGATAATATAATAACGTATGCCTGCCTCCTGATTGCACATGTCTAGAATGCCGCCAAGCTATAAATACCCTGTAAACTACATTTCCAAAGCGGTTCCAATTGTAAACTTCTACCATAAATCCGCATGATACTGTGCCACACCAATCCAACAATACCTATCAGATAAGCTTCTAATGCAAAAATAAAACATGCGAGTCTTTAAATGCAGCCACATTGTGCTTACGTTACTCATTTTTCCGAGAGTGCGCAACGTAACGTGAACGCCGGCGTCGGAGTCAACGTCAACGCCAACGCCAACAGCATATGAGCCCCAACTTGACTGGGGAGCACTTACTTAGCGTTAGAGACCGTCAGACCGAATTTGCATAGGCTGGCAAACGGACGTGAGAACGTGCCTCCGTCGACTTTATGCAAAACTCAAAGAACTCAAAGCGCCTTAAAAGCGGTACGCGGCTTTTATTTTACTTAACTTACTTAGATCTGGAATAGTTTTCATTATTTTTGTGCATAATGCGGTTCGTCAAATATTTATATGAGTGTTTATAATTTGTAACAATAATTTATTAATGACGCGTTGAGTGTGCTGCTGCTTGCCTGATCATAATAATAAATTATGTAAAAATACCAAAGAAATCCAAAAGAAAATTCAAACTCATTTATCAGATGGGGAAAAACTAAAGTGAATGTGTAGAAGGCAAAACAAAAATATATAAATTATATTAAATTAACGATTAAGAAATGATATGTGCGTTAAGAAATGCAGCGTGGAATCTTAACTGAAAATGATTTGGTAAATAAAAATATTTAAATAAAAAAGAGAAAAAATATGCTAAGCAATAAATATAACCGAACTAAGTGATATAAAATATTTGAAATAAAATTAAAACTAGAGTGAGAAATTAAAAATTGGAAAAATAAGTGCAAGTGAATAATGCATTACAAATTATTATATTAAAACAAAAATAATTTATAAATATGTTTCCTAAATATAAAATTTTAATTGCAATAGAACTCGAAACTAACATAACATAGCATAACACATTTATGCAGAATTCTTTTATGAAATGGATACACTTTTTTTTAAAAAGCGGTAACACGAAATACGACCGAAGTATCCTAAACTGTAACAATTCTAGAAATCAATTTTCAAAAAAGATCGCTAGATCTCAAAATCCCATAATATCGTTTGAATCAAAATAAATTTTTAGACGACTTTATGTTGATGGGAGTAACTTTGGAATTTTGTAAACACGAAAAATTTAAGTTTTGGTGCGTTTGTTTTGATTATTTTCTTCCGCATTAACGAATCGCGTCGCTGACGTTGCATTGATTTTTTTATATGCATTTTTAGAAAAAAGACTGTTTTTGTAATAAATTTTTTAATATTCTTAAATACATTCTTTGCTGGGACAAAATTTTAATTTGTTCTGCCTAAGTATACTATTGACAATATAGCTTGTAATGCTTGTTCTGGATTTCCAATTCCGATTTGCCAATTTAACAAAGCATTTTGTCGTTATAGTGACACTTGTATGAAAATAACTGCTGATACATTTCTTAATCTGTAATAGCTTTGACTTCAAAAATACACTTTTGAAACAATTTATATGAAAAAAACAATCGATACATTACAAAAATATATACCATATAAAATAATAAATATAGCTGTAAGCCGATCAGCTGTAAAAACTAAATAAGAAAACTTTACTCGGCCGGAAAATAATGTAATACACATAGACACATAAAATATGCACTTATAGTATAAATTATACATACATATTAAATTGTATGTATATTCATAGTATGTTTGTATGCACTCAGATGCCATATAAAATATGTACTTTAAATCGACCGCATTTCAAAACGTTCTAACTGTCTCCGGTCTCTTTTCATTTCGTCGTGTTGTTTAGCCGACTTAACAGATTCGTATCAAATTACCAAAGGCAGCAACAACAACTACAACATCTAGCGCAACAAATTAATGTGACAAGCAACAACAAGCGTACAAATAAAACATAAAGTATAATAATATATTAAGAGTACTCCACATAATGTTAAACGCACAAAAATGCCGACCCGTCGAGTGCAGCGCAGCAGGCCCAGCAACAACAACAATAACAACAAATCGCCTGGAGTGTGTGTGTCATCGATTGCATGACACAATTCCCAGTTCCACATATTTAAGCATTGCCAAGCGTTCTAGGACATTAACCAAATGGCACCAACAATACTTGGTTCAACATTTATCCATGTTTACATTCCTGCATCTTATACTGCTACTGTTGTTGCTGGCCCTAAACTCAGCGTTGGCGCTGCCACAGCCTCATCCACAGTCCTCCTGCATACTCTGTGATAAAAATGATTTGTTGGCCAAGGAGCCAACAAACAAAGCCACATACGAAGAGTTTCTCTTTGACCATCAGGTGACGCGGCAGGATGCAATACATGCTCTACGCAAGTTCAATGAAAGTAAGTCAAAGTCAATTTTTGTATCCTGTACCACGAATATTATAAGTACGTATATGTATATACATACATTCAAAAACAATTGTACATACTAATATCCGCCCTTCGCCAGCAAACTAGCAAAAAACTATTCTCTTATACCCCCTTTAATTTTTAGGACAGAGAGGAAAAAAAAATTTTACATTTTTATCAAAATAGTTTACACTTATTTATTTATTTAAGGAGTACAACTAAGCACAGTTGACATTAAATATTATAGAAAAAAAAGAGTAAATTTATTTAGAAAAGAAAAATAGAAGGTATAACTAATCCGCGTATCTAGCCCGATGGGTGAACTTTTTAATGATATGCACCTTCTCACATCAAGAACTGGCCAGACACTTGGATTTACAATGTAAAGGTTGAAAAAAGGAAGCAAGATAAAAATTAAACATATCAAAAATGACAAAAAATAAAATAAAAAAAATAAAATATAAGAAAAAAGTGCCAAGGGATCACCGTTGACCAAAAGAAACATTCATAATATAGGATTGGTCAAGGAGTAGTGGCAAATCAAGATAACTGAGGATAGAAGAAGTGATAGATTGAATAGACTGTTCGAAAAAGAGGAAATTATATAAGTTATTATAATTAGAGCATAAGACACGGAAAGGATCGTGTAAAGCATAATTAGATCTACAAAATTGTAAGGCTAAAGGTTGAACCGAACTTATTTTAAATATTTTAAAAAAGCACCACAAAACAACCAATTGACTAAATTTTACTTATGAAAGATTATTAAAAATTAAAGATTTTAGAAAGAAACATGAAAGTTTTAAATATATGTATTATATATTTTGTATTAAAGCCTATATTTATAAAAATAATAATAATAGGTCTAAAACAGATTGAGAGTGGGACTCACACCTGTGAGTGGAATATTAAGTCCCTTTAAATGCCAGCAGTTCTACTTTCACTCTAAAAAGAAATAAGGCACCTGTTGTTTGGTTAGATAATCATCCACTAACCCAGTAAAATAATGACTATTGTGTTGGAGTCACCATAGACTGGAGACTGGCATTTAATTTACATATCGACAAAATAATTGCCGTCGCTAATTAGCAAAAATATTCTGGCTTATAAATCCTTGAAGTCCTCTTTCGTTACGTTGCAAAAGGCCATTGTACAACGTTATTGTGGCGCCAACTTGGAGGTACGCCATCCAGTTCTGGGCTATGACGTCTCGCTTTGAATATGACATTGCGTCATGACCCCAATCTGCAAACCGTAGAACTCCAGGTAAATAAGCATACTAGTCGCCACAATGATAGGCTCAAAAGGCAACTTAATAGGATGACAAAAAGGTCACCTTTACGAAAATCCAATAAAAAACTGAAAAAAAATAATTTGTAAAGATCTGATTCAACGATATATAATCTGAATCTTCATCTAAAGGTACGCGGCAATGTTGACCATTTCTTGAGCCACTTTTATCTCCGTCTAGTCAGGCTGCATTAGCGCAAGAATTTGAAAATTGGGATATATGAATTTTTATTATTTGCAATGGAATATGATAAAAAAAAATGTTTAATTTAAAACTAGGTGGCTTCGTCCACTGCTCGCTTCGCTCACTAACCCTCATCTTACTTTCAAAAAGTTGAGAAAAAAAACTTTTTTGTATAATAGAGGGATATAAAGTAGTTTAGTTTAATAATTGCATAATTATTAGAAGTAAAAGATTGCTAGTTGGCACGAGGGAAGTCCCTTATATTTTTATTAAGGCTACCCCTTTGTGCCCACCCCATGAATACGATTTTTTATAATTTTTCCCACACCTTTCAGCACAAGAAATTAAATCTTGAAGATTTGAAAAGATTTTAAAAGTATAAAAACCACTGTTTTAAATTCTGAAAAATATGTACATATTACACTGGGGTCACGGTAAAAGGCAAACCATATTTTCTTTCTGGTAGGACCCCTCGTCAGTTTGTTTACTCCAGTAAGTCTTGAGACTTAGTTTAGAGTAACTGAAACATCGCTAGCCTATATAAATATTTCGCTTGTCTTAAACCTCGCTTTTCCAGACATTTTCGTTAATGTAGTTTCTTTATCTTCCTGTTTACAGCCTACGCCACGAAAAATTCTTGCAATTCTATAAAATGCACCGACACTGTCTTAAAGTATTGTCTGGGCCCCCAGTTCATCAATGATCATTGCTGGTGCGAGCTGCGGCATAGTGAAGGTAAGTTGCAGTTTGGTTAAACAATATTTATGAGCTGACATTGTGGCTAAGCATATGGCTTTTAACAAACAAACAAACAGTAGCCACAAGTCGTTTACAATTTTTATACTCTCACAGTAAATAACAAAAAGTTTTGTTAGCCTTGCAACATTTTGTAGAATACCAAGTGCTACTAACCCACAAAAAAAATTCAAAAGACTAAAGAGTGACGAGGCGCACTTTGAGCTTCATTAGCTTATTACAACAAATTACTGGCTAATAAGCCTATTGCACGCAATAGCTAATTCAGAAGTGAATTCAGAATTTCCCCCTAGAAACCCGTAACCACTAAAGATCATACGATTTAAACAAAATTTAACCACAGTAGCCACAGTGCATACTTTAACTTGGTATATAGAATAGATGGATAAATTCTCAGCTTATTGGCATGCGGCTGTCATCAGGGAAGTTGTTAGGCCCATTGTTAAACCGCATAGAGATCAGATCTAACCAGAGCAGGGCACGCTTCATTGCATTGTTTTGCATAATTAGTTAGTTTATACATACACTGCAATCGGAGCATTGTATTATGAGTTTGCTAAAAAGTTTGAAACATAATGAAGAGGACAATAGAAGACTTTACTTATAAGTTTCTCCGGACTGTACTAAATCGTTTTGATATTAAAAAGATTTTTAAAATTTTTGAAGTTCTAAGAATTAATTTTTGCTTACATCTTTTCAATTATGCTTTAACTGGCAAGTTAGCCTTCAATAAATTCTTTTATATTTTTACTCTTAAAGAATTAAATTTGGCATCCAGACCTGTTAATATTTATTTTTAATTTAATTCGACTTACTGGCATTGTAATGTAGAAAAGGTATGATTTTAAAAATATATTAGTCTTAAAGTCATTCCTTTTTGGAGCTATCTTTTAAGTTGTCAAATTTTATCTGCAATTTTAATCAATATAGACACAATTTTTGTTAAAGAGTATTTAATCTTCGGTTGCAACAAATCACACTCAATTTTTTGTTTATGTTTTTTTCTATCAGTCCAGCGTCTGCAGTTGATAAATCTTTTCGTGTGCATTCATTCTCAAATGCCTTTGTCTTGGATGGACAAACTTTGGGAAACGGCGTGTGTTTTTCCAGCTGAATGATTTTCTTCAAGGCGTGCACTACAATTTTCCAATTCGTTTTGTTCCATGCAAGTCGCTCAGCCAAGAGCATTTTACAATTAACAATTTAAGCGTCTCAGTTCTGAATAATTGCAAATGCACTCATTATATTTAATTTTTTACTTGTTTTTTATTGACTTTGGTTTATTGTGGAAATCGTTAATTAGTTGTAGTACCTTCATTGACTCACCAAATGGGTGCGAAATGCGAGGTTACCGCTAAAGAAGGGGTAAAGTATTATCAATCGTACCATCTAATCGAACTTCATCGTATATTGGTTTATTTTTAATTGAACAGCTTTCTAACAATGAATGTATTTACAAAAATCAGCCGGTTTGGCAAATAATTCGAGAGCAAAGCAAATACCTCATAAAAGCCTTAAACTTTACTGGAAACATTTAAGCCGCATAGTTATCTAAACAGTCCCAACCTTTCACCTAAGTCAGTTGTTAAAAGGGAACGTCTTATCAGTATGCGCTGCAAATAGTCAGCTTATCATTTTAAAATCTGTTGATTTTTACTTTAAGTCATCAATGTTTTCTTGGTGCACTCCCATTTTATAATAAAGAATTTGTTTCTATTGGAATTACATATAAAAGTTTAAATTAAATCTGTCTATAGGTTGAGAGTCTTCTCTTTCTGGTTTTTCAATGTTAACAGAAATTTATCTCTGTAGTCAGCAGATTCCGCTTTATATGCATTTCTGACAAAGAAAAAAATGTTCTTCTAAAGAAGTACAGGGTGGGCCATCTGTTCGTTTGCTTGTTAATTGGGTTTATTCTCATATTTTCTCACAAAATTGGGCAAATGTATGGCCCAAGCAAATTTGGAACTACTCATTTATGTATGAAAAAAAAATATCGCCCAAATGCACCCGCGGCTGGGTCTATAGGAACAACGTAATTTTCGATAACTTTTTACGCAATTAATCTACAGGAAACAATTATTCTATATTTTTATTATATCATTATATGTATATGTATATTATAAAGCTCTCATAAAGGTGTTAGCGGACACCGAAAAACAAGAGTTTCAGATGATACAAAGAGCTCCTAGCAAGGTGGTATTACTGTTTGAAATTTAAATAATTTATTTTGCATTTGGATTCCTATTCTCTTGTTATATTTCTTTTTAATATTCTAAATGATTCGCTTTATTGCTTATACAAAATGCAACAACAAAAGAGGCAATAAGTCGGAGACGTGATTAAATTGTTAAATAAGTTAAAGAATAATTGTATATAAACGCACCTGTCTTCCAACCAAGCAAATACCGCTTGTCTATTAGTTCCAGCTGGATGGGTGGTTCTAGTTTGAAAGCGACTTTAACTTTATAAAATGTATTTATGGCATAGTGTTGATGCCCCTATAAGTGGCTTTATATCAAGGTTGCTTATCGATGCGGTTCAAACCTGGAAATCCGACTGTTTTTGCAATATAAACCGACCCACATCCAACCGAAGCTTTTTTTTCAATTCAAAACAAAAAGTTTTGTTCAAAGATAAACCTAGCCAGAAATATGTTTGGCAAAAATTAAATTTTTGCATATTACAATCGAAAAAATTTTAATAACATAAATCATGTAATTATTTTCAAATCAATTTTATTTAATATATGTATGTAGTTTGTCCGAGCTGACAATTCGCATCATTTATACATTATTACCCAAATGTCCTCGCTGTCATTTAAAAGTTTCTTAAAAAACTAACGACAATTACATTGACAATGTAAAACTTTGTCTAACATGTTTAGCAAATCGCCGTAAACAATTTACAAACGTTGTCGATTTAAATTAGCATAACATATAAATCTGAATCGATTATATCATCTAATAATTTCAATAATTGCATAAATATTTTTAGCACGCATTGTTTAATCGAAATAGATAGATACAAGTTTGTTGGAATTATAGCAGTACACTTCATAAAAAATTAAAACTTTTAGTTATTTTTATATACCGAAATGTGAATGTTTTATAAACAAAAGATCTATCAAATGTTTTTGTTGCTCTTATTTGATTTTTTGTATAAACAAAAAATGATGGGGCATGCCGAATTTGATTCTCTACATCAAACTCAGACAGATATACAATGTTCCAGCTAAATAAATTAAGTCATTCTATATATTGTAATATTGTGTGTTGTTTATTTTGCCAAACATATTCTATTTTATTGATTTCCGTTTCAACTTAACTTTATAACAACATAAAAATGTTTAAAATATTTCAACTAAGTAAAAACTATAAAAGACTCGCACTGCACGAATACTTTTCAACTTAATGTTAAGTGTTTTTCCAAATAAAATACTAAATCATGCCAAGGGCATATGTAAAAGTATACCTAATGTATGTCAATCATCTATTAGCAACAGATCGAAAAAAATTTACTGCTACAATAATAATATGTGTACTAAAAATGATAAATTTTTAAACGCCAAAGGCGTCTTATGCTTTTCATCCTCCTTCACGCGATACCAAAAGTAGCTAATGTGCCCTCTTCCTGGTCTTCGAACGAAGCCTCGTTGTACGTCCTGCAACATAAAAATAAAGCGGCTTTTTAACCCAAGCATCTTCATCTATATGCCTAATATAACCATTCCTGGACTGTATTAATGTAGACATAAAGCTCATAGAGTTATTCGTACCGGTTTCGCTCAAAATTGAGTTGGTCACACTAATTATGTAGAGAGCTATCATGTTATAACATCGTGGATTACATCAAACTACTATCGGAGTGGACCCATTATAAAATTTTCCACACATCTAGTCCGATGCATTGCCAATTCCAATTTGGCTTCTGATGGGTTTTCTTATGGCCCTCAAAATATGTGCTTTTTAAAGTAATTACCGCTTCAACACAAATCTTTTACCATCCATTAATTTTTTGATGTTTCGAAGAGTATGAAGAGAATAGTGGATGGATAATTTTGTATGATCAAGTTTCTGTCATCGCGGCATACACTTTTATTCTCCACTCACTCAGTATCACTCATTGGTCCATAAGGACGATTTCTCTCTTGAGTACGTCGGATGCCCTGAACGAACGCAACATAACTATACAGAGTTATGCACTCCTTTAACTTTAAACTGATAGTATTTATAATGCCTTTCCTTTGTTTCGGTAATGATTTTTTTACAATAAAAATAAATAAAAGTAAAGTTGGCTTAAACTTATTTTTCATGAGTCTTATTAAACTGCCCTCTTAAGTCTTTTGACTAATACTTATTTTCTAACAAAATTTTATGAATTAAATACGCACTATTTTGAAAATAGTATTTTCTCTTCTGACTTTTCAATTAATTGAGTTGAATCAAAAAGTTTTGATTATTTTTCAAATATTTTTGGGGAAACTGTAATTTAAGCTAAATCGAAAAGAGCGCGACTACAAAGGTATGAAAACACTTGGACTTAGTTGGTGTGGAACTTGACAGAATTATACTACTTTACCCATCCAATGGTTATGGTTCAAATCAATGCCCGTCCAAAAATTTGGCACTATTGCAATATTTGTAAGCTGTTTACATTTTATTCTTTTCAGAGGGTCTGCCCTACGTACCCCACATATGTTACGTTGGTGAAAAGGTCTATAAACCTTCCGTTGGTTCCTGTTTCTTTTTCGAGGAGGTCAAGGAATGTTGCTGTGCTGCCGCATTGGCCAAAGAATGTGAGTTTTTACCTAATAGAAACATTATATGTTTTCTAACGAAGCAATCATTAAAGTTTCAAATTACTGCTAAGTATTATTGCTACACTCATATGCACACAAATATGCACAGATGGATATTAACAAAACGATGCTAATTTAATTATATGACTATACCAGTGGTCTGCATATTTTTTCTCCACTAAGCTGTTAAATCTTCCACACCTTGACTTTAGATAAACAAATCTATACGCACGGGGCCCAAAACAGCCAAATCGAATAGTAATAATTAAATTTAGTTTATTTTGCTAATTGAAATAACTCACAAATGAGAGCGATGATGCAGACCTAAATCATAAAGAACCAAAACAAATTGGTAGCAAATCAAAAGTTTACAATAAATTCAAAGGGCAATTAGCATTTGTATATTATATTTCATGAGTATGTGGAAAAGTCGAAAAGTTTCTTTGAGCTCTTTCAAAGAAAAAATAAACATAACATTTTAAGTAAATTAACAGCAACCAGAGCACATTTATAATTATGAGTAAAGTTGCAGTCATAAAGTATACAATAACAAGTAGTAATGAATGGGAAATTATAATTTGTTTGCTTATTGGCACCTTGTTAGCCGTTGTTTATATACTTTTGAAGATGAGGTATCCAACCAGAACTAAATAAAATTTCGTTTAAATTTTCAGCGATTTCATAAGAAAATTAAAACTTAATTTTAACATGAAAATGGTTATTTTTACCTTAATAATATTTCTGATATTCTGTATAGTACAAAAAGTTAGAAACACTTGTTGCTAATTTCTTAATCAAACTGCATAATAAAAGGAGTCTTACAGCTATTTGTTTAGTTTCATTTCTATCATCTTTACATCTCTGAATAATTATATCGCAAATCTTTTATTGTATAATTTTGCAGCCATGGCTGACAATGCTTAAAAAGCTAATTTATTTTCTAAGACATATTAAATCAGTTTAAATCTTCATTAACCTTTTTATAAACAACCGAATATGCTGCGCACCTAGGCAGGATAGCTTTTCTTTATAGATTTTAAATATTTCAAACTACAACATCAATACTTTTCGTGCCACACGTACACTTGAAGTAATTAAGAGCACAATTTATGATCAACATGCATGCAATTTTCATCATTTGCTTACACTAAAGATTAACTTCAACTGAACTATCGTTTAATTTACAAAATTTATGTACTGTTAAAAGCTTGTGAAAAATTAATTTATTTTTAATGTTTTTGCAGGGCGTCACATTTCTGCAGCTGGAAAGCCAAAGATATTTCTGAGTGCTGTTCTCCTGTTCGCTACTCCATGTTTGCTGCGCTGGCATTGGTAATGGACTGTCTTGTGGTGTTATGTGTTTTTGGTTTATGCGTGTTTTTTGTTAAAGTTATTACTATTGTAAGTATATAGTCATGGTCAATAGGACCAAGCAACGTAGCCACCTTAGTCATTTAGTAAGTGTACTTAGTCAAAAACAAAGATAAAATCATCTGACAAATATCGAATACTTTAATAAGTTTAATAAAAGTAAAATTTTATAAGTGTGCTCACTGTGTTTTTTCTATATTGTGTATATTCTTATAAATATTTGTAACTTAGCTAGGATTGTGTACTGAAATAAACTAAGTCAAATTTGTGACTGCAATCAATATCTATTGCAGCTATTGCTTTGTTTTGTAAATTAAAGTGTTTGTGAGTTAAAAGGTGATACAGAACACATAAGGGAAAATGGCTCAAGATACAATAAAGTTCACTTATTTTATAATCGTTCATACGAGTATGTGTAAAAAAATTACAACCAACAGTGAAATGGAAGAAAAACAATCCACATGGTGTTAAAAAAATTTAAACATCATTAAAATATGCCATGCTTAAATGGCAAATGTCGAACTTAAGAACTATGAACCTCGAGTTCAGTAAGTCGTTTTCTTGTCTTAATCTAAGTCTTCGTCTTTTATCATTGCGTGCGGCTTTATAAGCTAGTACGAGTGTTGAGCGTGCGTTGCAGTGCATTCACACATGAAAGCACATCCTCATAATCCTTAGACCATTCTCGTAAATTACGTTCCAAGCTTTCCAGACGCATTTGACCTAATCGCAAACCACCATGCTTAATGGCTGCATAACAGGAACAGGCCAGCACCTTAAAGCATTGGCGACGCACCGCATTGTGAGAATTACTTTCCCAGTTGGGTGTACTGGCCACGCATTGCCAGGCCATGCTGACATAGTCTACTAGGGCATCCCAGTGAGTGGAGTCATGCAAACGCTTAGCCTGCGTTTGCAGCAGTCGTTTAAACTCATTCAGATGTATGGCAGCCTTTGAATATGCAGCAGCATCAGTTTTTTTGCATAGACGAGAGGTAGGTAAAGACTTAAATATAAGTCGCTTGGCATAATGTAGCTCCTGCTCCAACGAACTGTTGATAAATTAATTATATATCTAATTAAATTCAGCAAAGCAATACTCACTTAATATCAGGCGTGGGCAGCTGGTCGCGTATTTGCTTTTCAGCGTTACCAACAGCTTCTTGTTTTATATTGCACATGATCAAGTCAATGAGCTGCTCTTGTGATAGACCCTGCAAGAGCACGGGAAGTGGCACATCATTGTTGCATTGCGCAATAGGGCGTTCGTCCATTTTCAATTTCTTAACTACAGGTGTGCCTGGCCAGAGCTGCTGTTTGGTGTAAGAAAGTTTCAAGGGTGACTCTGTTTCCATGGGCAATGGATCGGGCGGTGTACTGCCCATGGTCAGGCGTTTGCGTGGAGAGCTGCGCAGAATCATTCCACTAGTTAATTGTAGATTTTTTGTGGGTGTTCGTTGAAAGGGGCTGCGTACAGCTTGTGCGGCGCCCATTAAGCCACCATTGGCTGTGTCCGGTGAGAATGTTGTGGAAAAGCGACGACGCCCACGTTGTCGAATAACAAGCTCATCGGGTGAGGGTATTGGCGAAAAGTTTAAATCTTGAGCTTGTGCTATATTAGCAGCATTACCATTGTTTACCCAAGTATCCATGGTGGCGGCAGGAGTGGGTCCGTCGGGTGTGCGACGATTGGCATTTGTTGGAGTGTTGGCCACCCGTAAGGCTTCTAGTCTATCAGGTATTTCAGCAAGAGCTAGGCGTGTTTGCAGCGGAGTAGTCATTTTTACTCTACAAAATACAAATGATTAATGCGATTGACATTCGGTGCACTTACACTCCTGCTTACCCTTTTAGTGGGAGTTACCAAGCCTGCAATATGTATATACTTTAAACGTTTTTGTGGTCTTTAACAAATATATATGCAAAGCAGTGGTGTCGTTTTGATGCCCTTTATTTTATTTTTGTTTAGCCAAACTGTAAAATTGCGCCAATTCAGCGTACCTGACTAAGTGGCAACTCGCCATTGCCTGTAGTATAGCCAGCTGATAAAATACAGTGTGCAAAAATAAACTATAAAAAGATATGGCAGCCCCTAAAACGACAGTGTAATAATTTCCAACACTATTAAGACTGCTTGAAGATTGGTTCTTTTAATTTTGGTGCTCTACAGGTTACCACGTGCAGCTCTAAAAAAACTTTGCCAACAAGCATACTATTAAAGAAACGAAGATGTGTAATTATAATTTTAAACAAACATGGATTATGCGCACTTTAAATTGTCGTTTGCAATTTAAAGAACTTGATGAGTGATTGAAAGTAAATGACATCAAAATAATGGTAGTTGGTAAACTGAATGAACTTGAAGAGCTAATATGCATAGAAATATCCCGCCATATTTCTTAATTTACTGATTTCCAGGAGGTCATCTCAAAATGGTAATTATTTGTAATATCTTAACATAACATTTTAAAAACAATAAACTGATGATAAGTTCATACCTAATTCAGAGCAATTATGTTGAAATCTTTTAACATGCATCACCATCTGACTTATAATATAATTGATTATTATTGCAAATTTTTCGAAAATTTGTTACTAAATTTAGTGCATTCTTTAAGGAAGACGTCTTTGCTCATGGATTTCTGCAGTGGCGGTATTAACTTGTCCACACGATGCGGCCACGCTATCGGCTTGCTGCTCTATCAAAGGAACTGAATTTAAATATGCAAAAAGTAAATAATTATGACTACTTTTAATACAAATTAACGTTTAATGATGATAATATTCATACCTAATTCAGAGCAAATTTGTTGAAATCTTTTAACATGCATCACCATCTGACTTATATAATTGATTATTATTGCAAATTTTTCGAAAATTTGTTACTAAATTTAGTGCATTCTTTAAGGAAGACGTCTTTGCTCATGGATTTTTGCAGTGGCGGTCCCATATTCATTTTGGGATATTAACTTGTCCACACGATGCGGCCACGCTATCGGCTTGCTGCTCTATCAAAGGAACTGAATTTAAATATGCAAAAAGTAAATAATTATGACTACTTTTAATACAAATTAACGTTAAATGATGATAATATTCATACCTAATTCAGAGCAATTATGTTGAAATCTTTTAACATGCATCACCATCTGACTAATGTATTTGATTAATATTGAAAATGTTTTGAAAGCTGTTTATTAATTTATTGTGTCCTTTAAAGACGACGTATTCGCTATTCGATGTACTTCTCTGGCAAATTATGGATTGAATTAAAATATTTGAAATATTAAATATTTCTCTATTTTCAAACAGTAAGTAATTATGAAAATTTTCATCGCTTAAGACTTTAATGATGACATCTTCATACCCAAATCTGAGCAATTATGTTGATATCTTTTAACATGCATCACCATCTGATTATACACAACTGTTGCCAAATCTAAATTATTTTCTTCACATTTACATTAGAGATTTTTATACTTCCAGAGTAATACAATTCTACAATGTACGAGTACATGGTGGGTGCCATTATTCACCTATTCACCGGTTAGATGTCTTAAAATGGTAAGTTATATTCTATTTTAAAAATGGTTACAGGTTTTAATGATGACACATTCATAAAGAATGCAGACCAACAATGTTGAAATCTTTTAACATGCATCACCATCTGACTCCCCTTACTAAATTTAATATCTAAAAACACGTAAATATATTCGTATAATACAAAACATATTTTTTTTTAGATAATTTTTTGTGATGTCCATTTTTAAGGATCTATGCCGTTAATTAGAATGGTAAGTTAAGTACAAGAACAAGATGTAGCGAGCTGCCTTACCTTAATGATGACAGCTTCATACGCCTCAGAAAATTTATGTTGAAATCGATTAACATGCATCACCATCTGATCCACTTTATTTAGGGCACCTTTAAAACTTTTTCAAAACTTGCATTAATTTGTAAAATTGTTTTTTTTTTTTAGTTGTTGGACCTTTTAAACGGACACTTGGTGAATCTTAAGTTACTCTTTACTTTATTTTTTTAATATACAAAATATAATAATATAAACATAAAAAACTACATTTCACAATAATAAACTTACAACAAAAAGTTACCAAACTGTTTTAACATTTTGCAACCTTCCGAGCATAGGTAAGTTCTTAACATCGCCACAACAACAACAATAACAGAAAGACTACAATCTCTTTGCCCGCGATGCAGCTGCTATTGGCCATGTTATGTTCGGGCGACTCATAAACTTCTTTATGGGCTGTCCTTATGGGTTCATGCTCATTAAAGTCGCGTTTTTTCTTAAAGCTCTCATAGTACCAATCCATGCCGTCTTTACGATCCACATGTTCCACTTGCAGCACATCCAATTCGTTGCGTTTTTGTGCGTTGGCTGTCAACTGCTGTTCACTGGCTACGACTTCATTGTCTGTGCTAGGGGTAGTGCGCTGATACTCCTCCGCAGTTGGCTGAGCTAATTGTTGCTGATATGGTGTATAGACTTTGGTAATGGTTGAACGTCCACCGGTGGCTCTTGAGCTGGGAAATGGGAAGGCTGGCGGAGTGGTGGGCGTACGCACAGTGCCCTGATAGTCATTATTCTGGTAGATTTGGCTCTGGGGTGTACTAGTGGTGAGCCAGGAATGGCTTTTGATTTGTGCCTCGTGTTCTTCTGGTGGCGGTATAAGCAATATTGTCTCTGAAGTGGTGGTTTGTATTAGCGGTGGCGGTTTAAGTAGTGTAACCGACTGTGCCTCAAGATCATCATCGTCGTATTGGGTTTCCAATTGCTCGCTAGAACTACTTGAAATGGTTGGTGTTGCCGGAGCAGATGTAGTAGTGCTAGTTGTCGTTGTGGTGGTAGCTACAGTACCTACTGTAGCCGGTTTGGTAGCACGCAGCGTTGGCATTGTGGTCACATCGGCTTCGACCTCAGTTACAGCATAAGTGTGCGCCTCATTACTGTTTTCCGCGCTGCTAGTGGGAATTGGTCTTGGATGCTGTACTGCTATATCCTGCTGTACAGCAATGGGCACAAAGTTGCGTTCCGCATTGGGTGTTTTTTTTTGTGGCGGCGGTGTTGTGCTTGTGCTTACATTGACCGCCTCTACCACACCCCGACGCTGTTGTGGATCCTGCACAGGCAT
The DNA here is from genome assembly GCA_037043745.1 of Chymomyza amoena. NCBI lineage: Eukaryota > Metazoa > Arthropoda > Insecta > Diptera > Drosophilidae > Chymomyza > Chymomyza amoena. Next base: position 138,688 of record JBAMAX010004346.1, on the reverse strand, counting down.
AAAGCCGCCTACATGAGCCGGCACAATGGGTCTAAAGCCGCCTCTTTCAATACTCGCAGGCTCGCGAAAAGTTGTGCGAAAGACACCAGTCGTGGTAGCTGCGCCGCTTTCATTACTTAATGCTTCCGCCGACGTGGACTCCTCATAACGCTTGCGTGCCGTGGCAGCAGTCTGCTGCTGTTGCAGATACTTTTCAAACTCGGCGCTGTTGGGCTGATACATACGCGTCTTACTGCGTGCCGAGGGTAGATTGATGCTTGCCATGCGATGTGTGGCAGGCATATCTTCGTCTGCGCGTTGCTTGCGTCCACGCTCACCAAAGCCAAAGAAGCGACCCAGACTCAAACTAGGTATGGGATAGCCAAAGAAGGTAAAGGGCGAGCCAGCTGCTCCAGGCTGCTGTGGTCTTCTTGTGAAGTACTTGGTGTGCAGTAACGTATTATTTAAATCGATGTTAGGATTTGCTGTGGCTGTTGGCTTGGGACGCTGTGATGTGCTTAAAACTGTATTGCTAGCATCTGGAGCATCAGTGGAGTCTACATACTGATCGTAAAAGTATTCACTTTCGCTAACCATTGGCCGTTCGCCAGCTTGATGTGTTGCCACATAGGCTTCACACTCATCATTAAAATCTTCGGGCAAATCGCGTTGGAACACATCGCCATGGTCGTTGTGCAAGGGCAGGTGATTGCCATTGCCGTCTTGGCGCTCGTTATTGCTGGTGCCAAAAAGGTCCAGGCCAGAGCACAAACTGCGCTCCATGCGTGCAGCACGCAGAAGGCGCCCATCCTGGCATTTTGGCCCTGGAAACGGAAAGTTTGTTTCCTGCAGCCAAACGGATAGCCACTGCATTTCACAGTTGCAGTCTATCGGATTTCCTGGTGGAATACATAGTAGTGTTAGTTTTAAAAAGTTGTAGTCCACTTATGAATCTCGACTTACCATCCACATCCAATATGGCAATGTTTCCCCGCAAATTACGAAAAGTACGTTCTCTAATAGTACGGAGTTGATTGTTACGCATGGAAAGCACACGTAATCTTGGCATTGTTTCAAAAGGAGAACCCTGTAAGAAGTTGGTCCATGAACAAAAAATTTGTTTAGTTTTTAGTAGGTGTAACCAACCTGTATGCGGCATATCTGATTATTGTCCATTTTTAGCTCAACCAACCAACTGAGTGCCTTGAGCGGCATAGTAGAAACTAGCTTTACACCATTGGTGGACAAGTCCAGTACCTCCAAATTACGCATACTTCGCAGTCCAGTATTCTCCATATTACGAAAATGATTATTAGACAAATTAAGAAAGACCAGCGAGTTGGCATTGTAGAAGCTTTCTGGCGATATGTATCTTAGTTTATTATACTGAAAATGTGTTGCCAGTAGATTAGGCAAATCCTCAAATACATGATCCTTAAGTTCAACTAGCTTGTTGTCAGCTAACACAAATTCCTGCAAATCGTCTAGCTGTTTCAATGAACCCGGTTCCACGTTACTTATCTCATTACTGCTCAAATCTAAATATTGCAATTTGGGCAAATTTCGAAAGGTACCTTGCTGGAGCTCCACAATTAGATTATTGGATAGCCGTATCTCAACCACATTGCGCCAAGCATTGATTACATCAGATTGAACTCGAGAGATTTGATTGTAGCTCAAGTCTATGTCGCGTAAACTGTGCAAATTGGCCAGACCCACCGATATATCCAGTAAAGCATTGCCCGACAAATCCAAGTACTCCAATGAGCGTTGCGAATCAAATGCTGTGGGTGAAATGGTACGTATCAAGTTTCTGGAAAGATCCAACTGTTCCAGGCGACTATTGTTGGAGAAAAAATTGTCTGTTATGGATTCTAATTTATTAGACTGCAAGTTTAGATTGCGAAGCTCGGCAAGTGGCAACAGAGCGCGCTCGTCAGCCTTCGTGACTTGATTCTCTTGTAGGTGCAGCAACTCCAAGCGCTGAATGCCTATAAAAGAAGTGTCGTCCAAAAGGCGTAAACGATTTTGTGCCAGACTCAAGACGCGCAATTCGGGCGCTCCTTGGAAACCGTGTCGGGGCAGCTGTTCAATGCGATTTTGACTGAGATCAAGCATGCGCAGATTAGGTAGCTGAAAGGACTTACTAGCAGCTGCTGGCAATGTGGTAATACGATTTCCACGCAAAGAAACTCGTTCTACAATGCGTGGAAGCCCGGGAATGACTGTTTTCAGCGAATTAAAGCTTGCATCCACCTCAAAAAGACGCTCAAGATGTTGTAAGGTGGCCGGATGCAAATTGGTGAGCTGATTAGAGGAAATATTTAGGGTTTCCAACAAGGGATTGTGTCTAAAACTGTTGGCTGCCAGCTCGGTTAAACCATTTTCGCTGAGATCCAGACGCCGCAGCGAGGGCAAACCTGCGAGCAACTGCGAATCTACAGTAGTAAACTGATTTTGAGCCAAGTCCAAGCCCTTCAGGCCCGGCAGATTCCAAAACGGCAAAGGCAGCGTAGAGGTGAGACTATTATTTCGCATGCGTAGCTCTCTCAAGGCTGGCATGGCCATTAAGGCATCGCGTTCAATCAAACGCAGCTGATTATTGTTCAGATGTAGCTGCTCCAAAGTGCCATGACCGCGCAGTGCGCCATAGGGCAGCTCACTCAGCAGGTTGTTGCTCATATCCAGAAAACGCAGCGTGGGCAGCGAATCAAGCAGCGCTCTCAAGGCCTCCACATTAGAAATTTCATTGTTATAGATGTGCATGGCTTCCACGCCACTGCCGGAAGCTTGCAACAGTGACTCGGGATGTATACGACGTATAAGATTGTTGTGCAGATATATGGTCTTTAACTGCTGTGTTCGCAGAAAAGCGCCATATTGGAGCTCGGTGATGCGGTTATCATTCAAATGTAGCTCGCTTAGATTGGGCAAATCCACAAACGAACCGTCCTCTATGACGTTGATAAGATTGTGATCGAGGCGCAGTTTCTTTAAATGCTCCAAGTCTTTAATCATGCGTCCAATCATGCCTACATCACTGATCTCATTATACGACAGTTTCAGACTAACCAAATTCGGCAGCCGCGTTAGGGCACGCAAATGTATCCAGTTTAAAGCATTGCGACTTAGATCCAAGTTCTTCAGCGAGATAAGTCCGTCAAACAAGCCTGCCTCTAGGCGTGTAAGCCCTACTCCTCCAGTTATGTGTATGTGCTGTAGCTTGGGCAAATGCCGAAAGATATGGGGCTGCAATTCCGTTAGTGTTGCGCTCTGCACACTCAAATAGGTGAGACTTAAAAGACCCGAGAAATCTGGCAGATGCTTTAGCTCATCGCTTTGTATGGTTATGGCCAGCATGTTGATCATGCCATTTAAGCTTTCCGCCGGTATGCTACGTAACTGTGGCTCAACTATAAAGATTTCTACCAAACTATTCTCCAGATCATTCAGCCAACCATTGGACACACGCTCAATGCTATTATAACGCAGCATGAGACGCACAACTTGCAGATTACCAAAGAAGCGTCCTGGTAAAGCTGGTAATTGATTGTTTTCCAGCACGAGCTCATCGATTTTCGTTTTAATATTGCGCTCTACGGCCTTAAGACCATCCATAATCTGTGGCAAATTGCTATGTGAGCACCTGTTTGGAGAGCGAATAAAATTTTTAGAATCGCTGAGTTTACACAGTACTGAATTGAAATAAAAGATTGGATTTCTCAAAGAAGTAAAATCGTAAAGTCTATATGAAACCTAATATGTAAAATCGGTCAATTATTATAATCTTATATAAATTAGCAATATATTCCTCCTACCATATTTGTATCTCCTTGTCGCGAAGCGAACAACGACATGGCAGTATGGCCTCGGATGGTGGACAACTGTCAGCTGTCGCGAAGGCTGGCCAGGCACATAGCAGCAGCAGGCAATGTAGCCAGAGCACTGGCACACCAAGCATCATTTTTTTTTAGAGCATATAGATCCTTTTGCCTCTTTGGCACATAGTTAAAATAGGGATGTACCTCTATAGCTGTGAATAAGTTAATTTTTTGTTATTATCGGATTCTATAAAGACGAAGTTTGAGCAACAACGTCCAAATATCATTGATCGGATAAGTTTGAGGATTTCCAGAATGTTATGATATTTTTCTTGTATCAAAGCACTGAAGAACTTGTTTAAGTTTCTTCCTTTCAAACTTTTTTGGCTTACATTGTATTTTAAAAATATTTTCTTAAAAAGACACGATGGGTAACAATATTTTTCTTAGAGCAAGAGAGGAAAATAGAAAGACTACAACACGAATAACTGAATTGTCAATTGTCACGTTCGACAAGGAAATTTAGTATTTCTTATCATGGCGTCAAATAGAATTATTAAATACTACAAACCCAATTTAAAAAACTTTGAGGAATGAATTAAGAACACAAATTTTGAGCACGTGCCCATCCTAAGTGTGAAAATCTAGGGTTAAAAATAATTGTTATACCTATCTGCTGAAAGAAATAAAAATATGATTGAAGACAAAAGAACATAATGAGTATATAAATAAAATTTTATTTTACTATGAATTCGTAACATACAACGTTCAAATTCGACATTTTAATAATTTTCTTTGTCGTCTACGTAGTTTTATGACTAATATTTCAAGGTCTCTCATAAGAATTAATTTCTATAAAAGTGCTCATTCCTTGAAACGGTTAATAAAATAGCTGGAAAGAACTTTTGAATTGGTAATACCGTTCTATAAATATGAACTAATAATATAGCTACCAGTGTTACCATAAGTTGTATATCAGTTGAACGAACTGTTTATAATATTTATAGAATTATAATATTGTAGATAGTGATAAATTATATTAACAGATAGATTAAGGACACCGAAGTTTTTGTACTTTATATGGTTTTCTATTTGCTCGATAAAATTGTAAGATATTAATTATTTTTAAAGCAGTGATTTTAATTAGAAGGCACAAGGAGGCACAATAAAAATTTTACGTCTTTGAGTCACATGACATACCAACTCAACATTTTATTCTAGACCATCACCAGACTTTGTTACAAAGGTGAAAAAGTATTTTTCTCCATCATCTTATATTCTATTTGTCTTCTCGATCTGTTTAATTTTGTTTCTCAAAACCACGACGGAAACCCTTGGACGCTAGCTACCGAGTAACTTCAAGGATGTGGCCAAAATGAAGGCACAGATATATTTTACTCTTGTTGTTCAGTTATGGGTTTCGTACGCTAGAATGGGATTTGGTTAACATTCTGCTTCGATGCATAGTACACAGTCTGGCTGACCAGAAATTTTACAATTTTGATAAAGTATAAAAATCAATCGATTCATGGATGGCCACGAAAGATTCATCGTTTTTTCAGCTTATGCATGTTGCAACAAAAAGTTAAGATAAGTTTTTCTCATTTAAATGTCAAAATCGGGATGAACCGACTATTATCGGTGCCGAATTCAGTAAAGAAACTTCAATGTTGTAAAATTGCTTAATGGCATTGAAAACACATATAGACGATTCTTCTGCAATGATCCATTGGAAATACCCTTGATTATATGCTAAAAAAAATGACCACACGTCGAGACTTAAGCCTCTGCGTCATTTATTTGATCATATTCGGTATTCGAAACAACTATAAATCAATCTATTACCAATATATAACAAAATGTACAAAATTATCAGCCAGGTAACTTCAACCTGAAGTAAATCAAATCGACAAAGCAAAGCTACGCGAGATAAGCACCTGCTCGATACCTTGTCTATAAAAGTGCGACCAATGCCAATCATAGTTCAAAGTTATTTAACTCTCCGCGACGAAATGCGCATCTTTTTCTACATTTTGCTTTGTCTGAGCGTTAGTTGGGCCCATGGCCTTACTAAGGCCGGGATTAAGGAGAAGCTGGGCAAACCACATGTGGAACTACTCGATATGGTTAAATCGGATGAACGCATAAGCTCCCATGGCTATCCAGTTGAGACACACAAAGTGGAGACCAAGGATGGTTATGTGCTGACACTTTATCGCATACCCTATTCCCATAAACTGGCGAATGAGGATAAGGAACGCCCAGTAGTGCTCTTGCAGCATGGGCTCTTCAGTAATTCCGATTGTTGGCTCAGTAGTGGTCCAGATAACTCCCTGGCTTATCTGTTAGCCGATGCAGGCTATGATGTCTGGTTAGGCAATGCCCGCGGCAACATTTATTCGCGGGAGAATACAAAGATCTCACTGGACAGTCATAACTTCTGGCATTTTGACTGGCACGAGATTGGCACTATTGATATTCCAGCTATGATTGATTATATCTTGCAAGAGACTGGCCAGCAGCAGCTGCACTATGCTGGTCATTCGCAGGGCACCACCGTGTACTTTGTAATGCTCTCCGAGCTGCCGGAATACAATGCTAAAATCAAGTCGGGTCATATGTTGGCACCCTGTGCTTACTTTGGTCATGGCAGCTCGTTTGTGTTTAAGTATCTGGATCCATTGGTGGGAACACCTGGTGGCGTTTGGAACTCTCTGTTTGTTGACGCGGAACTAATACCACGCAACTCTTACGTCAATCGCATGGCAGACACAGCTTGCGGTGAGCATGGCATAGCTGAGAATATCTGCAAAAATGGTTTTTTGTTGTTTGCCAATGGAGGCTATGAGAACACCAACATTGTAAGAAAATCTTTTAATCTGTACAATAATTGCATCAATATATCTTCTTTTTTTTTTTTTCTTTTTAGAGCTCAATGCAAATTCTAATAGAAACGCATCCTGGCGGCTCTTCCAGTAATCAGGGCATACATTATTTACAGCTTGACGTATCACACAAGTTCCGTCAATATGACTGGGGCACTAAGAAGAACAATGAGCTATATGGCCAGGATACACCACCAGATTATGATTTAAGCCAGATTACCGCTGCGACTCACTCGTATTCCAGTCATAATGATGCATTGTGCTCTCCAGAGGATGTGGACACTTTGGTGGCCAATTTCCCTCACTTGGTTGAGGATCATCGCGTGCCAGTACAAAGTTTTAATCATTTGGATTTCATTGTGGCCAAAAACATGAAGGAATTGGTCAACGACTTGGTTGTGGAACGTATTAACTCTTATGAAAGTCACTAAGCAAATGAAAACAAAATAAATACCAGAAACAAATTGCCTAGTGTATTTTGTATTTAAAGTATACATATAGTATATAGGAAAAATTATAAGCGTAGACCTCTTCAAATAATACGTACATATGTATATATAATATATAAATACATACATATAAATATAAGTAGGTACATACATATGTATACATACGTACGTATAATGCAAAAAGCCTCCTGCTCATATTGTTATACAAATTGATTACGATAAGATATGACGCTCTAGTTGTTATTAATGTTCTTGAATTCAAAATCGATAAAAATACCTCTAGTTCTTTTCTGCGGCTTTCAGAGAGATTACCCGCTTAAATCTCAGAACTTGGAAACCTTTTAAAAATTTTGCAAGCTATGTTTCACGCCATCATTATTTAAGCTGCTAATCTCTCTAAATACCGCAGAAAAGAACTATTGTATTGGTAACTACAAGTCGCCTTCCAAGCTGGTAGGTCCACCACAGACTAAATTTTTATTCTACGCCAGATTAAAAAAAAAACAACGACAGCATAATAAGGGAATGTGTATACAAAGTCTTTTTTTTTTTCGGGATACCAGTAACGTTGATACGCCTAGTAAAATCTACTATGGCGAACGTCAAGAACACTTTGATAGTCCAAGCGAGAATTTCCGACCGAATTCATATCACACAATGGTCTGCGTCAAGGAGAGAGATATCGAGTCTTCTTTTTAATCTAGCCCTGGAATACGTTTTCAAGAAATCGAAAGTTAATACAGTGGGAACCATTTTCTTAGTAGGAGATATTGGGGTAAAATACGCCACTGTTGCATTTTTGAGACAGCCAAAGGGCTGATAGGATCCTAAGTAGGCAGTTCTGGCTGCAGTAAATGCCTCGAATATTGAACTTTATAAAATCTATATTTTGGTGCGTTAAAATTAAAAGTTATTTTAAAAATATTAAGAAGATTACAAATTTTTCAATTTGTGTCTTTACGCGGGCGAATTATTTAAATTGACATAGATATCACTGCTACATCGATACCAGCCTAAAAAGAAAGCTTTATACTTACATCTTAAAAAAGAGCCCAAAAAAAAAATGGATCTTATAGTATAGTAAATGAACAAAAAACTAATATCCTGATTTCAAAAACACCAGAAACAATAAGCCGTAGATACGGCCAGAACATCATTATTCATGACAATTACCTCGGTTTCAACATAAATATAGACAATAATATAACGCGTTGAATAGACCAAAGAATTACATCTGCGTACAAATGTTATTTTGTAGTCCTTAAAGACACTTGAAAATTAAAAACTATTTACCACATCATCTAAAATTTTAATTCAAATATCGCTCACAATAGTTTGTGGATTAATTTTAATTTGTCCAATAATTCTTTTTATACCCTGTACCGTATGGTACCAAGGGTATATTAAGTTTGTGCAAGCCGAAAATGTATGTAACATATAGAAGGAGACGTCGGAGACACCCCAAAGTTACCTAAAATATGATCAGGGTGAATAGAGAAAGTCGATTTACCCATGTCCGTCTGTCCGTCCGTGTGAACGCCTAGATCTCAGAGATGGTAAGAGCTAGAGTTACCAAACTTTCACATTAGATCCCATATTATTCCATAGGAGGCAAGTTTATTTTATTTTTTTGATATCGGGGATAAATTATATAGCTCCCATGGGGGTGTTTGAGACGACCTCGACAATAAAAAAGCGTTTTAGATGAATAATTCGTTTGTTTATGAAGATATCGTAACGAAATTTGGTGTTCGAAAGTTTTTTATAGTTCCCAATCACTGTACCAAATTTGATCGAAATCGGTTGACTATATCATTTAGCTCCCATAGGACCGATCGGCCGAAATAACTTTTTTAAAGAAAAATTCGCTATATTTCGTTTTTTAATAAAGATATCCTAACCAGATTTGGCGTTTGGAAATTTTTTAGACCACTTAAGCAATGTGCCAAATTTGAACAAAATCAGTTGACTATATCATATAGCTCCCATAGGTCCGATCTTCCAAAAAATCGATTTTTTAACAAAATTTGTTGTGTTTCGTTTGTTTGTTAAGATATTGGGACCAAATTTGACATTCGTGAGTATTTTATAGTTCCTAAGTACTGTACTAAATTTAATACAAATCGGTTGACTAGATCGTATAGCTCCCATAGGACCAATCGTTCCAAAAACACGTTTTTTATACAAAATTCGATGTGTTTTGTTTGTTTGTAAAGATATTTGAAATAAATTTGGCATTCATATCTTTTTTAAGGTATTTAAGCACCGTGTCAAATTTTATTGAAATCGGTTGACTATATCATATAGCTCCCATAGGAACGATCGGTCAAAAAAAATTTTTGCTTAAAAATTCTTCTGTTTTTGGTTTTTTGTGAAGAAATCGGACTTTATTACAAGCTAGTGGTACAGGGTATCCTAAAGTCGTCCGCGCCCGACTTTACGTCCGCCATTTTTTTTTCTAATTTTGTAGCTGTTTACAAAAAACGAAAATTTTTTTGCGAATCTAATCGTTTATTAATATCGTAATGGAATATTTCTTGGATTCTGCATAAAAAAACTTTTTGGGCTAATCATGAATAATTTCAAGTCATCATGAATTTTCAGCCATTATCCGCATAGCACTTGAATTAAGAATATATTTTCAAGCTATCCAGCATTACTTTTTTTCCAAAAACTCCAAAAATTTTAAAAATAAAGTGAACAGATCATATGAGCTACATTTCGTTTTTCACACAGTCCCAGCATGCTTCATAAATATGACGGACATGCGTAGGACAGGAAGTTAGGTATACGCCACTATCTTGTGCAATAGCCAAAAAGCCAAGACCAAGTTCCTCAAATGTATCCACTACTAAATAACTCTACCATGTTTGGGTCTCTACTGCAGCTGCGCAACAAAGTTCCAAAAAAAAAGAAACTTTTTGTGCCAAGAAGCGTAACATACCTTTTCAACAAAATTTTGTAATCATTTAACAACAAAAAAAAAACCGAAACAGAAACAGCAGCAGTAAAACTTTGGCGTCAAGTGAAACGGCTCACAGCTGCCATTTGGATACTACCAAGTAGTATTATAAACATAAGCAAGGGGCTAAACTAGAGACTGACTGCCTCAGCTTGGATGGATGTACGCATGCGCGCCGAGTTTACAACAAACGAACCTTGAAATTATTGTCGTTTTCATCATTATTGTCTGTAATTTCTTTTGCCTTCAGTTGCAGCTTGTATTGTAGTATCAACTGAAGCTGGTTTACTTTTGCACGCCTTTGGGGCACACTTTGGATGTCTTGGTGGCGCAACTAAATGTGGCTTATGCTGAAGGTCTGTTTCAGTTTGTTTCTGGCGACATTTTCACCAGTTCTGCCAGTTTGCTCTGATTTCTTTTGAGTCTCTTCTAATTAAATAACTGTTGATAGTTCTTTTGTTTTTGCTGCTAACTAAAACGGTTTTTATATGCTATATAAATACAATGTTTAGATGAAATGTTTAAGATAGTTTCAAGACATAGAGATGGGCCAAATAACTGTGCCATCCCATGGAAAAAGTTTAGTTAGTAGCTCTAGTTATATCCTTACTCGCAGCGTACTCGTATTATCCCAATTATTATTTTTCGATTATTGTAACACAATACCTAAATAAGTGTAACAAATATTTTCAAAGATGTATTAATTTGTATTGCAACTCTGCGTGTTGTTTATTTATTAGCACAAATTTTTACACACTTAAAACTTTTGCAAATTTTAAGCCCACTTATTTATTTGCTTTGCTGTTTTTCACTTCACTTTCGATCGCACTTTTGCTTTTATTTTAATTTTCTATTGTATAATTTAATTAAAACACAAAAAAAACTTAAGATTTTTCAGTTTCTTGCCGACTTGCCGAACCGTCTCGTTTGAAATACACGCCAAAACTGTCTTCAACGTTTTCGAGTTAGTAAACATTCAGCGGATTACTCAAGATTTCTACAAATGTTTTGAGTGTAAAAATGTTTTGGTGGGGGAGTGTGCCCGCACTTTGCTTCCTGCCTTTGCAATATCATAGCATACTTTGGCCACACTTGGCTGATTCTCACTCATACTCGGCATACTTAAGTGGCATATAAAAATTGGCTAGCCAAGAAGTGGAAGACTTGGCTCAAAGCGCCAGCTTCAGACACGCATACAGCAGGTAGAGCTGGTGTTTTATGGATCCTAAGTTTTATTTATGACGTTAGCTGAACTGTGACCGAGCTCAGAGGTCGCATTTAGATGCGCTGAGCGGTTAGACATTAGACATTGGTTTTTTCTGGGCTGGGTTTTTAATATAGGCTTAAAATAAAATTGCAAGCGAAATTAAGGAGTTATTAATAACAGTTTTCAAGGTCAGTTTTAAAGACGCGCAGGCACATAAAAAAATTAGACATTAACGTTTCTCCTTCTTATTGAAAGTAGTGCATAAATTTATAGCTCTTTTTTAAGATTCATCGGTGGAACAACGAACTTTACAGGCTTTACGCCGACATTGACATAGTTTTGCAAATATTTATGTAGCCTGGTTCCAATTTATGCTGCTTTTAGATACAGAAGCCGGCAAAAAATATATGTAGTCCGTGACGTCTTCAGAGAAGATGAGGGGAGCAAGGCCGTGTTTTTCGAAAGAAGGCGGTATTGCCAAAGAATATGATACCACTTTTTAATCTATATTTTTAGGATTTTACATTGTACAATGCGTGAACCAGACACATTTCTAAATCTTACCTTTAAACGTACACTAGCAACGGAACTGTAACTGGGAGTAAAGAATAAGAATTTTTAATTGGTTAAATATTTTAGCAAAAACAATTTTTTTAAAAAGCATCTGTCAGTAACTCAGTCGGAAAACTAAATAATTGAGATAAAATTTACTATGCTGACAGTTCTCTTTGATTTTCGTGATGTTGTGCATTATGTGTTCCTTCCGCTGAGGCAAAAGGAACCGGAATAGTGGCGAGGCAACTCATGGTTTTTGCACCATCACAATACAAAGCCTCACACTACAATTATTCTATTCGACTATTTCGTCACCGAATTCACCAGATATTGCACCGTGCGACTTCTGACTATTCAATAAACTTTGCAAGATTCAGAGCAAATAATTGCACTTGGTCCTCTATTCAATCTTCGTCTTTGCACACCAAATGGATCCATAAAGTATATAAACTGATGAATCGGAATTATTGCCCACATGAGGTTTTGGATGCACAACTGTTTATAATGTTCGCCGTTGGTGCTAACTTGAAATTGCTAACTTGCTAAATTGAAAATTGACCATTGAACGTATTAGTTTCACAGATTTGGTATGTTGCAACTTTTGAACGAAATACTAAATGGATTGTTTACAAATCGGAAAAGACTTTAAACATCTTCGGAGTCCGTAAGGGCTGTCTTGCATCACTGGTTCTAATATATTTATAATCGCCATAAAAGATATACTACGTCATGTTCTAGATGGAAAAAACAGAATCATTCCCTGAACGTTTACGGAGCAGCTTGAACGTTTGTTTCCTCTCTGTTCGAGATAATGATATGCAAGGCAACTTTGGTCGAAAAAGCTGTTAAGCACGCTCTTCAGGGAAATGTGAAAAAAACAGAGGCTTTGAAAGTGAACGCCAACAGAGAAGCCCACTTTTTAATCCGGAACTCATTATCCTACCTTGGCAGTGTCATTGCTGCAGACGATGGCAGACATAGAAGTCAGTGTGGCTAAAGCTGCAGCTGCAGCTGCCTTCGCGCAACTCCAAAAGATTTGGAATTCCAATTTTATGTCGGACCAGCGCCAATCTATAAACATATTGAACGGCAGGTGGCGCTAACTCGCTGGTCGTAGCGCATTGTTTGCTAATTTTCAAGGAGCGGGAAGACTTTGCAAGCGTTCTTACCGTTCTACCGCCTAAAATACAAACTTCTTGGTATACCTTCGATTACAAATTAAATATTAAAATCAATTTTACAATTGAGCTAGAGAAATTTTTGGTCAAAACCTATTTTTACTGTACTAAAGTTGCTTTTAGCAGTCTAGTTGTTGAGAAATTTAAGCAGCTAATCTGTTTTTCCTATTTACTCATGACGGGAAGTCCTGAATCGGATTTCTTTAGCTGTTAGGTGAAGAAATCCACACAAGTCAGTCGGGTTGAAAAATTCTTTCAGAATTTTGTCTTCAGTCAAATGAATCCGGTTATGGATATTCAAAGCAGCTAGACCATTAAGGCGCTCTTGTCCCATCGTATTCCTCAAATAACTTTTGAGTCTTCTCAAGGTTGAAAATAAACGTTCTGGAGTTGCTGTTGTAACCGGCAATACTGCCAAAACTCGTAATAACGTATTGACATTGACGTATTAACCGAGTTTCAAGGTGCGCGCTCACATATCCGGGCTGAACAGATTTCTCTGGATTATCTCCCGGTTCCGGATTTTCACTCAACGGCCCTATTTGTAGAGATATGGATTATGCTGGTTAAAGTGCCAAAAACGGAAGATACGTCGACATGGTTACCGCTTGTCATATCTCCGCCTCAAGATATACTTATCTTATATCTTACTTCTTTTTGGCTACAATCAATTTTTCGAAGAAAAGTTGCTCTCTTGTTTCATTTTACTTTTATTTTTGTTGGCATCGAGTGCTACATACCATTTTCATTTCCTCGCCATATAACCAAACTCAACTCTGTTTTTTGTCCAAATCAAATTAAGAGCCTCATGAGGCACTTAAATCACATTTTTGTGAGTTACTTTTTGCCATGTTTGTCAGTTACATAAAGCGTCGCCAGTTTCGTGGCGCTTGGCTGCCTCTTGGTATGTGAAGTGGGGGACATGGGTCTAAAGATGCGTCTAACTATAACGCTTCCCTAATATATTTAATTTATTGTATGATTAGTGGAAAAAAATAGTTTTTGCCTCTTTTGCTTTAAGATTTCATTTTTTTTTTATGAGGTTTTGCGTCGTTGACTGCAAGTTGAAAAAGTGAAAATCATGTTTAACTAAATACAAATATTTACAACGTTCTGTTTACAGTCGTTTTCTTAAAAAAAAAGTAAATAAATTTAGCATAATATTTTTTGCAATTGGCAAAACTTGCGTCATGCACTTTGTGTAAAAATTAAAATAAATTTCCGGCAAGCCTATGGTTTTTAACCTATTGATAAGATTTTATTTTAAATTAAATTCTATTGCATTCGCAGTAACTCTTCTAATAATAACGATGCCTATTACAGGTTCATCTGTCGCCTTATCTCGCGTCCTGCTATATTGATAAGATTGTCTAAATGAAAGTGTTATTGCATTTCCATACTAGCATAATGAATATAAATGACCCTTGTAAGCCACGTGCTCATAATTGAAACTGTTCAAGTTACAATGAATCAGCTAGACAGGCAGGTTGGATCCACTCTCGGGCAGAAACACAACTACATAGAAAACATAATTGACAGTAAAATTCAATTTCAATTTCAAGGTTATTTTAATTTGACTAAAATATTTTTTTTTTTTGTATTTGTCAACGTCACATTTTTTTTAAAGGGGGCTGACAAAAATTGGACTACGTTGCTGTGTAGAATACGCTCTTTATGAGACTTGACAGGTTTTTAGAAACAAATTTTAGGAATATCTAAAGGGGACTCAACCGAAAAAAAGGAATCCATCTAAAATACGCTGCTGTCTATCTTCCAATATGTTTCTCTCTCTCTCTCTCTCCCTTTGTAAATCGAAGGTAAACTGAATTAATTTGCTTATATATTACATAATTGTTACTTTTTTAATGATTATAAGGAACTCATTTTGACAAATTCCATTAAATTATATAAATTCCTACATTATTTATTAATACGAAAATAGAAATTAATGATTATTATTGATTGAACACAAAATGCGATTTATTGGATTACTAGAAAAATAATTATTAAAAATTTTTGGGAAGGCTGTGAAAAATTTTGACGTTAAATTGGAAGAAAAAAACTATTATTTTTATTATTATTGATTATATAATTTTTTATCATAAAATGTAAAATGTATCTTGCCTATTTGTATTTATGTCCGATTCTTTCTTCTGTATTAAATTATCTATTTACTGCGAATTATTTAAGCAACGAATAAATTTTTTTTTACAAAAATTATCCTAACCAACTACTATGAAGCACTTGCAAATCTGTAAATATAATAAACATTATAAACGCAACATATCTGTACGATGCCAAAACGTACCCATCGAATTGTTTTTCTTTTAAAAGGAATGCATTTTTTTATTTTAAATTAAAATTTCATATTAAAATATGGCAAGATCTTAATATCCCAAAAACCATAAGAAATGTTTAGCTTATAATATCTATGATTGGGTTATAAGGACTAACAGGCCAGGGATGATTCATTTTGAAAGATTCGATGATCCTCGAATTAAAACTTATATGAATTGCCCAGCCTAAGCAAAGTTTTGTATATGTATATACCTACTTATTTATTATTTAACAAATATAGCTTTAGCAGAGTTAAAGCGATTTGTTTGATGTTTCCTTGAGGAGCTTGTAGTCCCTTAAAGGCGCGACCCCAAGGTGGCGGATAGGGGAAAGTCTTCCATACATGGGTGGTAGGAGGGAAATGAAATACGTCCCGCGGACCAAACAAGCCAGAGTAGACGCACTCCATTATAAAATCATCACGGTCGCCACACAGACCTTAAAATGGGTTGCGTTGGGCTAGTAGCCCGACAGAAAAAAATCCCTTATTCAAGAAACGGTAATTCCGTCCTAGGCTCCGACCAGGATTAACATTATGTATTTAAATTTTCTTTTTTTATTTACTAAATGGTGATATTTAAGGAATAAATAATATATGCAACCTACAACAACCAAAACGCTTGTAGTAGCACCCACTTTTGGGGGCCTGTCCCTCACTATTTGCGTGAAGAACACCCTGTATGAACATATTAACCGAACTCGTTTTATCATATTGCTTACATGTGTATTCCGCATTGCCGAAATGGAAAACTCACGCATAATCGACTGGTCTATGTTTCTATAGTGGTATGATTTTTTATTTTTTTTTTTTGTTAGGTATTTGACGGGCCTCCACGACATAAAGCTTTTCACCGCTTTCGCTTTTTATTGCATTAAATAAATGCGAACCAAGCAAATTTTTGTTTGCCATGGCGACAATACGCTACGTTACTAGAGTCTCTCATGCTCCTCGTAATAAATCAAAAAACTAAAACGTTTTTGATTTCGTGCCAACACAACAAAAGTACCGAGCAACCGAACTGTGTGTAGTTCGACTAATTTGCGGATCAGACCCCCAACAATATATAGCGGAAATCTCAAGGCGGGCTAGACAGCGCTTGTGAAAAATATTTGCAAATTTCAAAATCAGTTCTAAATTGTCACGCTGCGGGTTAAGACTGTGATTCTGTGATTTCCATTGCGATTGTGTGTTGCAAAATGTTGCGCAAGTGTCTTACAAGTCTCGTGCAACATCCAGGCCAAAGTCTGGTGCTTAAGCATAAGCCCGTGCTGCATCAGCTGTTACAGCGTCAGCTGCATGAGGCACCAGTGAGCAGACCTCCTAAGATTCTTATAACTGGTTGGTAACCGATTGTGCAGTTATTAATACATTGAAGGCCATCATCAGATGTTGACAGCAGCAACCTTGAAAGAGCTGTTTAATTAAGAGGGAAAATTCCTATGTTTTTTAGGTGGCCTGGGGCAGCTGGGCATTGAGTGTGCCAAGCTGCTGCGTTCACAGTACGGTGATTCTAATGTTATACTCTCGGATATTATAAAGCCCAGTCAAGCAGTGCTCGAAAGTGGACCATATATATTCGCTGATATTCTGGACTTTAAGGGTCTACAGAAAATAGTCGTGAATCATCGTATTGACTGGTTGATACATTTTTCGGCTTTGTTAAGTGCCGTGGGAGAGCAGAATGTGCCGCTTGCGGTGAGGTAAGGCATTAATTATATTAACGAAATGGTTTAAAAAAGTTGGTTTAAGTTGGAGTCGGTAAAAACTTTTGGATATGAAAATGTGTACAATAGTAAAATAAATGGTTAACCAAAATTTAGCACAAAAATTTAAAAAATCCGAAAGTTCTCCAGAGTTTACAAATAATGTTGCGGTTGAAAAATAATCAAAGTGAAAATATAATTTTAATATAAACTGATCCTTATCTTAATTTTTATTAAAAAATATGGCGTACTTAAAGTCGGGCGCTGAAGACTTTGGAATACCCTGTACCACTAGCTTGCAATAGACTCCGGTTCCTTCATAAAAAACCAAAAACAGAAGAACTTTTAAACTGATCGTTCCTTTGGGAGATGAATGCCGCATTTTTGTATAAAAAACGTTTTTTTTTGAAACGATTCCTCCTATGGGAGCTATATAATATAGTCTTCCAATTTTAATAAAATTTGGTACAATGCTTGAAACCTATAACAAAACTTACAAGTGCCAAATTTGGTTCCAATATCTTTACAAACAAACGAAACACAACCAATTTTATTCAAAAATCGATTTTTTGAAAGATCGGCCCTATGGGAGCTATATAATTTAACCCCGATATCAAAAATTTGGGTACAATGCTTGTGTTCTCTTCTGACCGCCAAATCTGGTTACGATATCTTTATTTAAAAATGAAATATAGCGAATTTTTTATAAAAAAAAGTTATTTTGGTTATTATTTTGATTGATCAAACTTGGTACAGTGCTCGGGAACTATAAAAAACTTTCGAATGCCAAATTTGGTAACGATATCTTCATAAACAAACGAGTTATTCATCTAAAACTTTTTTTTTCGAGTTCTTCTGAAGCACCCCTATGGGAGCTATATAATTTAAACCCGATTTAAAAAAAATAAAATAAACTTGTCTCCTATGGAATATCTAATGTGAAAGTTTGGTTACTCTAGCTCTTACCATCTCTGAGATCTAGGCGTTCAAACGGACAGACAGACGGACATGGGTATATCAACTTCTCTAGTCACCCTGATCATAATTTAGGTAACTTTGCGGGGTCTCCGACGATTCCTTCTATATGTTACATACATTATCGGATTGCACAAACTTAATATACCCTTTTTACCATACGCTACAGGGTATAATAATAAAATAATAGTTTTCGTTTATTTTGTCAGGGTAAAACAAGACGTAATACAATTGATTGACCGGAATCACGTTTCTTAAAGTAAATATAGTTCTGATTTTTCGAAATAAGACTAAAAATAATTTTTTGAAGGGATAATCGGAAACTAGCATTAAAAAATGTGGTGGAATACCCTGCACCTTTTTCCTCGAGCAAATTTTTTATGTATATTCCTACTAAGAACTTTCCAATTGTAATTTTTTTTTTTTTGTGAAATTCGATATTTATACCTATAAGTTCCGAACATTTTTTCGGACTATGATGAAACTCGAAAGTTACGTCAAAGACGCTATTTAAAGTATACGGGGTAAGCTTCAAGTTTGTGGGAGAAAACACGGTAAATGGGGGGTCCGCATCTATAAAATTTTGATGTGAATGTGTTATTAGAGCCACATAAATCAACTTACCAAAAATTGTGATTCGAGGTCTCTTGTAACCATAATTAGGAAGAGTCAAATATTGACGTAGTTTGTATATTTTTGACTATAGCTTTTGCTGTATTTGTCCGACTTTGTTCATTTTTGACACACAGATGCATGGAACCATAACGCATCACTCTGTTAAATTTCAGATGAAAAAATTTAACGGTGTTGCCAAAAACCGCGTTAATTTACAGGGGGGGAAACGGATGAAGATATTGACATGATTCAACAAACTTCATCTTCTCAGGAAATATGCGCACCAGCTGGTAAAGCTTGGTTTTTCTAGCTCTTCTAGTCTCCGAAATCGCTACACGAGGTTATGATAAGCATTTTGGTATAAAAAAATTGGGGTCTGCCGCGCCTCCTTCTGTCCGTTACATACATTGCAGAAATCTAGTATACCCTTTGTACTTTTAAGTACAAGGAATAAAAAGAAATCAGATAATTATTTAACTTAATTTCACTAAATTGAACTCAGTTTATTTTGAAAGTTGTGGAGTAAAAGAATTAAATTCGTAAGACAAATGGCTCTTAAGGTTTCAATTTTACTTTAGTTTACGTCTCATACAAATTTATAGTGCACAAATTTGTAGTGCTCCAAACCTTATAGATAAAGGGAATGAAACGAAGAACGCACAGCCAAAACTTTAAGAGCTGGTGTGGTTGAGTTAGGGAGTTCAGAATGTTTATCACTCACTAAGAGTAGGTATTGGAAAGACGGAGTAATAAAATTGTATTACTTTAATAAGGGGACGGTGTTTGTGGCGCCATCTATAAGTCATATTATGTACTTTTCAGCCATTATGTTATTTGTTATTTTTTAGGGGCATCCTTTCGATTCAAAACTGAATTCAAACTAGAAATTTGGGTTTGCACAAGCTACGTCTATTTCTCATGCTATCGATTAGATAACTAAACCACTTAAAATGAAAACTTCAATAGTTTATTTTATATAAACCACAAAACAAATTTGTTCCTGATTTTCTTTTTGCTAACAGAGTTAACATCGAGGGAGTGCATAATGTCATTGAACTAGCCAAACAATATAGGCTGAGAATTTTTGTGCCCAGCACAATTGGTGCTTTTGGACCCGACAGTCCTCGCAATCCCACTCCAAATGTGACGGTAATTTAATCAACTAACTAACTGCAGTTTGTTCGATATTTATATCTAAAGCTTACTTTCAGATACAACGGCCGCGCACTATTTATGGCGTTTCCAAGGTGCATGCTGAACTAATAGGCGAATATTATTATCATAAGTTTGGCTTGGATTTCAGATGTCTACGTTTCCCGGGCGTCATTTCAAGCGATCCACCAGGCGGTGGCACAACAGGTTAGCTAGAGCTATACTATATATTGTTACTACAAGATACTTATCGCAAGTAAACTATGTCGCATTACAAGCTTTATTAAACAGAAGAAAGCGAAATTGTATCAATCATTTGAATTTTCTGCTTTCTGACGACTATTTCAGATTATGCCGTTGCCATATTCCACGATGCCTTGCGTACTGGCAAATACAATTGCTATCTGCGACCTGACACACGCTTGCCCATGATGTATATAGAGGATTGTTTGCGGTAACTGTGCCTATGTACTTATACTACAAAAGCTGACCATTTGGTTTTACTTCTTAGTGCGCTGCTGGAGTTTATGCGTGCTCCCAATGAACAGCTTAAACGTCGCGTTTACAATGTGACCGCCATGTCCTTTACACCTGAGGAGCTTGTAGAGGAGCTTAGCAAGCATGTGCCCAAGCTGCATGTCACCTATCAACCGGATAGTCGTCAGGAGATTGCCGATGCGTGGCCGCAAGTATTTGATGATTCTGATGCGCGACGTGATTGGAATTGGCAGCATAAATACGATTTGCGTAACTTGGTGGACTTTATGGTCAAGGACGTTCAGGAGAACTATATTAATGCAGATAATGGCGAACGCCAAACCTTAAAAATATAAGAGAAACAGTGAGCTAAAGTTGTATTCCCAATCAAGTATTTTTAATCAAAAATGATCAATTAATGGCATTTAGTTGCTTGCATTTATCTACTGGATCAAATTTTCCATGTATTTATGTACAATTAAAATATTTAAAAAATATAATAATTAATACGTAATAAGTATTTTAATTGATTTTAGACATTTTTTTACTGCGACTATAGGAATAAAGGATTCGACAAAAGTATAAGTTTAGATAGATAACGAATATCTTAAGAAAACCAGTCGAAAAATTTTGATGTTGAAACAAATTGAAAGGACAAAAATCAACGAAGCTTTTTCGCTTGGCGCCCTCATCCGCATACATTTCGCCAAGGTACCCTTTAATAGTTGCATCACTAAGGAAATGTTAGTATATAGATCTATGTTCATGCCAATAGCAACCAAACAAAAATTAGAAAAAAAATGGTTGAACCACAGCAACGTCGATACCATAAATAGGTTCTTAGATAAAAAAATGTACTGGTAAAATAAATCCCACATATGACAGTTTTTGAGCTTACTGTAGTATATAGCTTATTATTAATAGTATTATAAAATATAGTATATAAATACATTTAAAAAAATGTAATATGGATTGTTAGGAGGAAGGTCGAAAATTGGTGCATTTTTGCACACCTACAGAGTGTTTTTTAGATGGTCACAACTTTGAGTTGGCAACACTGCTTTATCTGGCAAACCATTTAACTGTTTTTTGTTTGTTTATGAAATTATCCTAACCAAAATTGGCAAATAATAAATCTTCTGGATTTCTTAAGCAATATATCTGATTTTATTGCAATGTGGTGTCCCAAAGTCGTGCGCTCCCGACTTACGTGCGCCAATTTGTCAATTCTGAATCAATATACATATCATCATCGTCATCGTATGGCCATTACAACCCGCTCTCGGGTTACGACCGACCTCAGCAGCTCTCGCCAGGCGTCTCTGCTTTGCGCGCGCCTTCTCAAATTAGAAATACCAAGGGAGGATAGGTTCTCCTCCACTTGATCTCTCCATCGGAGTCGTGGTCGTCCCCTCCGTCTTCCTTCGTCGGCTTTCGCTTCGAATACCTTTTTCGCTGGAGCATCATTATCCATACGTACGACATGGCCGAGCCAGCGCAGACGTTGTATTGTGATACGCTGCACAACATCCATGTCGTCGTAGAGCTCGTACAGCTCGTGGTTCATCCGTATGCGATAGCCTTCCTCAAAACGTACGGGACCGAAGATTTTGCGTAAAATTTTCATCTCAAACACCCCAAGAGCAGCTGCATCTGTCCGTGACACAACCCATGCTTCTGCGCCGTATAAGAGCACGGGCAAGATGAGCGTCTTGTAGAGTGTTATTTTGGTTGGTCGAGAGAGGTCTCTGCTGCACATCTGCTTACTGAGACCATAGTAACACCTATTGGCAAATGTAATTCTCCGCTTTATCTCCAGGCTGATGTCATTTTCAGTGTTAACGGCGGTGCCAAGGTACGTGAAATCCTTGACCACTTCAAAAGTATAGCGGTCCGCTACAACATGGGAGCCCAGACGCCGAGCGTTCCTGTTCGTAGACAGCATACACTTCGTCTTGCCCTCGTTAACCGCTAGACCCACTTTCGCTGACTCCTTTTCTATTGCGGAAAATGCAGCAGTAACATCTCGCTTACATACATATGTATATGATTCAATTGCAATGTGGTGGTACAAGATATCCCAAAGTCCATCGATTTTGTAGTGTGGTAAAATGATCCGGCCTTTTATTTAGTAGTCTCAAATACTGACACGCTTTTTTAAAGATAATTACAAAAGCGAAATAAACAAACATATACAAAAGTTAAATTTTAAAGCTTTTATTTGACTTCAATACTCATTACACTTCATAAGCACCATACAATTTCCAATCCAAAATCTGGAATCGCTTTTTTTTTTATTTTTCTTGTGTACGCAAACTTTATCAACTTAGTCTAATTTATATATTTCATTGTTACATTTTTCAAATACTACAACCTACTTATTATTAGTTAATTAGTTAAATATCAAACTCTATTTCCTTGCACTTTTGATGCGGCTGCGTTGTAAAGTGATGCAGGCAACCGCCATGTGTGGCTACATATAAATCAGCAGCTGCTTCTGTGGCAGCTGAGACTTTGGATTCTGTTTGTACTGCGGCATTTGCATCTTTGTGTTTAGCACATTTCACTATGGGATTTAAGGCATTTGACAACTTATGTTGTTGTTGTGGGTCTGTAACAAGTAAGAGTAGAGTTTTTGTCTATCAGTACGAGGCATTCCAGTTCAATGGTTTTATTAACAGTTTGTAGTCCTCTAAAGAGTGTATGGACATGCACTAGGAGCAGGTGGTACAAGTAACTTAAGACATATACAACACTCCTATAAAGCTGAATTCACACATTTTCTTTATTCAGTGCTACAAAACCTTATAGGTGGTGACATATTTAAAAACATAAGTGCGGGGATCTTTGCAGCTATATTCTGAACTACGAGACATTGACTGTCAGTTGGTAAACATATAAGACTTGTTTTGTCCAGTTAAATGGCAAATAAAGTTAACTTAAACCAGAAAAATATATATTTTATGGTAAGCTTTACTTTTCAAGATAACTTGATAAAATGGTTATTGATAAAACTTGACACGATAACTTTATTAAGTGCAGTTTTTTTCGAAATTGCTCAAATCCCCACACTGTGTCATAATACGTGACAAAATAGTCATATTCATTTTAAATTTACAATAAATCATCTGATTTTTAAATTTGTATACATACTTTATCCAAATCGATACACACAAGGTTTTGTAGACTGAGCTTTCAAAACTAATTCTGCTCTCACGTTTACAATACATACTCCTTTGTCGGACAAAACACTTTCTTAACAAAAAAGATAAAATATATATTTATTGTATTCGATGTTCTCGTTTTTCAAATAGGACCATAAGGCCTCCTCGGTTTAAATCTGTGATTGTATATTATTACTCAAATATTTTTCTGTTTTAGTACAGTGTATAGGAATCGATAAAGATATATTTTATTAGCTTAATTATAGATTGCTTAAATTTTAGTTAACTTTTTATCTTATTGCAACGTTTTGCTTAATGTTTGTAAATATTGCTTAATGGTTTTTTTATATATTGCTTGTTAAGTACTTGGCTTGATTGTAATTCTTTTAATGTATACATTATTTTATTGCTCTGTTCCCCTTTCATTTTATTTTGCTTATGTACATATGGTATATTTATTAGCTTTAGCATATTGATTGCTTCAATTATTTTAGTCAATTCCTTACAATTACTTCGCTACAATTACTTTTTTACGCCTTGTTACGTATACGACACAGCGGCGAAAACAAGTTTATGCCCCTCGCGCCTATACGCCTTAAATTTTAAAGTGTAAATACATATGTACTACATTTAAACATATATGATCGAGTGTGCTTGCTGTACATGAGTAATATGCAAATTTTTGGACACATACTTAGTACTTGAAAGAAATTGCTTAATTTACTAAAAATAAACACGCAATGAAGCAAAAAATTATGAAAGAGAAGCAAGAGACGATAGAGAGACAGGTCATAGAAATTTTTGCGCGTATGTAAATACGAGTATTTATATGTATAAACCTATACTAATAATAATTTTGTACATACACATGTATTAGCCGGCAAACATACATATGTACACATGTATATAAACTATATAGATATGAAAACGTTTCTAAATCATGTGCGACATCATGCAACGACTCACATCACGATTAGCGCGATGCAAATGACCTTGATAATGTTGGTTGATGCGTGGAAACTGCTGCTGCTGCTGGTATTGTTCTATGATGTGAATGGCCTGTGGGGGCTGCTCTGTGAATCCGCCAGCCGCTGGCATGTCGCAGTCCATGAGGCAAGTTTGTGTGCCAATTTGTGTAGCCGGCAGTGAGAAGAAATCTATGTAAAAAAAGCAGAAATATTATTTATATATCTTTTTAGCTTGGTTAATTTAAATATGTAAGAACACTTATGTTGAGAAAATTCTGACTATAAGATACACTGTGCACATTTTTATGTAACAGCTGGATCTATTGGTGATATTGTAATATTCTTGGTAGTAACTAAGAATGTCTACAGTTGTGGTCTGTAACTCTAGCAACATGGACATTTTTTTTATATTCAAATAAAGGTGGATTATAGCTAAAAAGAATTTATTAAGACCATTCATTGATATACACATTTACTACTTTTTTGTTTGCAGTGTATAACAAAACTGAGACGACAACCAAACGAGTTGACGCTGACGTCAACGCCAACTCAGCGTCTCGGTCAACGCTGGCAGTGCCCCAATTACCGATTGTTTATTAATAGCAAAATGCAGTCACAACAAACAAGTGAGCGCAATTGCGTTGAAGCCGACTGCGACGTTGCACAGTGGTCAGTTTAGACTATTTCGTGGAAGAAATCCCAGTCTATTTTTTTATTCACATTTGATTATCAAATCATTATTGAGTCTAACGATAAACGGTTTTTATTATTTTATAATATAGCTGCAAAAACAATTTTTTACATTCAGTAACATATGTACATCAGTAAAGTTGAAACTTGCGAATTTAAAAATATTGAAATATTCGTCTAATCTGGTTCGCTACACAAAATTATTTTTTTGAAATATTTCTAAATATCAAATTCAAAACCAATTTTGGACTATGTATTCTAGCAAATTGTTAAAGGAATAAACATAGTTGTCCTATTCAAACGTATTAACGTAACATTTTTCGAAATGTCAAACATGTTCAATATTTTAAAAGATATAAATTTTCTTACATAGATACGCCAAATCGACCACTGTTCGTCGCAGAGAAATGGACCGCGACTGCGACAGCAACGCAACGCTTATCAGGCAGATAGCAAATGTACAACAATTTAATCACTGTCAAAAGGCCGCTCAGATAACATGGAAAATATTTTGTATCAGCAAGTCAAAGTATGATAAGGATGCCTGTCCAAACTGAAACAAAGCAAATAAAGTATACCGCACAGAGCAGCATGCATACAGTCATGGCAAAAAATATTCGTACACCTTCAACTTTTCAGGTTAATAATTAATAATTCATTTTTTTTAATTTAATATTAAATGCGTACTTTTTAAAGTATTATTTTTATTGCTTAGCTTTCTGCACCCATATTGGTACAAAATTGGGTCGAAAATTTTGGACTGGTTTTAAAAATCCCCGCCAATTGAAGAAAATATAAAACTTTTACACGGTCTTAAAAAAAACTATTTTTACGCAATTTCATTCGATTTAGCACAAAGAAACAAATCTTTTTTACTGTAATCTTTTAGAAATTAAGTTAGGGAACTCTACTATTAGAATTTAATTTTAAACGTGTCCAAACAATTTCTGGTCTGACTGTAGGTTTGTGAATACTAAATTCAATTGTATGTATGCTTGTATCTGTGCGCTACACCTACGCTCTGTTGGTTAGTTTCAAAAGAGATTTTGTAACAATTTACGAAATTTTCCACTTGGTCGCAGCGCGGCTGCTGTTAATGTTAACGTTGCACACCGAAACACGCAATTAATTTGGTATCATTTTCATTTCGTGCAGTGTGAAAAAGTCAAGGTTAACCAAATTAAAAAAAAAAAAAAAAAAAACAAATAAGAAATACTCTAATTAAATTCGTTTACGTGCAATATATTACCATTAAAGTACTGCGCCGTGAGATCTCCATCATCAAAGCGGCAACGTTTTGCCATAGCCGGTTCTGTCTCCCCCGCAGCCTCATTAAAGAAGGTGTCCATCTGAGCTGCTGCGCTGCTGCCGTCGTTCACAAAGCAGCGCTTCTTGCAACGAGTTGCGACGCCGGTTTGGGCTGCTGTGGCTTCGACGGCGGCGTTGCTGCTATTATTGTTGTTGTTGTTATTGTTGGCATCATTCACATAAACATAGCCGTAGTAACCATTTGATGTCATGTGTGAGACCACACGTGGATTGAATACATCATTGACAGCGGCACGCGTTGGCCCAGTTTCGAAATTGGCGCCAGCTGTTGCAGCATCACCAGCTCCATCTCCATGTGCCCAGCACTCGAAAGTTGTCAACACCATTTTGCTCGTTATATACAATTTGATTTAAAAATGCGCTGCCGTGCAATGGAAATTTACCAGAATCCACTATGTGTAGTATAAAACGTTAACGAACGCGCCGTAGCAGCAACAGCAGGAATTAAACGTGTCGACGCTTACTTTCGGACTGTACCGTTCAACTGCGAGCAGCGCACAAAAAAAACTAACACACACAGCACATTGGAGCGCGCTCACTCGATCGTGTTCAATAGATTTTGCTTGGTTTTTTCTTTTCGTTTAATTACTTTACTGCAAAATACGCAGTCTTGCGAAATTTTGAAATAAAATTAATTAACACGCGCGCTACAACAAAATGCGGAGCTCAGCTATACCAAGAGAGAATGAGCGCGCTGACGCTGACGGCAATCGTTAAAAATAAACCAATAAGCAATATTTACATTTTGCCGTGTACGCTTTGTGCAGCGTCTTCGTCACACAGTGTGACCGCAAGTTGATATGCACAAAAATACCGAAAAGACATTTATGTTAATTTGGTATATTACTTTGCGTAAATGCCGGGAAATCGCTTTAATTTAAAAAATAATCCCAAGGACCTGGTTTTGTTTGAGAATGTGTCTGCATAACCAACTTGTCATTGCTTATTTGTGGCATTACTTTCAATATCACTAATGCCTGCTATCTTATTTGATTTATTTTTTCCGAATTATTATTTTCATAATATGCTTATTTTACTTAAAGCTAGCCACTAAATTTTACATAGTTATATATAATATAAAAAAGAAACAATCTTTTTAGCTGAATCATTAATATTTGATTTATGAATTAATATAGTAAAGGTATTGTCGTTAAATGACAAAACTTTGGCCCAAAGGAGAAAAAAATATTATTATATGATGGTTAAAATTTAGCTTAAAAACTAAGTAACTTGGTCGAAATGCTGGCAAAGTAAGCCTGCGGCAAAAACAACAATAATTACTTTAAAATGACTAATGCAGTTTTAAACAATTTTTACGAATAATTCCTTTGCACTAATTTCTGCCAAACTGGAATTACTCTTCTGATTTGAAATAAAGTTCCATGTGGTCCTTCCATATTGCTTTTAAATTTATCAATCGTTGTAGTTCTGTCAGACAAATTAATAAGTATTAAAAATACCCAATGCGGTCTATCACGTATTTTCCCCTGCTTCATTTTTCGTGCAATTGACAGTCACATGAATACGTTAAACAGAACAGCAAGTAAAAATTATCGATTGAAGCAGGCCGGAGCTATCGAGAAAAATGTCAAAGTCATGTGATTGTCAAAAAATTTTGATGAAACGAATAGCATGATAAAAGAAAAAGCAACAAAAAACAATTTTGTTAATAGTTTTCATTAAAGTTTACTTAATATATATAAAAAATGTCTAACAAAAATAAGAAGGGTAATGGCAATGGCGACGGCGGCCAGAAACTTGAAAAACAGCGCTCAGCGGTAAGTTTTACCCAAAATCTATACCGGCACCAGTGCCAACAGTAAACATTACTGTTTTAGTTGTTTAACTCAATTCACTATTTTAGGACTCTGAGGATTACAGCTCCTTGAAAACAGTGTTCTTCTACTGCTCGCTTATTGTGTTCCTGCCCGTTGTGACTTTTTTTATACTAAAAGGATTTTTGATTGATCAATTCTTCAGCATGACTGAGATGAGGGTCAATATAGCCGCGGCTGTGGGAGCCGTGGTATCATTACACATTGCTTTGGCTCTTTACATATATCGCGCATACTTTGGCGGAGCTGGCGATAAAAAAGGAGCTCAATACAAACAGGATTAAACTATATTGCGAAATATCCAGAAAACACCGACTGTTATGTACCATTTCCATTTACATGTGTTTGCATCGCGATTGTTTTATTCATAAATAACTTTAGTATTAAGTAAACTAATTGCTGTTACAACATGCGTATGATTTCTGTTTAAAACAGCTGAGTGTATGCATGTAATCGAAAAATGACGTAATTGCATAATTTTCGATAACACTTGTAACTGCATGTAAAATTTGTAGCCATGCTATATGTGTAAATTTTGTATTAAACATATAATTGTGTAATATGCGTGGTTTATTAAAATTAGGTCATCATTTGACTCGCAGTTATGGGTGGACGGATGCAGTTAAAAAATTACTCCCCAATAGGCGAAAACGAATTTACAACTTGGGTGCCTGCTTCGAGCTAGTGGATGTGGTGAGTTTAATTGTAATATGTGATCCAAACTACACTTTCTAAACATATAGTTACAAAAAAAATATTTTTTACAATCGTCCGAAATGGGAGCAATATTACCGTTATTTAATTCAACCTATGAAAATAGCTCCCCCTTATGAATTTCTTGTGGTTGTAGTTTGATTGGCGTTGCCACCGGGCTAAAACAATAAAACAGCTGGTCGCCAATTGACTCGCTACCTTTTTGTTTACATATTTTCAATTTTGTTTTGTGTTTGGCTCATGTTATTGACGGATATGATAAAATTTATTGCTTTAACATAAAATTAAATAACGCGGCTACTGTAAATAAAACAATACATGCTTAAATGCTGCTATGCGTGCCACAGAAGCCCCAATCAGTCTTCGTTCATACGTTTACAGACAATACGGGCTGTTATTAAAGAAAACCACCTGTTAGAACAGTAAAGACAATACAAATAAAGCTGCTACTCGGCGTACACGTATCAGTTTTAAAATGTTATCAAGTCAGCTGCGTAAAATTCCGCAATATCTGTGGACGCTGTGCGTGCATACAGCGGTTATAGCCACCTTGGTTACGGGTACGGCTGCCTTCACAGAAACAGGCTATTTAGTGGGACGCAAACAGGTATATGCATATAAATAGTTTTTGCACCAGCCGACAGCTTCATATCCACAATACTAACTTTGTTGCTTCTTTTTGCAGATCTCTCACAATCCCAGCGAGCTTTCGGATTCACAATTCCTGGAGTATAGTAATCTTTCGGATAAACAGCATCTGCGAGATGCCATACGCAACATTCTAGTGCCACGTGTCGTAGGCACAGGAAATCATACCATTGTCCGTCGGTATATTGAACAGAGCTTACGCGACTTAGACTGGCATGTGGAGCTTAACAGTTTTCACGATACGGCGCCCATTGCCGGCTCTTTGCACTTTCATAATATAATTGCCACGCTTAATCCGCATGCGGATCGTTATCTGGTGCTCGCCTGCCACTACGATAGCAAATACATGCCTAACGTCGAGTTCTTGGGCGCCACCGATTCGGCAGTTCCCTGCGCCATGCTTTTAAATTTAGCTCAAGTTCTTCAGCAACATCTTAAACCTTTAAAGAAGTCACAGCTAAGCCTTATGCTGCTGTTTTTTGACGGCGAGGAGGCCTTTGACAAGTGGGGTCCCACAGATTCAATTTATGGTGCGCGGCATTTAGCTAAAAAATGGCAGCAAGAGAACAAACTAGATCGCATCGATATGCTGGTTCTGCTGGATTTGTTGGGTGCACCTGATCCTGCCTTTTATAGCTTTTTCTCTAACACAGAATTATGGTTCATGCGCATGTTGGCGTTAGAGTCAAGACTGTCTGGTCATGGTCTGTTGGAGCGCTACATGAGCAGTGGAGTGTCGCAACACGATCCCACGCGCTATTTTCAACCACAAGCTATGCGTTCTTCTTACATCGAAGACGACCACATACCCTTTTTGCAGCGCAATGTGCCCATTTTGCACCTTATACCAGTGCCCTTTCCAAGTGTTTGGCACACTAAAGACGATAATGAAAGCATAATTGATTATGCGACAACAGACAACCTAGCGCTTATTATTCGAATGTTTACGATGGAGTATCTGCTTGGTGGCAACAGTGTGGAGGCTAAATAGTAGTACTTTCACGACTTCAAAGTTACTTTGGAAAGCCTTATCTAATGACCTGTATGTGTATGGCGTCGACAGCCCGTTCATATCGTAGCCTTATTTGTTGTGTTAGAAAATCAAACCAATTGAAAACTGCTTTTGTGTATTGTGTGTGGAACGCATTGTTGCAGATGTTAAAACTTAATTGACGCTTTAAAAAATTAAATATATTGCAAAATATTTTTATACATATTTTAGAAATGATATTGTTAAATAAATTTACTTAATTCGAAAGTAAATTGATTGTTACTCTAACCATATTTTTAAACTAATTAAGAACTTAAGATCTAACAATTTTGTATATGGCATTGGCATCGACACTTAGAAGCTAACTAAAATCGTACAAACGCTCTGCTAATTAATACTCAGCGGAACATGGAAGAAGGCTGCACAGCCTTAACATGAATCACTCACAGAGGGCACATCTGCCACTGTATCCTGCTGCTGCCCGATATTTTCCTGAACTTTCATTAGCTGCGCTGCATTCAGTTCCTTTGGCTTTGTATCCACAACGACCGTGCTTAGCTCAACACAGCTCTTCGATTGTGGCATTTTACTTGTTTTGTGCGTGTCAAGGCACTGCGTTGATTGCGTTTTAGCGCCATCAGGACTTGTGCTCACATCTCGCAAATCAGTGCGTGAGTCACGACAACAAACTTTCTCTATACAATCAGCAGCCTGGCACTGCATCAAACACTCAAGCGAAGCTGAGGCGTTTTTGGAAGTGGAATGAAACTCTGGCTGTATAGTAACCGCACCAATTCCTTGTTCATGAAAAAATTCACGCACTTGCTCAATAATTTTCAAATAGAGTTTGGGATTCTGGAATTGTATGTGTATAGTGGCAACACAATTATTTGCGGCCAGCTGCCAAATGTGCAGATCGTGATAACTGACAATTTCGGGAAATTTGAGGACCAAAGTGCGTTCAAAAATTTCCAAATCAATTGAGCCCGGTATGGTTTGAAGCAGGATTAGGCAGGATTCCTTCACTATAAGACAAAAGTAAACCAAAGGTTAGGCTTAATGTTGAAAATAACTAATAAAGAATATTTTTACTTACTGTAGGGATAACTAAGTGAGACAAGCAGTACACAGGAGAAAATTGACAAAACTGGATCAATAAATTTTGCGGTATGTTGCTCATCTTCCGCCACATAGACAATCCCTGCACAAACAATCACGAATATGGTGCTGGACACATCACGCAGCATCTCCACAGCGCCCTGTCGCTTTGTGGCAAAGTATACATTGCCCACTTCTGCCTCGAGCTCTTCGCGCAGTTGTCGATCGTTGCGAGATTTGCTTAGCTGGCGTTGCATGGGCTTTAATGTCAAATCACTATTGCTGGACATGGAACGCTCTAGCACCACATTGCCGCCAGGCGTTAAATGCAGAAAACTGCCCTGATGCAATGTATAACCACCAATCAATAAATACGTTAGCCCATTTAAGATCAGGCCCACAAAGCCCAGCATCATAACAGGTATAGGCAAATGCATTGTATCCTGATGATCAATATGCACTAGCGTTTGCAGAGCCTCTACCACGAGGGAAAACGAAAGCGATGCCAATATTATAAATACAATCAGCATGGTAAGAATATCAATGCGTGCCCAGCCAAAGGTATTGCGTAGCTTCTGCTCACGACATTCCCGCTTGGCGAGCTGCTGTTCATCCGATTCCCCAATAGTTAATACCACGGCAATTTTATCCTGTTCACCGCCTTTCGTATCATTTTTGTTTGCCATAAACTCCCTGGGACTTTTCTTGCTGTGTTGCTGCAAAATTAAATAAAATAAATTTTGTAAGTTTGGTTTGTTTCCAAAAATATGCATGTGTGCCGCCAAATTTTTGTCAACATTTTTAACGCTTCGCTAAGCTCAGCCAGCGGCTTGTCAAATTGTCCGATTGTCTATTACATAAGCATTGGCTTTAATACTATCTTTTCCACATATCGTACAATGCGTCAGCTTGTCTATGGCGTTGGCGTTTACCTAGTTAAGGTTTTGATTTCTGGTCTTTCACATGTTTATTTATGTGTTGACAACGTTGGCTTAACATTTCCTTTAGTTTTTGCATTAATATCATCTCATCGGCTACATTGAACTTGCTATGAGGTTTGCAACATGAAGCTTTGCATGTTTTATTTTTTGAAGACCATTTAGACTTTACGATATTTTAAGGCTTTTAAGTAAAGATTGCTTGATGATTTCCTTTTTTGGAAAACAAGGGGGTGTAGTTACGATGTTACATAGGCATCCAAAGACAGGTGACAGGTCCGTGACTAACGCAATTGTTTCTACGAAGAATTTAAATGTTTAATGGTTTATTAAGAGGCCCTATGCTCTTCTGGAAGTTAAAGAATGTTTAATTCAAAGCCATATTTTCTTAATCAATCCCTTAATTTAGTACGAGTTCATAATGCTCATTTCACATTTATCGGAACAATAGAGCTATTTTGGCTTTGGACGGATTTTGTGCGATACTTCATATGAAACGGTGGAGACCGTCATGGCGCATTGGCGGTATTAAGAAGAAAGAAACTTAGAATCGTTGGGAGAAAAAAAAGGGAAAGAAAATTGATGCCAACAATCCTAGCTCCGCCACTTCTCAGAATAAGTGAAACAAAAAATATATTGTATATTGAACAATTTAAAACAGATATGGCTTTACCACGCCAAGTAGAGTAATTGTGGTCCAGAAAAAGTCGAGAGTTCTACGAAAAGCTTCTTTTGCGGACGTCCAAAAAGTCCTGTAAGCCTGGGGTTTTTTTTTTTTTGATACTCGTAGTACGACGTTTAGGTAAAATAAACAAGAATAAGGAAACTTCACTTTCCTAATTTAAACGCAATTTAAAAAAAAAATTGTGACGATATCATATGGCACGGTCATACTGTGCGTAAGGACAAAGTAGCTTCTACAATGCAGTTTCTTTGGGAACCCGTCATCAACATCATGGATCAATTCATCGGTAAGTGTAACCAAACATTGGCGTGCCCAAACTGGCTTTTTTATTATTGATATTTTGTTTGACTTTTTTACATGTTGTCTTTGCCAAACGTGCTTGGCACGCTTTCTTATATGCAAACACAAGACATTTAGGCAGTCATTTGAAATATTTAGAGACGTTCATAAATCGAAAGATTGCTTCAATGCGCGCCTAACTGAGATTAGCATAAAATAAAACAAAATGCTAAACGGTTTGTTAATCAGCCTCACAACCTTCAAAGGCCATAAAATTTAAAGGCTTAAGTTGTGGAGCATGGGAGTTTGGTTTTTGTCTTATCATGTCTGTCAAAGTTTCCATTTCGGAGCTTAGTAAGAATCTCAATGTAGGGAACATGCTGTTAACATTAATTTTTTATCACAAACTAAACACGCTTAATTTTTCTCATTTAGTGATAACAAAACCAGCAGTTGCGAACAGACCGACCGCAGACCTCAAAGTCTGATAAGCTTGGCTACTATCTTTGCAATTAGAAGCATGTCAAATTTATTTCAAATAGTAAGTGCAAACCTAACAAAACTCATAAATATGCCCATATACAATAAAAATTGGGACAAGCATTTGAATAACCAGTTATCCAATAAATATAAAACCAAAAATAAACATTTATACGTACAAATTTGCAAGTCAGTTAGTTCAATGCACCGGTTGGTTTGGCTTATCAGCCAAAGCACGCGACAGCCCCAGCTCCCAAAACCCACAAAACTGTTATACCAGCTTAATGCCGGTTTGGTGCACTTACCCGAATTGTTACAATGCAGCCGGCCAGTGCCAATATGTTGCACAACATATGATACGATGACATCAGTAGCGTCAGCGCGTGCGTTAAATGACTTAGGACTAGTTGCACCGCAAAGTAGCATATGGAGAGCACCAGAACCACGTAAAGCGGTATCGGCTGGAAACGTTGTAGTATGTCTTTTATAGGCATGTTCTAGGCAGGTTTTTGGTGTGTAACCAACCAGCACGACGTATGCGCAATGTGTGCTACTGAAAATGCAAAGAAAAGAGTGTCAGTAATCGAATGAGTTGCAAAAATATTGTCAGTTTCATTTAGTGTTATATGTAAATATTGTTAATTGCTTTTCAACCATACGGACACCTATGACGTGCGAGGAAACAAGAAATAATAATAGATATGCGATTCGAAATGTTTGCCCAAACAATTGGCAGATAGATCCCTTGATAGCAGCACCTAGGTCATTTGCCCCTCAATTAATGTCAAGTTCATGTGTTTTCCTATCAAAGTTATTTGAGCTGTTACCGCCCAATATGATTCAAACATGCCATGTTTCTATGCAAATGCTAGGCATTCCATATGGCCACTTGCTCGATCTACAGCTAGATACGGACAGGCAACCCTACTTAACACATTGTTGGGTTGTCCACTGGAAACGCCTGCCTGGCATGCAAATGCAGATGCTAAACGGCTATCCCACTACATAGTAGTTATATAGTACACCTGAACGTGCGACCAATTGACGGAGCAGTCAATAAGCCGCTGCTGACATTGACGTAACTTTACGTGATGCGCTACAATTCCAAGGTTAGCCCTTTTTTGGTTGCCCCTTTGTAAATTTATGGCCTTATTATTAGAGCCTACACATTAAGTTTTAATTGCGTTCGTGGGGCTTTGTTTAAGCCAAGGAACAGTTTTATGCATTTAGAACAAAAAATTTAAGTAGGTCATACGGCAGATATGTATAAGTAGATAATATATTTTACAAATAACTTTTCACAGCTTTGGTAAATTTTTACTTCTAAGTAGAGGTATGTGTACCTGACAAATACATGCATATTCGTATTTAAATAAGTATAGCAGTTGAAGATTCGCAAGATCTCAAAGAAACTAAATATAAAACTATCGCGTATTTTGGTAATGCATATTGTGTGTCATCTGTTGGTTTGGCTATTTAATAGATGCTCTTCGACCCCGTCAACTTTAAAACTAATCAATTTTAGACATGGTTTGTTTAACATCCAAAGAGATCATAAAAGTTAACCAGGGGTACTAAAAAAATGGTCGTTCTGTGAAAGAGGCCAGTGTCGACGAATTCAATTACGAAAAATTATTGTGAGTAGCACCATGGAATATAGAACTACAGTTCTATATACTGTAGTTCTATATTCTTTGGTAACACCTAGAAGAAAATAAGTAAGACCACACAAACTTTATACTGAAGTAATAAAATCAACACAATAAATAATTTTACTATGTCCGTCTGCCCTTATTGCTGGATTCTCAAAGATTGGAGCTGAAGAGCTGAGAGCATGATATTTTGACTCAATGTGTGACTTATAAATATTTACAATAACAATTTTAATATTAATATCTAGTGGGAATCTTGATAAATATAGCCAAAAATGATCAAATATGAGTCCACTTTGGATTGAAGCCATTACAAAAATTTTAGCAAAACTATTGGAAATATATTCTTTTTCCATCTAGGAAATAGATGGCATAGTACATTAAATTCGGTCGTAGAAAACTTTGAGATTCGCTGTACAATCACATGCTAACCAAATCCTACAAAAGACATTTGGTTGCGAAATTTGGATACGATTTCTTCATAAACAAACAAAAACAGACTTTTTCACCAAAAATGTTTTCATGGCCGATCGATGCTAAGGCGCTCGACCCACCGATTTTAATCAAATTTAGTACGGTGCTAGGGAACTCCAAAATATTGCGAATGGCATTCGATATCTTCATCCATCTAAAGCCGTCACGGGAGCTATATAAAGAAACCAAAATATAAAAAAAATATATATGCAAAAGTTTGATATATATAATATATATATATATATTCATATATCCCAGAAATCGTTCATAAAGACAGATATACTAGAGCACTTAGAAAGATGCCTAAGATTTTTTAGGTACTACTCATTTGTTTTTAAACTAGTTTTTTTTTGCTTGTTTATGAAGATATCGTCGATAGGCTTGGATATCACAATAAAGTACTTTATACCTTGTATATTGTTGTATCACGATAAAGTTTCAAGTAGATAAATTTTTAATTTATTTATTTACCTTATAGTAAAAATGGGTTTCAAAATATTGCGCTACTTTAAACTTTAATGTGATATCCAGGCTTTTCAACTTAGAATTCCACCCGCCGCGGAGTTTAATGAAGGCACATATATAAACAACAAACATTTAAATTTTTCTGGAAATAGGAAGGGTTCGAAGAAAGTTGCCTATATACTTTTCTCTTAAATATTTCCCACGACGGCCATGGTGACATCTGTTCTAACTAAGAAATACGACGTCAGCCCTTTACATATTCATATTCACAAAAAAATTCTTATTCCACGATTCCGCCTATCCTCTAGAGATCTTGAAAACGCAAGCAACAATTGCTTCAATAAGCATTATGAAAATGTTTGTTTTTTTTTTCCAACACGATTTATATACAGTACTATATGATACATTATATAAGTATATCAGATACTTATATCAATATTAATCAGCTACTTCAATGCAAGCCAGACATAGAGGAGGCGCAGCTGTCAATCTGCCAATTTTATTTTATAACTTATGCATAATCTAACTCAGGTATTCTGTTACCCATGTTGTATAAAAACAAATTTAAAGAACTCAGCTCCGCTTGGTAAATGAAAAAACAAAGTATTAAATGGCGCTCTACGCGTAAATACAATTGATGGGCAGCGAGAAATTAGCCATATAATGATTTGATAGTCCATTATAGAGATTGACAAATGTATGTAGTACTGATAATCTGTGCTCCATTGTGCGACGATTTGCCACTAAACGTTCATTTCCTCAATTAGAACCAGAGCGCAAGTTTGATTGGATAAACAGAACTTAAAGCAATGGATCAGAGGCGTAACCAGGATTTTTTTGAACTTTTGTTTCAACATATGAACATTTGTAAAATATTTGTTGCCCTATACTTGAAGGGTCTTAAATGTGTGTTGCATAAGGAAGAGACGTCGGAGACCTATCATAGTTTCTTTTAATTTCAAGGGAAACAAGTTTGTTTTTTCGATATCGCGATTACATTGTATAACTCCCCGAGGGGTGTTAGAGGTCTATAAAGATATCGTATGTAAGCTCTTAGAGTTCGCAAAATTTAAACAAAATTTCCTGTTAAGCTGCACGGCCCTGACAAAATGGTAGTGTGGATATTCTTAACTTTTTGTAAATCTTTGCAGACAAAATTACAGAAGATTAGTAGAGACTGAACACAGCTGCTGACCTCTTTTTAAAACTTTCTCGTGAGGGATTCAACCCCACGCATATTGTGCCAGACACGCCTCTGAATGCTTGAATAGTGTGTGGGTACATGGTGTCAATTGTATAGAGCAGCCGCATTATGCCTACCGAGCACTGACAACCAGCAGCATTTGGGCTAGGCCCGTAATACCAGTTGCTTTTAAATATCAGCAACTAAACTTAGTTTAAAAGTTTTTTGAACCACGCTTAAATACTTTTCTTTCAATTGTATTTCTGTATTTTCCAAATTCTTATTGTTCAGATCCGGCTGTGTACATAAATCTTGCACAGCGTTGACAGTTTAATTGGCAATTAGATCAATGCAACGAGTCACTCCATCAAATCACCCAATCACACAGTCATCCAGTCAGCGGTTCTTGACCAAAATAATAACAAAAACCAACAAGCAGTCAGTGGCCCAAAGTTCAGTACAATTTCAATATTCAGAGACTTGATGACAATTTTTTTATTTGTGTAATTTATCTGCGTAGTATTTTTTCTTGCTTTTTTTTTGGTAACTGCGAGCTGGCTCAAAGCGCGAAATGCATACAAATTGTTTGTGTAGCCAAAATAAAAAATACACAAAACAAAATAATTTTCTGCGTAGATTTCCAAATTGATAATGTTACTTCTTTGGTCCCTGGCCTGTTTCAGTTTTACATAGACAGCACTTTAATTGGACATTGGATTCCAGTTCCACTGACCTTATAAGCATGTAAGTCATTTACAAACATACTCGTACATATCTAACTATCTATCAAAAACTTTTCGGTCATTTGAATATTTAACGCATAAAACGCACAAGGTCGCGTGCCTGCCTAGACACCTACGCTATTGGAATTTTTGATTTATGCTGATAAAAAATAAAGTTTATTGGCTGATTGATCAGTGATCAGTGGCGTATTTTTAAGGTCTTGTATAATATTACAGAAGTTTTCTAAAATCAATTAGTGCTGATAATATTTGTATTTCAAACAAAAACAAGTAATAACAATATTTGTTTAGTTTCCAATCTAATAAGAACACGATACGATTGCAGTGCAGTATATAATAATAATGCGTGTTTTTCTTAGAGGTTCACAACTTTGAGTTGGCAACACTGCTTTATCTGGCAAACCATTTCACAGCTGAAAGTTGCTTTTTGTTGAGTTTGGTTTGACATTTCATTATGTATAGACTTATACCAGACCAATAATGGTTCCGTTCATTTCATTTATTTAAAATTAAAAATGGCGTACGTAAAGTCGGGCGCGGACGACTTTGGGATACCCTGTACCACTAGATTTCAATAAAATCCGGTTCTTCATAAAAAACCAAAAACAGAAGAATTTTAAAGTACAAATTTTTTTTTTGACCGACCGTTCCTATGGGATCTATATGATATAGTCAACGATTTCGATCAAATTTGACAAAGTGCTTTAATACCTTAAAAAATATCTGAATGCCAAATTTAGTTCAAATATCTTTACAAACAAACGAAACAAGGAATTTTGAATAAAAAACGTATTTTTGGACTGATTTGTCCTATAGGCGCTATATGATATAGTCTTCCGATTTTTATCAAATTTGGTACAATGCTTAAAACCTATAAAAAACTTACAAGTGCCAAATTAAATTCCAATATCTTCACAAACAAACGAAACACAACAAATTTTGTTCAAAAATCGATTTTTTGGAAGATCGGCCCTATGGGAGCTATATGATATAGTAAACCGAATTTGTTCAAATTTGGTACAATGCGTGGGTACTCTTAAAAATTTGGTTACGATATCTTCATAAACATACAAGTTATTCATCTAAATCATTTTTTTTTCGAGGTCGTCTGAATCACCCCTATGGGAGCTATATAATTTAACCCTTATATCAAAAAAATAAAATAAGCTTGTCTCCTATGGAATAATATGGGATCTAATGTGAAAGTCTGGTTACTCTAGCTCTTACCATCTCTAAGATCCAGGCGTTCAAACGGACAGACGGACATGGGTATATCGAGTTCTCTATTCACCCTGATCATACTTTAAGTAACTTTAGAGGTGTCTCCGACGACTCCTTCTATATGTTACACACATTTTCAGCTTGTACAAACTTAATATACCCTTTGTACTACAGGTACAGGGTATAAAAATTTTGCACTCTTTTTGTAAGCTTATTTTTGGTTGAATGGTTGGTTGAACGAAGTAAATAAGCAGAATTGTCGCGTTTGGAGAGAGCATAATCCACAAGCTTTCGTCGAAACATAATTACATCCACAGAAAATTACTGTTTAGTGCTCTTCATGAGCTGGCGGAGTCATTGGAGCATATTCCTTAAAAACGATGATAATCAGAAGATTCCAAGTTCCAGATTGCGCCTTGGTCGTTGCGGCCGAAATCATATTTAAATATTAATGTCATTAAAAATATATTTATTTGTTTTAATCTGATTTAAGCTTGTATACCCCTAAAAAAACACCCTTTATGTTTATTGGGCAGTACCAATGAACTTAAGTACATGATCTGATTCTACAATAGGTTCCCCCTCTACTATAGTAGGTCATTCCTATTAAATAACATATGAACGGAGATAATTCCTCGTAGAGTTTACCTAATCTAATATGTCCATAAAGCAAAAATTCTGGCACATTTACGAAGTTAGTGACTTAATTTAGGCAGTTTTGAACAGCCCAAAAGCATAGACCATCTCGATCAGCATAAATCCTCGTTTAACCTAATCCTGTAACTGTTTAATGGAAATGTATTTATATATTTATTTTATTACTAATATTTCGAAATAACACTCGGTAGATATTTGATCTATGGATTGCATGGCAGTTAGAAAATAAACCATCGTTTTTTATTATCACTTGACAGTGGTCATTTAAGAAATGTTACACTACTTTGATAAAATTCATGTTTATAGCACTGTCTCCCATTATTTAAAAACTTTTAATTTCCATTTTTATTAAGCCCATACGACGTGGTATTTGTTTATGGTGACTTTAAAAATCGAACTTTTTACATTTATTTTTTTTTTTAATTTAACGATTTGAATTGTTGCTTACACACTTGAAAGTTGAGTACTATTATCATATTGTAAGAAACTTCCAAGCGAAATAATAAGCTTAAATAACATTTAATGAGTTTTCACATTTTTTCCTATAGCATTTATTTAATATAAGCTCAATTTATTTTAATAAGCTAGCCAGCTGGCTAGAACCCATTGAAGTTGAATTAGGCATCAATTTTCAGGGCTGGCATAATAGCCGCCGCATTTGCATTGAATGATAGCCATAGATAACTTGAGTTTTTTTCGCTAATTCATAAAGATTGACTTGCTTTAGAGTATAATTAGCATTAATTTGGAAGTTTATTTTTATGTGTCGAATTCCGAAGGCAGGTGCGTTTTATTTTTACATTTTTGATATCATGCTGGCAGGCGACTAATCAGTTGCTAAATATTAGAAATATATATTTGTTTGGGAATCAGCAATTCTATGCTCAAGTTAGACCAGCCGTCTCTATAGATAGACTTATCAATATTTTGGCACATGAAGTGATTATAATAAATACAAATTCATAACATTTCAGTTTTGGCGCGCTGCAGTGTTTAAAATTTATATATCGTTTGCTGAATAAAATGTATACTTTTTACACTGCTTACCGTAAAAATAGAAACGCGTGTAGCAATTTTATAGCAAAATATAAATCCTTTCACAAAATGTTCTATTTATAGACACGCGTTTGAAAATTTTCCGAAAAGCATGCGTTTGTATATCCAAACTTTTTTGTTTTAATCAATTATTTTCCGAAAATTTGTCACAACATTGCTATGCCAATATTCACAATGGAACAACAAACACCTGTAACTTAATTGAGTATGATACGGCATACGGCACCTGGTACCGATCTACGATGTTCGCAGTAGCGCGGCTCAAACAGTAATGCCAAGCGGCAAATATAACGCTGGCGTCGAAAGCGAGGCACTGCGCGAGAAACTGGCAGCAGCGACCGAGCAACGAGCAACAAAAGATCAAATCGTCCAAAACAATAATACGAAAAATAAAAATAAATTTGCCAAGTTGGGGGCAATGTGTATGAAAAAGAAAATCTACACAGAAACAGCCGATATTTCCATACACTAACAAGAAATAAAATGTCTCTATATATTGATATTTTTTTGCCATAAAATGG
The DNA here is from genome assembly GCA_037043745.1 of Chymomyza amoena. Lineage (NCBI taxonomy): Eukaryota > Metazoa > Arthropoda > Insecta > Diptera > Drosophilidae > Chymomyza > Chymomyza amoena. Next base: position 96,601 of record JBAMAX010004346.1, on the reverse strand, counting down.
TTATTATCGACAGACCCGAAGAGACCATCTTTTTTTCAAAAAACCTCCATCACTTTATTTATAAAAAAAAACAAAATATGACAACCTCCATTTACCATTCCCATTCCACTTCCCAATTTTATTGATTTTGACATTTTTAACTTTTCCAAAAACAAGTTCCGTGTAATGTGTTTGAATCTCTGAACGTTTTTAAAAAATTTGCTTTAGACAGAAATATATTACTGACTTCTTTAAACGCTAAAAATAGAGCATATTATTTGAGGCCCTTTGTTCCATCTAGGAACTATGGAAAGCTTTATATATATAAACAGCTTGTGAGTCCAAACTTAGGAAATTGGGCTTGTGCACTAACAGATTTTTGTTTTTTTTTTCAAGAGAAGATTGTATATATACTGGAATCCGAACTGAATTAACTTTTTTATAAAGCTTGGTTCAGAAAGGGCCCAGTAGGGCAGTACGGCCTTTGGCAGGCCTGCCGACTTACCTAATAGATATTTCAAACAATTTTATTTTAATTAACTAGAGATAACCATTGAATTTCTTAGAAAAAAAAATTTCAGAAATTTGTGAAAATGTATAAACCAAACAAAAAATTACTTATTTACTAAACCAAACAAAAAATAAATAAATTTAAAAATCGTGTAATTTGAGCTTATAATTGTAAAATCTGTCAAACCTATTTTATTTTTAAAACTATATTTGTTGTTTGTATTTTTGCCGCTGTTTGAAATTTTTCTTTTTCTATACGCAAAGGTTGCTAGATTAGATCATAAAATATTCAAGTCGACTTATACACTTACATATACTGTGATCATTGCAATTTTGAAAGCGTTACATACTTCTGACAAAAGTACATATAGCCCAACTATTCACAAATACTTTGTAATCAAAATATTGAAAGTGAGCGTAACTAAAAGCAGAGAGTACTAAATAGATTGACAGATTGGGTATTAAGAGCATGTTTGAGCATGCCACAAAAAGTTAGGTAGCGCTAATCATTCCCATTATCGGCACTATGGTATTCAGCAAAGAGATGTCTACAAAAAAAGAGAGGGCGTCGTCTGAAGAGCAGGTAAAGCATACGCTTGAGCGGGTGGTAGTGGCAGACGATTGTAAATTTTATGGTGGGCTTTAATCTTTTGGTAATTTCTGCACCTGGTATCACTGGTTTATTTTTGAGTTCGTTACAAGAGGGTCGGGACTCGGGCTGTGTTGCTATGAAAAGTACTTAATTCGTAGCAGTAGAACAACAGATTTTTGCATTACCTCTGTTAGTTTTATAGCGGTTCTTATCTGTAGGTTTTCACTATCGATAAAGCATTGTTTGCTATTTTCCGCACGTTGTTGACTGTAGGCTACAAACCGTTTTAGTTGAATACACACCCAAGTTGTGTTGTACTTATTCCATAACGAACTGATTTCTGTTTGCTAAAATGTATACAATGCTACTAATTTATGTGCTGCCTAATAATATTTGTCATGGCGTTTGCATTTTAACATGCGTGTTAGTTTAAATGCGAGTACTTGGTAAAAAATTTACTTGAACAGTAGCAAAAGTAGAACGCCTGAAGCTAGATGTAAATTATAGCGGCATAAAAAGTTATTTATTTGCGCAAACTTGAGACAAACAAGCTTAAATTAGATAAGAAAAGATAAGCATAACGTAAAACTATTTTGAAATACGCGCGTTGTACATTCAACAGTACATTAAATGGCCAACGTTATTTTAATTCTGGCAACGCTGTGAAACAAATTTGCCATTCGCATGGATTTGACAATGAGCGGCTGGCCCAACCAATTCACAAGGCTGTGTGTTTTCATTTTTTCCGACCACCAGACATTAAATCTGTGTGGAAAAAATTAGAACGTATATAAAATCAAATTGATTAAGTTGGTAAAGTTCGCCAATACATTATGGCTGCCATAATGCTAACAAAGAACGTGCAGCTGGCCAGTAAGTAATGCAAGGGCAAAACTGCTATGCCAGTGTACTAAATTATGTAATGAAGCCAAGTTGCAGTTTTTGTTTGCTAAATGATCCGTTTAACTTACAGAGCACCATGGAAGCGGTATAGTGGGCGTGCTGTGCCTTCGTGGTTATGCTTCTACGCCAGATACGGACGGACCACGTCCGCTGAAGACAACTAATCCAGCTGCCATGAAACGCGGCACGGGTGGTCGCAGCAGTTTCAATGGTATTGTTGCTACCGTTTTTGGTTGCTCTGGATTTGTTGGTCGCTATGTGTGCAACAAACTAGGCAAATCGGGCAGCCAAATGATTTTGCCTTATCGCGGCGACGATTCCGAAATTATCCGCCTCAAAGTATGCGGTGATTTAGGTCAGGTGCTCTTTCATTTCTATAATCTAGAAGACACTCGTTCCATACGTGAAGCTGTCAAACACTCAAACGTGGTCATAAATTTGGTGGGACGTGACTATGAAACGAAAAACTTTAAATTTAAGGACGTGCATGTAAACGGCGCCGCGCGCATTGCTAGGTAAAAAAAAGATTTTAGTTTTATTTTTTAATTCTATCATTAACTCATTTCTTATTTGTAGTGTTTGCCGTGAGGCTGGCGTTGAGCGTTTCATACATCTCTCCGCTCTTAATGTGGAGGCAGACCCGAAGCCGCTGTATGTTAAAGACAGTCAATGGTTAAAAAGCAAGTACGAGGGTGAGTTGCAGGTGCGTGATGCTTTCCCGAATGCCACTATTATTCGCCCGGCTGATATCTATGGGTCAGAAGATCGCTTCTTGCGTTATTATGCCCATATTTGGCGCCGGCAGTTCCGCTCTATGCCATTGTGGCACAACGGAGAGCGAACAGTTAAGCAGCCCGTGTTTGTGTCGGATGTGGCACAAGCTATTATCAACGCAGCCAAGGATCCTGATAGTGCAGGCCGCATCTACCAAGCTGTTGGGTTAGTCTCTCCGAATAAGAACACTTAAAATGCTAATCTTTGCCTTTTGCAGACCTAAGCGTTATCAGTTAAACGAGTTGGTTGATTGGTTCCATCGTTTGATGCGAAAGGATCAGAAACGCTGGGGCTACCAACGCTACGACATGCGTTGGGACCCCACCTTTTTGCTAAAGGCTAAACTAACAAATTTAATTTGCCCTGGTGCACCCGTAGGCGGCTTGCACCCAGAACGCATCGAACGCGAGGCAGTTACTGATAAGGTTTTGCCCGGCGTACCTACTCTAGAGGATCTAGGCGTACAATTGACTACCATGGAAGAGCAGGTGCCTTGGGAACTGCGTCCGTTCCGTGCTGCATTATACTATGATGCCGAATTGGGTGAATTTGAGACGCCCGATCCACCAAAAACAATTGAAGCCCGCGAAGAGTTGCGCTTGTTTGCATAGGCGACTTAAAATTGTGTTGATTGGAAATGCATAGTGAAATTTGTTTGATGTCGGTGTGCTTTTATCAAATAAAATGTGAATAAATTAATTAAAACAAAGCAAAACATTTTTGATGTCTTTGACAAGTTAAATTCTGAGCGTTCCATGCACAGGTGGCTGCCCCACTATTTAGTATTGAACAGTGTATTAAATAAAACGATCTCTGCTTATATGAAATCTACTACACTTTTGATAAATTTCCCTGAAAATTCTAAATAAAGAAATTCCCGCCATAATGGCTTACAAACAAAATCAACCTGTAGTATTTTTATTTTGTTTATTATGGTATATTTTAATTTTAGTGTTTAGTATTTTAAGTGCTATATTTCTAATGAAATTATACAGCACTACACAAAATTTACGATCCACTTTTAGAATTTTACTGAGATAAATTATTTGTGACACTTGGTTGACATGGACGATACATGTTATTATAGACGACGACTAGACTTGTTTTCCGATAAAGAAAAAAGGGCACTACTTTTGGCAATAAAAGAAAGACCTATACTATGGGATACGAATCATCCAAAGCGTCATCTTACCACCGTTTACAGAACAGCTTGGAAAATAGTCGCAGCAAAGTTGAATAGAACAGGTATGCTACTTGCTAATATATACGTATGTAAATTATTTTAAATATATTTGTTTCACTTAAGTAAACGAGTGTCGAACTGTATATAAATCGTTATACCAGAGCAGAGTCTACTATTACAGGCGCAACTTGCCCTACGAATATGCAGAGCTATTGTCTTTTTTGCCGAAACCAAAAATGAAAAACAAAGAACAAACGTAAGAATTCTTTTACTAATAATATTGTGAAAGCGAATGTAAATGTCTATATGTATTTACTAAAGTTACCCAAATGCACCCAGTGCAGTTAACGAAAAAGGGAAATTTCTACCGATTGATGACTCTAGTGACTCTAATCTTGAATGCAATAAAGAGGACATTCCAATTTCCACAACCCAGCAGTCCACCGAAGACCTTGACAGTTTGGATGATTTCGTCTCAAATAGTGACACCTATGTAATACATTTATTTTTCTTTATGCTAATTAATATAACATTCTTTAATTTACTGCAGGAAACAAAAGTTACCCCTGATGGCCCAGCAGAAAAAAAGACGTTACCAAACCAAACATTTGGTTCACTTCAATATCCTGAAATGTACGCGTTTTGGAATAGTATTATTAAAGAACTGCCTCCAGAGGCAATGAGTGATGTCAGATTTCAAATAACTGAATTGCTACAAGGGATATATAATAAATACAAATTCTAATCTTTTCATGTATAACATAAATAATGTATGTATATTAATATATGTTCATTTTATTTAGTGCTGCAAAGTACATCATTTTTTGGTATAGCATTGATTAAGCTTCTGTTATGGATAAGATCGATGGGTAATGGAATGTTTTTTACAACTTAAGCGGTGCTTACAGCTGGCAACGTGAACAACTTCAAAGTGTGTGATTCAGGTTCACCAAAAGAGACAGTTTATCCAGCGCTTTGAGTAAGTTCACTTTCCATTTTAGAGAACATTATGTCAGTCCAAGCTTCAACTTGGATTGGAGATTTATTTATTTATAATCTAGCTTGTGCGCTTCCTGTGTCATAATTAAATGTTATGTATATATGTAGATTAACATCAACGGTAGATAAATAAAAGAATATTAAGTCTAAAACATTTTATTATTAATTATGTGAGGTTTCCTCGCATCAAATGATTTGTTTATTAACAGCTGTTGCTTAAAGATCCACAAAAACAGCAAACGCTTTTGTCGTTATTTAGCACATTTTCAGAAATTACATATGTTCCACAATTTGTTAGTAAAATTCAATGTTTTTGATGCCCGCCGCTCAAAAATGAAAACATTTATAAACTGAACTATATTATCTATAAAAAAATATTTACAATGGATAAAAACGTTTGCGCTGTAAATGGGTGTTCTGCGGAGGGTATAATTTATACTATACCAAAGGAATTTAAAAGCAAATGGTGTGAAAATTTGAAAGCTGATCCGGAGACATTTAATCCCATAATAAACATTTGTTTTCGTCATTTTCCCAACTGGTGCATTGAGGGACGGACGATTAAACATGGCTCAGTACCTACATTAAATCTGGGTAAACTATAAAATATCCATTGAAGCGGTTTACAAATTTGATCACAACTTTTCCGTTTTTATTTAGGCAACAATGACGCTCCCATCCACATGAACATTACCCCGGCCGACTCAATGCGTACACTAGTTCCGGGTAATATGAAAAATTTCTGCTTAAGCTACACATCATTAGTGAAATACACATTCTTTACTATTTCAGATCATAATAATGATACCATTTACACGGGCACCGAACCGAGAATATCAAAACGCTGCTTGGTGAAGGGTTGTCCATCTAAATACAACCTTTTTGAAATACCACAGAAGAATAAAATGGAATGGTGTGTAAATTTAAGAATTAGTCCAGCCAAATTGAATCCTGCCAGCAAAGTCTGCGGCCGTCATTTTTCAGCGTCTTCCATTTGGAAACAAAAGCTGAAAGATGGTGCAATACCTACTTTAAATCTGGGTAAAACTTGAAATCTCTGTTTAACTTCAAGTAAATAATTAATAAACTTTCCTTGTATTTTAGGCCACAATGATGCTGCAACTTACCCTGAAATGAAAGCCAAGGAGAAACTTGAAAACGAAACTAAAAAATCAAAGTAAGTCATATTGAACAGATTAAGCGTATTTTTTCCTGATAATAAAACATATGAATTATTTCCTTCAAAAAGGTGCGTTGTGTCTGGGTGTCCCGGTGAAAGACTATATTTTGAAATCCCATTACGTTATAGAAAGGAGTGGTGTGAAAATTTGAAACTCGATATGGAGAAGCTTACAAAAACGCCAAATGTTTGCATGCGTCATTTTCAAAGTTCATGCTTTCGAAAAAATAATCTTAAAAATGGTTCAATGCCGACAATTAATCTGGGTAACTATAAATCGTATAAAAATATACATCATAAACTAAAAGTAAAATTTCATTGTTTTAAAGGCCACAACGATGGTCCCATTCATACAGGTATTACTGAGGACATTTTAAAAAATAACAAGAACACAATCCGCCCCGAGTAAGTTTTGGCGAATACAACTTGAGAGGCTTAAAATGCTATATATATTTTTATAGTCTACTATTCAGATTAGACCATTCAACTGATGCATCAGAACAGTTTAAGTGCATTATAAATGGATGTAGTCGAAAGCGTCTGTTTTCTATACCGCCGACTCGAGCGAAAAATTGGAGTAATGTGTTGAATCTCAGTATGGATTATTTTAATAGTCAAACTCGAGTTTGCAATCGTCACTTTCTTACACCAGAATTAGTTATTGGTAAATTCATTGAACAGTAGAATAATTTTCTTTTATTGATTGTGTACATATTCTTGCATCGTTTTAGCACGCAAGGATAATTCTAAGTATAAAGAGATGATTGCGAATGGAATCCGAAAAAATATTGAGTAAGTGGTCTGTGTTAAAGACAATTTCGTCGAGGTAATTAATAAACAAAAATGTTTGTGCAGAAGCCCTCGTTCTGAAGTGATTGAAAGTAGTACAACAATTTTAGGAAGTTCAGTAACTGTTCCCTTTGAAAAAGAAGACAAACTCTCGTATACGTTATCCAACCAATCCACAGACTTTAAGTAAGTTTATTATCAATGAAAAATCAGTACATATATATTATACATTTTTATTGTTTTACATAAATTTCTCAACTAATCCATCGCTGCATATTGCTAATAGTGACTCCAACAAACTAGACAAAAAAGTGGACAGCCAGCAGGAAGTAACGCTAGGCTCTCTACAGAAGTCAGTAAAAATTGTAAGGCTTTTTTTTTTAAATGTAAATGATCGAGAATAAAAGCTTTACTTATACCTACAGAAAAGCAAGCCAGCAATAGCTGATGCGATATCTCTAAGCGGTAACGACTGCATTGAATCGACAATTTCAGTCATATCTACTTGCTCCAAACTCCAGAGATCTGGTCGGAATTCGGAAAAAGAGGGTGAAAATGAGATCGCGTTGCATAAGGTACAACATATATTTTTATATATTTACTATAGATATTGTAAGCACACTTATTTTTATCAGAAAAGAAAGCAAACAGAAGAGTTACCGAGCAAACTGAAAATAGCTAGGTTGGATGAAAATCGCGAGTTTTTAGATCACAAGTAACTATTAAATCATTTGGAACCCTTCAAGCAAATTATATATACTTTTGAATAGAAAATTTCAGAGTGATCCAACTGTTTTGGAAGAAAAACCTATGGATTCCATTGGTGCATCAAAAGCATTTGGCTCAGGGGGCAAAAAACGTGAGATTGATCCATTGGAAATAACAACAGACGCAACACCAACTAAAAGAGCGTTATCCAATACGTGCGGCGCTAGGGAGCATGATGTGGAAACTCACAACAAAAATGATACCAATCAGCCAAGTGTTAAAGCTCTTGCAAGCGACACGGTTGGTAAAGTTTTGTGCAATGAGCTATTAAAGTCTAGGTAACTTTATTGGTTAATTAAATCTATAGCAGCGAAAATACAATCTTTTTTTAAACAGAATAGTACAACTTGATTCAAAGAGGCTGAAGTGCTGCCAATCTATATTGAATGGTACTCCCAAGACCGCGCCTATGCCCATGGACGAGGATACTAGCATGGCTGATAACACAAATGAATCCAAAATTTTTTGTAATGAACAGAAAAAAATCACCCCGATTTCAACTGAAATATCAGATGAAGCTTTTCATTTCGCAGCAAAAAACGCCACTTACGTGAGAAGTTTTCCTTTTACTTTTCTTATAATAAGTACTATAAACACTATTTTGTGTTACAGCAAAGTGAAAAAAACCTTTGTGAGCTACTAGAACTTGAGAAGAAACTGCTGTTGGAACCAAAGGAAAAATGCATTGCAAAAGGGTGTCGTGGTGGAAAGCAGCTATATCGTATTCCTAAACGTAAAGCAACGCTGTGGTGTGCAAATTTACAGATTGATGCCAATAAAGTAGATTTCGAAAAGGATAAGGTTTGCGCTCGGCACTTTCCAAAATCGTGTTTTGGAAAAAAGGATAGAAGGATATTACAACATGCAATCCCTCAATTTGAGCTGGGTAATTATAATATGAGTATTTATATATTATATATTATTATGTATATATTATTTTGTTTTTTATTAATTTAGGACACAATAATGGCATTATCTACACATGGAGCTTTTGGAACCGAAAATTCGAAATAAATCCAAATCTATCTGCTGAGGAGAAAGCAGCCGCTCAAAGAATGTATGGGTCGAGTGACTCTTGTTTACTTAGACATGAAGAAGAGAATATTCCACTTGGCTCATCGAGTCCAACGACAGATGTGGAAGACAGGCTGTCTGACAATGTAAGAAATATGTTGTTGTTTTTGGTTTCTGCTGTCATAATTAATATATACTTTTTTTTAAAGATGAGATCTCCTTTTTTATCAAAGCAACAGGACACGGATTCTCAATGCGAAATAGAATATTCCTTAAAGTATCCCGAAATGTACGCGTTTTGGGATAGCATAATTAAAACCTTGCCACCCCTGGCGGTACGCGAAGTAAGATTTGACGTAACCGCTTTGTTGCAGGAAATCTATTATAAATACAAACAATGAAAATTAAATATAAACTAAGCACCAAAATTTAATTGCGTTAATTAATTCAACTAATTATATTATTATATTATATGTGTAAGATGGCTGCCCAGAACACTGAAAAGAAACTAATATATTTACATCAAATTTCACGTAAAATTAGTTCATTATCGTAGATTACTATATATATCTACTTTCAAGATATGCATGTTGCTAAGACATGATTGTACAACTAATTAGCTCTGCAACTAATTAGATGACTGTAATGATGATATCTAAATGATGGTTAAACATTCGTTTAATACAACTCGAAAATCATTTTATCTGTCATCTTAAATGAAGAGTCCTTTAATGATACAAAAATCGGTCCCAAAGATTTTGAATTGATATAATCAATTCATCGGAAACTACGTTAAATTTTTTGTTTTAAAACGAAACTCCTTTCAATTTTTAGATATATTGTGGTTAAGAAGTAATTAACATTTAAAAAAATTGACACATAATACAAGTTCTTCAGTAAAAAAAAAATGATAAAGAAAATTTGCATTTATTCCCATGAACAACCTGCATAATATATAATTAAATTGTGATTGTCTTTGCAAAAAATCAGTTTGTTCCTTTTGTCAAAGGCAATCACATTACATACTATTTCATTAATATGTGTTTATTACAAACAATTACAACTTAAATTATTATTCAACCAATCAATCGTCATTTTATAATAATGATGACATTCTTTTGTTTTATTTTATCGTGTAGACTCCTTGTAGATAGAGCGGTTTATCACGATCGCAAATATGTGAAGCTACGCTTTTAAACTGAATGTCATTAGCCGATTACATATACATATGTATATAGTATATGTGTTATGAATTATTATATTTATAATTAATATTGCGCAGCAACGCTGTAACCTCAAATCTGGCTTCCATTACTGCTTCAGGCGGTAAGTTTTTTATGATACCATTCCAGAATTCGAACATTTCATTATACTTTAAGGCCACTTCTTCGGTTGTTAATGATTTTGTTCTTGGTGAAATTGGCACAGAAGAGCTTTGCTTTATCTGTAAACTTGTTAAAGTAATAACTTGAATGTATTAAATTAAAATTTTTCTCACATGCGGAGTACTGATAGCCGCCATCATGTCTACGTCTAGTTTTTGGGTTTGAACTTCAGTGGTACGCTCATCTTCCTTTAGTACATTATGTTTGAATGAGTAAAGTGATAGTATGAATTTATACAAGGTATCTTACATGTACTACGTAGTTACTGAACGAGCTTTCTATTATTTGAGAATCAGAGAGCGGTAGCTCGTTAAATAAATATGGGCTGACACCTTCATCATAACGTTCAAAGTTAAGTTCATCGGGTACTTCGAATAAAATGGCATCTCCATCAATTATGGCCCCATTTTTAAATTGTCTGTTAATAATTAATGTTAAAAGCGTTTGTAATACCATTTAAAGTCAAAACTTACTCTGGTGAAACAATAATTCTTTTTTCTGAATCTTTATTCAAATGCTCGTTTGTAAATATAGGACCATCATTGTGACCTAATAGGAATATGAAAAATTATTTATTATATTAACGAGTATTGCACATTACTCACCTAATTCCAATGTAGGCATTGCATTCCTTTTAAGTTTCCTGACTCCAATTAATGAGGCTGAAAAATGACGTTCACAAACACGAGTTACACTATCAATATTCTCAAGCTGCATTTTCAAATTCGCACACCATTTCACTTGATTTCTTCTAGGGATGCGAAATAACCTATGTGCGCTAGGGCAACCAGATACAGAACACTTAAGAATTGGATTCGCCAGTAATGTTTTCTGCAGAAAATATATTTTTTTATTTTCTCAAACCAAGATTAGTTTAGCAATAAAACATGACTTACTTTATTATAAGAGTTTTCCGAAGAACAAACATTGTCATAGGGCTGCAAAAGTTTTGTGCTATTGTTTGAGTCCGGGGAACTGTCACATAATAATTCAGCAATAAGGTTTTTTTCTGAAGTTGTGCTAGTAAGTGAGGTTTTTTCTTGTTTCTGTGACATAAAGAGTTCAGATTATAATTATTGTTAATAATATAGGATAGTGCCTTACACTATAGTTTCGATTCGACGCACTAGGATTAGTTAAACTTGGCTGTAGGTTTGGAGCGTGCAATGCGTCTTTTTCACTAAAGTCATTTTCATTGAACGAATGATCTGATCGATGTGGAACGGTCTGCGATTTTCTATAATACATTTCTTCATTTTTGTTGTTAAGTACCTCAAAGTCAAAAAGAAACTTACATGCTGTTTAATTTCATTGGTGATGTGTTTTTCACATTTTTTGTTAGTGTCATAGGTTCATTTTGGAATACAGGACCATCATCATGTCCTGAAAGCTCAAATAAGTTGCTTTATATACATTCATATACCTATATTAAAAATTACTAATGTGCTTACCTAGGTTTAATGTAGGCATTGCACCATATTTAAGCCTTAGTCCTCCAATGTATCTCTTTGAAAAGTGGCGGTCGCAAATTCGCGTTTCTCCACTTATATCATAGATGTTGATTTGTAAATTCGCACACCATTTCACTGCGCATCTACTTGGAAAGCGATAAAGCCGTTCACCTCCTGGACAGCCTGCTACGATACACTTAAGATAATTAAAACTTATCATTTTTTTATAAAATCGCAATGTAAATGCTGGTGGTATGGAAGATTTTGCGGCGAATAATGCGACCAAAGCGATCTATTGCGCTTGGCGGTCAATCTGGAGAAAAAAGGCAAAAATGCACGCTTCTATGCAGTTCTTTTGATAGTTTGTAAATACTTTAGGTATTAAGTGTGACCGACTCACAGAATAAATAAATCCATATAAAAAGGAAAAGTTAAAATACTATTGCAAAATAATATATTTGGTATTAATTTAAATATTCCCAATTTTAAATGATGAGAATGTTTTTAAAAGAACTTCCTTTTAGCTTGAAGGCCAACGTTGCCCTGGCTACAAACCTTTATAATCCGAATTAACTTCTTTATAATTATAAACAATTATATATAATTATATAAAAAATGCATAACATTTTTATTTGTAAAATTAAAAACGGGTCGGTTGTTTGGTATTTACACCATCAGTGGAATGAGAGAAAAAAAAATTCCTAATTTAAACAAGCCATCGAAAATGTAATATTTGTATGGTCACACTCTTTCGGACCGGGGGAATTTGCACAGCAAACCCAAACGCAGCAGAATTCGATTTGTCAACTCAAGTGTCTGTGTAAAATTTGTCATTACGCCCAAATTGAATTATGATTGATGCTTAATCAAATAATTAAAGTTTAAGAGGCTCACGTGTGGCATATAGTTGTTCTCAGTGCAGCGGATGTGCTCGTGTATGTGTATGAGTGCGCCCTTGCCGCTAAAGCTTATACGAAAATGGCAAGTGCATAATTATGAAAGCAGCTGAATATACTCTGCCACCGATTGTGTATAGAAAAAAGGAGCAGCAGAACGCAGTAACATCAGACAACTCAACAAAGGACGACGAATCATCGCCGCTGGCACATTTAGAAATTGAAGTGAGCCGCATTAATTTCGTAACAGATAAATCGATCAAAGCGCAAACGACAGGCGCAGCGTCTCTTTATAAAAATCCGAATCGAAAAGCGAACAAATCGAGGGATAAACATTTTTTAACGTCGGCAACGTCACCATCGTCGTCGGCGTTATCGTCCGTATACAGGCGCCTACAAAGCGCGGGTGCGGGTGGTGTTACAGCACAAATTATATGGTGGGGTGAGCAGCGGGAAACAGCAGGTAGTGTCAGCATCAGCTGTGCCTGCAGCAGTGCATACGCCAACCCCAAAGACAATAATCCAAATAAGTTTTCCGAAGGCAAACATAAAAATCATAAGCAAAGGTCAAGTCAACAACGGTGCCAACGTCGGCAGCAGCAACCGCAACAGCATCATCCCAATAAGTTGCGATATAGTGTACGCTGTAGCCTCGCGCTATTCTTAGAATATTTGTGTGAGTGTCCGCCCCTTGAAATTGTCGCGAGTTTTGGTGTTTCTTGTAGCCGTCGAAACGTCAACGACCACGACAAACCCGCTGTCCAAACCGAGCCACTTACTCATCCTCCACTTGTGCCAATCGGTCAGACACGTCTGCCGCTGCCAGCACCTCTTTTGCGCAAATACGCAGCCAACTACGTCAACGGTAGCAATTTCGAGTATAAAACAAAAATTTATGGTTTATATCGTCACGTGGAGAGCGGTGCCGCGTCTGGTCAAGTGCAACAGCAACAGCAGCTGAAAGTCGGTGAGATTCAATTGCGCTTTAAGATGCTCTTTGCAAGTGTTGCTACCAAGGGCGTGTCATCAACAGAGCTGCCGCCCATCAAGCTATCGGCTGCGCTGTTGCCAGATCAGTTGACCGTTGTCACCAATGGAGCTTATCGAGCTGCTACTCCACAGTCGCAGCAGCAGCCAGGCGAACACATTGCAGGTAAGCAGCAAAGCTATGATGTCTACCAAATCCGCTCTAAAAAGATTTTCGCGCTCCCGCTCTCTCAGCTGACGCTTAGCGTCTGTTTATTTTGGTTTACCTTAGCATTTTTTTTTTTTTTTGTTTCTTTTTATTCAAAGTTTATTTTTAACTTTTAATGAAAGCCAACAAACTTATTGCCTGGTTCGTTGTTCTCTAACTCTTATGTAATCACATTGTTTGTTATGTTTATATAGTGACAACAACAAACAAAATTCAAAATGCCCCAACAGCTGCTATCTGTTATTTCGGAAAGCCCAAATATTTTTATAAATTAATTTACAAAACCCAAACTTGTTGCCAATTTGTATACAAATTTACTAAGAATCAAAAATAAATTCAGAATTGGCATTTAAAATGCAAATATCTTACATTTTTGTTCAAATACTCCTTTTTTATACCTTTCTTCGAGAAGGTGTACTAATTTGAAAAACAGTTCTTGACTCATTTACTTATTGAGCAATATATACAATATGTACATATACACATACATATGTACATTCTCTGCTGTTTCTTTATTTGAGCAGCAAAACTTTCCGTTGCGGTATCCAAGAATTCTTATGTGCAAAAGCGTAAAGAGAAGCATAAAAACGTTAAAATCGAAATACATACAGACACATACACACGAAGCACGTGCAGTCATACATACATTAACATTAAAATCACACATATGCAGATAGACTTAGAGGCGACGTTCATATGTATGTATATTTAAATGTTATTTAACACTCTTTCAGTAGTGGATTCAAAAAAATGAGGGTAAATGAGCTTGTGATAAAGAGCGAGGAGGACTATGCGGTTTTCTCAGGGGTCCAGTGTAATTACTGTAGTTCTGTCGTGAATCAAGCTAAAAGTGTAATGGAGGGGACGGTACAACATACCCCTGGGCCCAAATTTCCTCTCTATGTTTGAGTTCTTTAGTGTGTAAAAGTAGATGGAGGGTATTAAACTGGCTGACGAACCCGTTGATGACTATCAGCAAGCCCTAAGAGCATCAATTCCAGTTTTACAAGTTAATCAAACATGAATGAAAAATGAAATAAATACTATTAATTCACAATGGAAAATAATGCAACAGTTAATAAAGCAATTATATTTGACCTTTTGATTTTTATTAATCTTCGGGAAATACTTTCAGAAAAATTCGTATTTTTATAAATATATAGGCCTTACCTTAATGTTAAGGGTATTAATAGTTTTTGTAAATGTATGTAACAAAAATATAATCTGTCGCCGCGTGTAGCTTTAATTCACTTAAAATAAAATGTCTTTGCATAAATAAATAAATACATATAATTAAATATTTCAATAGTTTTATTTTCAACAAACCACCATATTAAAATCTATAATAATGTATCAAAAAATTAAGAATGTTAGCTGCTTTATGAAAAAGCCATGTTAAGAATCAGCAGTTACACATATCTCTTAAAAACTATCTCTTAAATAAAATTCATAGTCCGCCCCTGTTCACAGCCCCAAACACATAACTTTATCTCGCTTCAAGCTTTAATGCTCAATTTCATTCTTTGTTGCGGCCTGCCTTTTTTTTTTTTTTTTTTTGGTTTGCCTGTCTGCGAACAGGGGTTTTTTCGCCTTAGGCCTTCATTTCGCGAACTCGGCAAGATTATTGCTGATTCTTGAATACCAGCTGCCCAATCAACTATGTACATATGTATGTATATTTATTATATACATGTGTACATATGTACTATAATTCAGTATTGGCCGCTGCATACGGGTACGGGTTTAATGTGTTGTCTAAGGAATAGTGAAAATCTGACGTGGCAATTAATTTAATAAACTATTTACTTTGTTGCAACGCTATTAAGAAGTGGTGCAGTAAGCGAAATCGATAAGCCATGTGAAAATATAGTACATTATGTATGATGCTAGATCGTATCGTGTCATTTCGAAGGTTAGGATTGGCACTAGCGAGGTTTACACAATGCGAATTTCTATGGGTTTCATTAACAGTAGAACCGTCAAGAGTGGCCATCGTGTACTTAGTAGGCACTTAATGGAAGGTTTAGTATTACTCCAGTTTACATTCACGTGCAAAGGATTTTCCTCTAATCAAAACAGTGCACAGAGCTTATATAACTTTATATAATTTCGTGGATAATTTTTTTAACTTAACGTTTACGTAATTTTCAAATATTATGTACTCAACTAAATTAAAAAATAAATTAGTATAAAATTGTATTATATATGCATATTAAAAAGATAATATATTTTTTTTTGTATATATGTGCATATTTTCGTACTTATAAACTTGTTCTACAGATATTAATCTTAGATAAAATTGATCACATTTGTCAAGAAAAACAATAGATTTTAAGGTAAATAATCCAGTATTTATTTTATTTATATATACATATGTATATGTACGTGCATAAATACTATTTTTGTACTTATATATCCGCTCCATATTCGGCATATAAAATTTAGTTCCGCTATGTATTGAACTTTCACAAGGTCAAACATTCTGTGCAAAAAAAATTTTCCCAAACAGATCGGCAATAAACTAAAAAAGAGAGTGCCCCAAAAAATATGCAAAGAGCGGTAGAAGCACAAAAAGAGAGCGCAATAAATAAATTGAGCAGCATGAGAGAGGAGAGCCCTAGCAACATACATTACCGTCCAAATAAATAGGTACAGCAGTGCCTTTTGTTTATCAGCATCTAAATTATTTTCAAATATTCAAAGGAAATAAATGCAAATATACGAACACATAATTGTGCACAATTCTTATATTATATATAGGTATATTACAGTTGAAAGATGTTTTTTTATTAGATAGCTTCAGAAAACTTATGGTTATTACTCACGATTATTACTTAAGTAAATCAGTTACTAAAAAAGATGGCTTATTGTTTTGACCGTATTCAAAATATCGTTATTTTCATATCCGTTTATTTTTGAGTAAATTTGTAGGATTCAAAGCTACGTAACTCATTTACAAAAACCTAAACAATTATTATACATCGTTTGACCACTGTAATAATTGGCTCTCCCTAAATGTGACAAGTGGATTTTTTTTTTGATGCGCCATACGATAATGTAAAAACAGATTTAAATTACTTCGCCTTATCAGTGAACATATTTAATTGAGCAGCAACGTTTGTGCCGGCTTTATAATCAGTCGTTGGCTGTTGTCGCTGCCATTTGGCTGTCTCAGCTCATTGAGTGTGGAAGGCGAAAAAGCTTTGCGCAGATTGTAATATTTATGTGTAAACACGTGCAGATGTTTGATAATTAAATTTTAACTCTCTTGCAGATAAATCGAACAATATTAAGCCGGTGCACATTCAGAGCAAAGGAAAGTTGCGGACAGCAGGTAAAACAGCCGAGCTAATGGAGGCCATGAAAAAATTGGATGCAATTTTTGCCGCTGCGGAACCACGCAAGAAGCAGCAACAACTCAGTGAACTTTGGACAGCGGATCAGCTAGAGAATGGCAACACTGTCGCCGGCAATAACAATTTGAAATCGGAGCTTTTTGAACGTGTAACGGCAGTACAATTGCATTTGGAGGCGCTAACACTGCAGCCAGAGGGCACGCATCGTATGGAACTGGTGCAGAGCGAAGTGCGGCCCATATTCACGGTGGAGTGTCAATTATCGTATGAGCTGATAAAGCAGGTGCCACGTTCTGATATGTTTCAGATCATGCAATTTGAGTCGGAAAAGTTCAATAGTCTGACTCAGTGCACTCGTTTCGGTCAAGTAGCACAGCGCCAGGTGCGCTTGCCCATGGAGGAGGATATGGGACGCATACATTTTACCGTATGGTGGCGCGAGCCGGGCACTTGTCTTAACGAAATGCTGGGCATGGGACAGCTGGATTTGGTAGAACTATACAAAGCAGCGCTGCTGGAGCAGTGCAAGTGTATAGCCATACAACGTCGTGGTTTGCATTTGGCCAGCTTATATCTAAAAATTAGCTTGCGTGCAGATGCAGCCCCAGTTGAGCAGTTCGTCAAGACACTGCCAAATGGACAGACGTTAACCAATGTGGATCAAAAGAATAACAGCAATAACAATAATAGCAATCAGAATCGTGGCAACCGTGCTGAAGGTGAATATATTTGACTAATGTCGATTGGGTGGAACCAACGAGATCTGCAGCAGCAACAGCAACATTTATCACACTGTACACACAACAACAAAAACAACAGACACAAAGCCGTTGGCATTTTGTTGCTACTTCGCACTTGGTTTCATCTTTTAGTTGCCTTTATAACAGTGCTTCCCGTCATGAGAATAAAAAAAATAAAACTTTTAAGTTTACTTGAAAACAAGTTTTCATTTTGTTTCTTTTTTCGCATTGTTTAATTTATGCATTTTATATTTGATTATAGTTAATTTTTAAGCGGCACAGTGGGCTTGAATTAATTTCTACAAGTGAATTCTTTACTTGAAAACTGGTCAGTTCTGAGTCACAAACTGCAAAGTGGGTCTCGGCTTTAAATTATATAGTTTTTTTTGGTGTAGTATTTTATTCAGGAGCCTTCTAAACTATATGTTTTTCCTAGGAATCATAAATTTTTATAATTATTAGTTAATATCAATATGAAAAATTAATTGGGGCTCTAAAGTGTTTAAACCATTATTGTTGTCCTTCGATATTTTAAAATTAAGACTATAAGTATACTAAAACATCGAACCAATGATTTGCTAATAATACTTTAATAGAGATTATCTTTTAAAAAAATACATTTTTCTACAATTTTATGCATTAGTTCTTGAAACGACTTCAATTTTTAATTCAAGCTATTGTCGAATTTAAAATATAGAAAATCAAATTTTGAGAATGAATGAAAGTTAAACCTCGAATATTTATATTTTCTACTTTTATATTATAAAAAAATAAAAAAATAAAAATTGTATAAAAGGGAAATTTATTTTATTTTCTTCTTTTCTCCAAAATACTTCGAAAAGTTCCCTAAAGTCGCCAACACTCAGATTGATATTTGCCCACTGTGCTGCACTTCGATTAGTTTTAAACTTTTTTCGGCCAAGCCGACAGATCGCATGGAAACTTCACTAAGAAATTTTTAAACCATATATGTATTTGTTCATTTTTTGTTGTATTCCTTTGTTCTGCCAGTTCTACTTCTTAATTGCCTGATTGTTCCGTTCTATCGCCAATAAACACGAGATGAGCACATGCTTGAACCGCTTGTCTTTGGTTACACCCGCTTAGTCACAATCAGATTTTCTTATTTTTTTTGCCTCAGCTGCTTATCTCTATGCGTCTGAAGCGCTTTATGTGTACATAGCTTACGTATGTACATTCTTATATGCCCCACATGCTTAGGGGTTCAAGGTGCGGAGAGTACGTACCTCATACATACGTATGTCTAAAGCATAAATAAAATTGTATATTTCATATTATCTTTCGCAGCACCACCCGGTAACAACAATCAGAGCGAGGGCAATAACAACAACCCATCCGAACCGGCTTCCAACAACAATAGCAATAAACCATCACTGGACGCTATCAATTTCATGGCTGAGACTAGCAAAGTGCGCCTGTTGCGCGGCTTCATCTGCGTCGGTGAGACCCGGAAACTGTCAGCACCAGATGCTTTAGGCTGTACACAGCTAGCTTTGCAACCTTTTTGGCAAACCCAAGAGCTGCTGGTACAGGCGGATAGCCAGCACGCATTTAACTTTCAGGAGCAATTCGCCATTATCAATGATGAGAAGTTTTTGCAATGCGTGGAACGACAGCAATTAGTCCTAGAGCTGCGCCCATTAGGCGGATTGGTGCGTCTACCATTGCATCAGTTTTATATAGCCTATCGAGATGCAACCATTACAAATCATCTATGCAAAGGCAAGGTATGTCGTTAAGTTCTGCATAGGAGCCATCTACATCCGATAACACCACGTCACAAAGCTTTTTACTGCTAAATGCCCATATACCATCAGAAAATTTATAAGTTGTACAATTGGAAATTATACACTTGGTACAGCCAGTTGATAGTCACTTACGGGCCTTACAGGGATAAAATCCTTTATCTGACATTTCCTTTTCTTTTTTTTTAGCTGCCCGTTATCTCTATTGACGGCTGGGTGCCCATTACCAATCCTTCAACTGAAGCCCAAGTGGGCGAGCTTAAATGTTTATTAGCTATTGGTAGCGAAGCACAAATAGCCCAGCTAAAGGAACAACGATGCACAACTGTACCTTCGTTGGATAACCCAGCGCCTATGCGTCGCACCTCCGATTTGTTGGACATGCTACAGAATGCTTTAAACGCACCACCCGCAGTTGCGTCCGCAACTACACCTGCAAGTGCTACACCATCGACGTACAGTTTCATTCTGAACATTGTGGGGGCTGCTGGATTACCACTTAATCCTGGCTACGGCAAGTCATCTAAAAAGCAAGCCAAACGTCAAGCAGCCGCCAAGCGTTATCCGCCTAATGAGCCGCCCAATACCTATGTGACTTTTCAGTGCTTAAATTGTAATGCGCCCACATACAAATCGCATGAAGGCTTGGTCTATGCCACACCTATTGTGGAGCGCTCCATAGCACCCCAGTGGCACAGCATGTTCCAAGTAACTGTAAGCGCCGATTATTTAAGCAATGTAAGTGTTATGCCATCAAGGAAGCGTTGTATCGTTGTTAAACAAAAGTTGTATATTGCAGACCCAAAAGCTGTTTATATTGAAGCTCTGGAAAAAGGCTACATTTAGCGCTGGTGTAGCACCCACACCCCTGGAGGATGCTATTATAGGATTTGCTGCATTAAATTTAAATCAAAAGACGTTGCCCAGCGTCTGGCACAACATTGTGGACTTCAATGGCCGTGTCACTGGTGGTTTGGAAGTTCGTGTTAATCAACTACAAGAGCCAAGCGGCACACCAAGCGCCGCTAGTCCCATGGATTCGGCCATTGATCAGTTCGAGCAATCTCTAGAGCTGACACATCTGCAGCTGGGTCAGGCTATTAAGCGCAAGTTCACGGAACTGGAGCAAATCTCTCACCGCCTACGTACGCGTCTAGTCGATGTGACGGGTGAGTCTTTAGAGCCGCAGTTTAATATAACAGCTGCCTTGGACAACTGGCAACAGACAGAGCTTGGCTTGGAACATGATAATAATGTTGACGATGATTTAGTGGCGGATTTTGAGCGTGCGTTACGTACGCCTACACCCACGCCTGATGCTAGTGAATTGCCCTCCGCACAAACCCCAGATGATGCTTTCGATGCAGCTAAGGAATAGCCCCAGGCAATTAAAAGCTCACATACATTTAGTCAGTATCTATGGATGTCTATACAATGGCTCAATTTGTAGTTATGATTATGTTTCGTACTAGCACTGGCATTCATTGGACTGCACACAAAACAAACAAGTAAAACCAGCACTGTTAATGGAGACGGGCGCGGGAAACAAATTTTTTGTTTTTTTTTTTGATTTAGCATCCAATCCCAGTAGCCATAAATTACTCAAACTAATTTGTTAAATTTCTTTTTCCGAAATGCGAATTTCAAAGTAATTTGAAATAGTTTCAGAAGTGTGTTTCATATTTTGATACTAATTTTAAATGTTGCGCTCAAAAATAGGCAACAATTTCTTCATATAAAGCTTTTTTGTAATTTAAATATATGGTCAGTTTTTTTTTTAATTAATCGAATCATCGGAAGATGATTCAAAAATAGTAAAATGGTATAATTTCGAAAGGAAACTATCAAGCCATAGCTGAATCAGTTTCTAGATTTTTTTTATTAGATTTCGGAATTTTCGACGTTTTTTTTGTCGAACTAGCTTCCTGAACTTTCCGCGCCCTTCGATGTTCGTTACAAAGCACTAAATCAAAGCAAGAAGCGTATTTAATCGCTTTATTCATTTTTAAAATTACAAATTAAATGAAATTTAATGAATATGAAATTAGATTAGTCGAGGGAAAATGCACGAGTTGCCTAGTCTGATAAGGCAAGGTCTTAAGGGCCGAACGTCTTTCTGGTCTGCAATATTTATAAGCATTTCTACCCATATATACAAATATAATAAAATATGTGTGTATTAGTTTTGAAACTGTGTTAATCACTTAAGTATGTATTTAGTCACTATTTAAATAATATTAATAAATCGCTTTGCGAAAAATAAGAAAGAGTTTCCACTTATGAGCCAGAAAATTCTAAAAACCACATTGAAATAATGAATGCATATCAGATTTCATTGATCACTTTGATCTATTGTTTCTTGCTTTTTTTTTTTTTAAATACATATTGAAAAATATTTTAATATAAAAAGTATTAAAACTATCGTCAGTGTATGTGTACTTCGAGTTTATGTGTGACATAGAATATACGATATACTACAATATTTATATTTGTCTGTAAGTAATACACATAATGCACTCTCTATTTTGGCGTATGATATCTTGTATATGCAAAATTTATGCCCAACCTGTTTTTATGCAAAGGCATACAGCTGATACATTTAATTATCTAGTTTGCTGAAATTGCTCTTTGCATAAACAAAGCAGACATAAATAATGGATAGGTTTTAAAGATTATATTATAAAAAACTTTATTGTAAAAATAGAAAAATTTTCCGAACCCGCGCTTTGATTGGGTATGAGCTTACACTTACATTCTATTATTACGTTCAGATATATATATGTGTGTGGTATATATGTTTGTGAGTGTATTAAATATGAATGATTGAATGGGCTGGAATACGATTAGGTGTTTACGGACAATTTTGCCCCTATATGCTCGAGTTTTTTCTTTTTGTTTACATTTTAAAGTTGTTTACAGGCTCGAGTTGTTTTGTTTACAAGTTGTACGAGTTGATGTTTGTTGACGATGTTTTGGTTATTTTGTTGTTGAATACAATTTATTTATAGTTTGATGACAACGGTTTACAACGGCTTTCAGTCAATGACAACGCGAGTCAAGAGTATTCCACGCTTGCTGAGCCATAAACTGTATAAAATAGAAGAAAATAGGTATTCATTAGAGAGGAAATTTAAAATGTGTTTTTTTATTATTGAGTCGGTTAATGTTGCTTTCTCATGTTAATTACAGCCAAAATGATTTAAATTTTGGGTTATAGTGCTAAAATGATTTTGCATTCGCAGGCTAAACTTTTGTATGTACTTTTTAATGTGTGTTTAACTATTTCTATACCTTTAGTTGCCCCTATCCGATTAGCTAAGTTGAATCATACATTCTACATAAACATTTTCGAACGATAACTTGCCGATCGCATAGGCGACCAAAGAAAAAACATTAAAATAAGTTTGACTTCTGAACAAAAAATCCTTTCAGGGCGGTACAATAACACGTAGCTAGGACCCGCACTCAGAAACTTGTTTGAAAATTGTGACAGAGTGTAAAAAGAAATGACAAGAATCTATTTCAAATATTTTTAAGCATATTGCTTTTGTTGTCCCCGGATTTCAGGTAGAATCGGGTGAAGAAGGTTATCAACCATGCCAAGGCTTTTTAATAAAAGTGAGTCAAAGACCTGCTTGAATACAAAAATTTCATACAGTAGAGACGGTACACGACAGCGTAATACCCTGTTCCTTTTTCTTCAAAATTGTATAGGTTCCGCAGATTTCTACCGACTTTAATAAAAATCGATTTTTAAAGTATACATATATATAGTCAAATATAGATGCAGTTTTTTGGCAAAGGGGTGGAAGTTAGTACACTTTTGGCTATAACTTTCGAGTTATTTGTCCGATTTTGTTCAATTTTGATACAAAGATGCATATAACTACGAAGCATAGATCACCAGCTAGTTAAGTGTCGTATCTCTTGTTCTTATATCTCTCCGAAAACTATGTGTTCATACAGACAGACATGGATTAATGTCTACCCGAAATTATGATAAGCATTTTCGGTGCCTGCTCAAAGCTAATATACTCTTTGTACCTATATGTACGGGGTGTAAAAAAAAGCATCACAATACACTTTCGCACATTAGTTGTGAACGTGAACTTACCCAAAACCTGCGCCCAACAGCAGCGACAATACATTGGTAAACAACAACGAGTATAAAATTTCGCGGGAGAAAAGCGAATTGGCACCCAAACGCTTCAAGCGTATGGAATAGCCCGTACCCTTTTTCTTCTCTTCCTCATTGTCAATGGTGGAACGTTCAAACTTCCAATCTCTATTAGGCGAAAATAACCATATTCAATTGGTAAATAGAATTAAATTTAAATATGATATATTTACTTTGGAGGTTGCTCATCATTGCCACGATTCCAGTTCTGCAACCAGTCGCCATTATCTATTTTTTGTTTATCGCCAGCCTGCAAATACATAAAAATATAAAAGCAGTTAGTAATTATCAAAGTTCAAAGCTGATTGGTATTATGACGACTTACCTTAGTCCAATAATTAATATAAACATTTCGCAGCTCATCATCTGGGCATAGCTCTGATTGTGGGCTATTCGGTGGGCTTTTTGGACTGTCGCGAGGTGTGTCCCGTCTAGAACTGGCCAACGAAACAACGCGACTGGACTGATTCGATTCACGCTGTGCTTCGCGTAATAGACGCAAATACTCTTCACCGTTGGCATAGGGCAACGGTGTGATTCTGTCAGGACTTTTGATACCAGCCATGGATGCTGTTGCGCTCAGTTCAATCCAAGATTCTGCAATTAGCCACATTTAAAGTTATTGACAAATAAAGACCATAATGTGTGGTAAAACATGACCCAATTTCGTTTAAGTGTTTATTATTCTATGATAAGAACCCTTAATTTGAAAAAAAAAAAAAAACATTTTTTTTCGCTAAATACACATTTCATCTAAACGCGCACACACATACAAACAAATGTTTTGTCTGTGTCTGTCTGGTTATCAATAAATTTCATTTTCAATCAACTTTATAGCGGCCAAAACATGCGACTCAATATTAACTATGCAATATGATGTTAGTCAGGGTGCTAATTACATGGAAACACACGTGTACTATACGGCAGATAAGTCACAATAAATATTACATGAAGCACGAAAGCTGCACTACAGTGGAACCTCGTTTAATATTTCCAATTCTTGCTCTCACTTCTAAAGATGTTTTTCTTTTTTTATCAAGCAAACAACAAATTGTAAATATGTTTTATTTATGCAGTTCGCGTTAAGTATTTTAGTTTATAAAGTATTATGGGAGGTTTGACTGTATTCTTTTTACTCAATTACTACACTATGAATACAATATTACTCACGTGGCAGACCAATCATGTTGTGTCTTATGTATAAGCAATTGAAAACTAAATGACATTTTCTGAATATTCTCTAGACTCTTGTGCAGCAAAATGCTACATCCGTTGAAAACAGCCTGTTGCAAAAAAAGAAACCAAAAGTAAGACCAAGACAGGTAGCGGCTAGGTTCGAACAGGTACAAATCACAAACAAAAGTTAAATTTGTTGCAGGTAAGAGGGGGGTGAATCTATTTCACATTGCTGGGAAATTGTACTAAACTCGGCTTGCTGACTCATGGCACGTAGGCCCATAACAGCTGACCGTTTATGTATTTGCGATTTATAAATGATAATAACAATGGAGCCTGCGCCGAGCCCATTGAACCGCACACATACTTGTGCACTAAAAATAAGTATTGGATTCAAAGAAGTGTTTGCTTTTATCATTATTTTTGATAATATATATACACTTAATAATTGACAGAAAGCCAAAGGCGCAATTTCAGCAACAAATAGCCCAGAAGCAGGGAATGTCGCAGAGTGAGAGAGCGGTGTAAAAACAAGCCGATTTTTTTTTTGTTTACTTTGCTTTCAAAGCGGGGCAAAGCACTCCCACACTAGGCACAAGTGCTTGAAAACAAATTTGCATATTATAAACAACAAGACACATACTATATACACATTTATAAAACTCAAAAAACAGTATACAGTACGTAAAAAATCACTCAGACGCAGTCAAATGACGTCAATTACAATGCCAAAGATAAAATTATAATAAATAAGCAGAATGTAAAAGACATGACAAATATGGCCAGATGCTATGCATGGTTGCTTGCGCTTGTGAATGTGCGAAAATGTATGTGTATGCGTGTATGCGGCTAGCTCTTCGCCTTTGTTTTGCTGGAAGTTGTGGAGCCTTTGTTAACACTGGCTGCTGCAACTGCGCAACACGGGGGCAATGACAGAGACATCAACACCAGCAGCAGCAGCAAAAACAAAAGCTGTCAACAAAGGAAATAAAGGCCTTGGCTAGCGTTGTATGGAAAGAATTATGCGGATGCGGATCAGCTCTATTTATAACATACTACGTGTGTGCATATAAGCGCAAACATTAATAAAAACAATAAATAAGAAGCACAACAGCAACCAACACCAAACGACGGTAGAGTACAGTGTTGCCAAATAGTTAAAAACTTACCACCCAGCAAATCTTCTGTCGATTTTGGTGT
Source organism: Chymomyza amoena (assembly GCA_037043745.1). Taxonomy (NCBI): domain Eukaryota; kingdom Metazoa; phylum Arthropoda; class Insecta; order Diptera; family Drosophilidae; genus Chymomyza; species Chymomyza amoena. The sequence continues at coordinate 70,568 of JBAMAX010004346.1, read as the reverse complement.
CGTAGACATTTTTGTTTTTGTTTGTGTGTATGTGTGTGTATGTTTTTAGTACGCTACGCCAGCCGAGCGCTTATTTTTGTTTTTAAGCTAAACGACGTCTACTAAAGATAACCCGTTTGGTCGTTATTATTGCTATTGTGTTTGCAAAATAAATTTATGCAGATTAAATTAAACTTTAGCCACTAGGCCCTTGTATATTGCACGTATGTTTTTTCTTCCTTTTTTTTTGTTGTTTTATTTTGATTTTGTGTTAATGTTTGCGTGAGAATATGCGTTTTACTTTTTGCTGCAGCGGTCTTTTGCACTGGTTGCTTGTTTTCGTTTAACTTGTACAAACACTCAAGTCTGAGCGTAAAAGCCAAACTGTTTGTCGATTTGTTAAATACAAGCGCTTTTTATTTTTTACAAATAAACACTTCTTCGTTTACGCACACAGTTTTTGGTGCAAAAACTTAATGCGTATTAAATCTTTTGTTGCTGTGCTCTGTGTTGAAATACCAAGCTGTCACCGACGTCGTATCACAGCAAAAACACGAATACAAATAAAACTCACGAAGACTGCACAACAAAACAAAAGCAGTGGCTTGTAGGTGCTTTTTGGCGATTTTAGTACTTTTCATATTCTGTTATACACTCGATATATTGCATTTGGTATTTTTTGTTATCGCAAATACACACAGTAATCGATAACATCTAACTGCTTATTCTAGGACGTTAGAAGCTTTATGTACGTTAATTCTTTTGGCTATACGATATATTGCTTAAAATGATTGAAAATTTGAATTTTAGGATCCTTTTTGGAAAAGCTCATAACAATACGCACACTTTTATCAAAAGTCTACTTGTACTCAGTGTGACTAACCTGCTTTTGATATACACACTTTTAACAACAAATAAAAAGCGCTTTGTAACTATATACGAGATTATATTAACGCGTTTTTAAAAACAAATCAAAGGTTTGCAAATCACTTTTAGCTACGTTTCGTACAAAGTAAAAGTTATTGCCCTGCACTATGGATGTAGGTGAGATGTATAAATCTTTTTGTGTATCGTATTGCGCGCGTCCCAGCAATTTAAGAAATTCATGACGTTCACGTAAACGAAACTCTCTGGAGGCCAACACCTCCGGACACTGCAGCAGCTGTGCGTGGGATAGACCCATATCGTTGTGTGCATAACTAAAACGTTCAATGAGATCGTCTGATGCTGTAGAATAATAAAATATAAATATCAAAAAATTAAGTTAGTGAAGCATACACTATACTTACGAATCATTAAAAGTCGCGGCTTTTGTATAATCAGATAACGCAACTCTTGCTTGTTAAAACCCATCTCCTCTCGCATGGAAAATATAGATTTACGTAAATGTTCCATGTTGAACGTTATTACTTGCGGTTGTTTAGTAGCCAATAAACGCAAGCTGGATCCACTTAGGGTAAATTGGTTTTGAAAGAATCCCAAACGTCGATCAATTCGTCGCGTAGAAAACATAAGCCAATAAGGATTTTTTGTAAATATGTTTTGTCGCGCAACATCCGTAAATTGTTTGCTTTTGAGGTACTCGACACGTGTGTTCAAATCATCGATATCTACTTTGAACAGCAAAGGATTCTTTGTTAATATATGTCCAAAATTGTCCGGGGAAACGCCTTGATCGGCGAGAAAGGCCAAATATGGCTTGACATTCTGCTCAAAGTCTAAGCGTAATACGAATTCGCCTATGCCTTTACGTCGTTCCAGATCATGTAGATTAACACCAAGACTAATTAGTTGTTGCAATGTCACCGAATTATTAACGTGAGCTGCCAAATTAAATGTGGGCACGTGTGCTTCCCGGTTGCCAAAATCCACTGCTAGATGGCTACCTTTACTGTTTTGATTGTCCAACTGATGCTCCTTTGCTACATTTTGTGCTAACTCTGCTTCTATTGCTTTTAATTGGTTGTCATCGATTTGAAGGTGTCGCAGTGCGCGTAAATGGCGCACCTGTATATTTATTATATCATTATATTGAGTTATTTGTTTGATTTTTATAAATTTGTTAAAGTTACGTAGAGCACAATGCATGATGCAAACAGCTGTTTTTGAAGCGTTGCCATGCTGTCACAAGCGATAACTGCTGGTATCGGTGTAACCGATAGATTGTTGGCAACTTAATTCCGTCTGCTTTTGTCATACATTCCGATCTTGTGTTTTATTTTTTATTTTGTGTTCATTTAGAAAAACTCTTAAGGGTGTGCATTTTGCAGGCATTCAACTTTATCTCAAAATTATAAATCTTTAGCAGTTGCTACAATGGACAAGCTACGTCGAGTACTGAGTGGCGATGAGCCTACACCGGAGGAAGAAAGCAGCATCATTACACAGGTGGGCATGCAAATAGAATTATTTTTCGTCTCTTGACGCAGGCATTTGCATTATATTTGGCCTAGATTTTGGGCTTTACTATTTTGCTACGAAGTTATCCATTTAAGCAAAAGGTTTATTTCAATACAAAAGAAACTCCCATTTAAAAGCTATCACACGATCAAGTGTGACTCAACCTTTATTGTTAACTATCTACATAATATGTATATAAGTACATAATATAAACTTAATTCACCCACTTAATAGTACATTGGCTTGTCTTTTGTAGATTAACGACATGTCTACATTGAGCTGGTCCACCCGTATTAAGGCCTTTGGTGTATGCTTTGTCCTAGGTATTCTTTTGTCCCTTTTGGGCTCGATTGCTCTATTTTTGCACCGCGGCATTGTTGTTTTTGCTGTGTTCTATACCATAGGTAATTTGGTGTCGATGGCCAGGTAAGTGTTATCTACATGCATAAGTAACGTACATAACTATCTATATTAAAATTGATAAATATCTACAATTTCATAACTTCAGCACCTGCTTTCTCATGGGTCCTTTGAAGCAAATCAAAAAAATGTTTGCTGAAACACGTTTAATTGCCACGAGCATTGTCATTATTTCCATAGTCATGACGTTTATATCTGCTATTATGGTATATACAAAAAACTATTTTGATTTCTTTTTGACTCTTTATTTTGACCTTTTTTTTATTGTAGTTAAAGAGAGCCGGACTCACACTCATATTCATTATTATACAATCTTTGGCCATGACTTGGTACTCACTATCTTATATACCATATGCCCGAGACGCGGTCAAGAAAACGGTCTCAGCATGTTTTGAAGTTTAAATTATTAGTTTGCTTGTACATAATGCCCATGATTTACTTATGTAGCTCTTAAGTTTCCAATTAAAAAATATGTATTAATCTATGTTAATTAAGAATATTTTGTTTTCTTATCTTATTAACAAATCGTTGGTTTTAATTAGTTACAACTATACACATAATATCTTTAATTTTATCAGTACAGTTCATAGAAATTGTATGCACAGTTTATATAGAGGGTGTATTATCAATTTTTTTTATTTGTTTTTTAATTGCTTCATTTAATTTTCTTGTCCTGACTTGAATTCTTAAGCGAGAAATCACCTAGAAAAACAAAAAAAATTGAATTGGTTTTAATTATCGCATTTATGTATATTAGACTATTTTTATTTTAATATCGTAGTGCGTAGTGCTAAGGGCATCTATGGATTTACTTCTTGCATGATTAAGAAGCTCTGTCCCATGTGCTTTAAATTGGGTATGCATCCAAAAAATGTGTGCCAGCAAGGGAAAGTTAGAATGAAAGAGTTGAAATTGGCATAAAACTAGGACTAGCACAAATAAATAACGAAAACATTGCAAATGGTACATGTCCCGCATAAAGCTGGGTTTACACTTGATATCATAATTAGATGACACTTGACAGGCTTTTTTATATTTTTATAAAGTTCTTTTACTACTGTAATTTTGGAAAAAGGTTGCCGTCAAATTGTCCCTTTGATAAGTGTATACACAACTTAATAAATAAAGCTCTAATCACACCAGATCCTTACAATGCTCAGTTTATATAGAACTTTCATAGCATTTAAAGTTTGGTGCACGACAACTTGTCTAAGTGTTAACTTAAGAGTATAATACAAAGGTAAACTAACCTTTGGTTGGCGTTCCTGAAACATTAACTGGCTTGTGTACTGGCGTTGTTGAAACCTTATTGTTTTGGCGTTGCTATAATAAGAAATTTTATATTAGATCTTGCATAAAGTTTAAGGTTCAAACAACTTACCTGCCACCAGACGGCGACATAGACAAAAGCCACCGAGATAAGCACCTGAATGGTAAGCCAAATAACTATATTAATAGCTTGAGTGCGCTCAAACAATTCCTTGCCGTTCTTAATGCAGAGTATGGCTTCAGAGACCATAATGGCGCCGTATACCCAGCACTGAGTGCCCACGCGCTTGCAGCGAGTATCGGTAACATAAACATAATATTGCCTGCAATCATAATTGTCATTAGTTATGCATGTTTCAGTTAAAATCGAAAATTAGCTTTACCTTACAGATGGTGCCACAAAAAGCCCTATAAATATTAATCTCCCAATAACTATTATATGATCCGGAGGCATCTCAAAGATGTGCTTCAAAAAGAAGGTATTTAACTCCGTCACCTGCCAGAAGATGACCAACTGTATAACAGCCGCAAACCGCATAGCCGTAGATTTTGGATCCAACCAGCGTATAGCCGACCAACTTTCTGGTGTAAATTGCAGAACGGCGCGCTTGATTTTGCCGGTCGTACTTGAGATATCCTTGATGCTGGCCCATTTGTATTCACGCATTTCCAGAATTTGACAGATCTTTAGACCCACCCAAATGCCAAGCCCATTGCACACAATGACATCCAGAATGAGAGCATCCCACCAGCATTCAATAAAGTTGGGCAACAGATGAGCAAATGTGATCTCAGTGATTTCCCACATGACGGATATGGCCCACAAAATACCCATGTGTCTAATAAGGATGGCCTTAAAGGCCCACCCCAGAAAATGACCCCAAGCAAAGACGTCCAAATGGCCTTTAACACGTTCCCAGGTAATGTCTGTGCAATTAACACCGTATTCCTAAAAAAAAAAATTATGTTAAGTATAAAAGTACTCAGTATTTAAGGGATTGCATACCTTTTCCATATCTATGTGAAAGTTCTTAAGCTTCGGATCTAGCCAGTAGAATATATTTCGTATGGTTTGATACTTTTGAAACATGAGAAATTGTAAAGCAAGCAAATATAGCACTGAACAGCCAAAAAGTATTCGCCAAACGGCAGGATGTGGACGAGTAAATGGCCCATTGGGAAATGCAATAACCGAAACAATCATAAAAAAGAACACTATACAGAGCAGGCCGGCCCATAAATTGTCCTCTACGTTTTCTTCATTTCTGAAAAAGAAAATTAAATATTTTAGAAACCTCAATTATTTTTAATTGAAATTTTCTAAGGGCTGTTATCAGCGTGGCCTTTACTATCAATAAGACGTCGTTCAATGACCTTTTAAAATAGGCGTCTGTGATTCTCAATGTGAAGCATGTGCTTGTTGGCAATGTATTGAAGCAATACATTTGGCAATTATACTATATACCGACTATTTTTTTAGTAATTAGAAAACGTATAAAGCATAACAAGGTTGACTAGAAAAGATGGAGCTCATTAAGCTGAAGCTTATATACGCTTTATGCGTACATTTTATTACTTAATATCGATGACTAAGTTAATTTCCTTTTTAAATTTTTTAATTATTAATTTGAAAGACTAATAAAGCATTAAAGACAGACAGGCTCCATAAGAGGATGGACTAGTGTCGGACGCACAAAATTACACTATCCTTTATAAAACTGTGCACACAACTTACCTAACAAAGGCAAAATACATCACAAACAAGACGGATACAGCTAGAAGTGTTATAGTATGTGGCTTGTAGAAGAAATCCAAGGAGATATCATCTACTGGACGCTCATTGACAATGACAAATGTTTGAGCGATTTCATCCTTGCGTTTGCGCCGCGCTCCTGCACTATTTCCATTGTCACCGTTGCGCTTTGTTGGTGTGGCGGGTGCGCTAGCTGCGCCTGATTTATGCATTGTGGCAGGGGGTAATGCACTAACGTGGTCGCCGCTATATTCAGGATCGTCTTTGTCGGGCGGCGTGCCACGCGAATTGGAACGCTTCTTCATTGCGACTAGTTTCTGTTGAGGCGCTGCTTCTATTAATTATCAAAAAACGAACGTGTCTTTTTGGCTCTCTCACTCTATGGCAATGGCGTGATTAAGGGGTGCTGTAAATAATCCGTTTGGTAGTTGTGTTGTTGTTGTGGTATTGAAAAGCATGCGTACGCGGGGAGAGCAGCGGATTGCGCAACTTTCGATTAGTTCACATGTATCAAACAAATTGCTTCCAACCACTTTTAAATGATAAATGAAAAAAAGTTTTGTATATAAAATAACTGCTGTCGCTGCTAAACTTTTCTTATAAGTCAATTTAAATTTCTTTGGTGTCTACGCACAGCATTATTCCGCCGGGCCGCAGAAGTGCTATCAGTTTTCGCTTCAGCTTTTGTTTTGACATGCGAAAAGCGTTGCCAGACACTCTAGTACCAATGCTGCCAGCTTTTTTTCACAACACGTTAATAGGAATATTTATTTATTTTTATTTAAATAGCATATATATTTGGCATGCTTTCTTATAAGTAGAATCAGCTTTATGTCAACAAAAGTAGTATGTAAGTACCAAATTCTTTTTGATTCCAGTCAATTTTTAAATTGTTTGCTTTCATCACACACGTTTAAAAAATTTGTCAAAATTTTGACATTCAGTTACAAGGAATAACGCTGTCAGCTTGTATTTTTTTTCTGGTAGAGTTTTCAATAAAAGTGGTTTGAAATATGAAGTTGCAGGCTGCGCTAGTTTTACTCGCAGCTTGCATTGCGTTTAGTGGAGCGGAGCGAAAACAAAAGAGTCGTCTCACATTATCGACAAAAGTGCAAAACCTAATGAACATGAACAAAATAGAGCCAGTTTTACGCTTTAATGGTAGAAAGTTTTATGATTACATTAAGAATCCTTTACGAAACTATTCAGTGATTTTGGAGCTTACGGCGTTGTTGCCATCACGTAAATGCGAAGTGTGTCTACATGCGCATCAGGAGTTCACAATTGTGGCGAATTCTTACCGATTTTCACACAGTTATTCTAATAAGCTCTTCTTCGCTATGATCGATTTCGACGAGGCATCCGAAGTATTCAATTTCTTGCGCCTTAACATGGTACCTGTAATTATGCATTTTCCCGCTAAGGGTAAACCAAAGGCCCATGATACAACGAAAGGAAACAGCTTGATTTTTGATGCCGATTCAATTGCTCATTTTGTTAACGAACGCACAGATATTCATATACAAGTTATTCGACCGCCGGTCAGCATTGGCATGTTTGGTTTTCTTGCGCTAGCAGCCTTTATAGGAAGCACCCTTTATTTAACTGGCTATAAAGGTGAAATGTGGTTCAATAAGAACGTATGGGGCGCTATAGCTGTGCTATTTTGCTTAGCTATGATGTCAGGCCAAATGTGGAATCATATTGTCGGAACACCACTGGCAGGCAAGAGAAATGATGGAAGCACAGTTTTTATTTATGGGGCTGCAAACCGTCAATTTCTCGCTGAGAGCTTTTTGATCATGTTTTTTTACGCAATGGTTGTACTGGGCATAATACTGTTGATTGAATCCGGTAAACAACAGAATAGCCAGATTGGCTTATACATGGTTATTGCTGGTTTTTTGCTGCTGATTATATTCTCTTCCTGTTTGCTGTCAATGGTTGGAAGGAAGGCGCATGAATATCCTTTTAAATTACTTTTCGATTAGAGTCGAAACACTTATTTTAAGCCCCCCAAATTAGTTTAATTCTATTGCATGTAAATCTTTTATAAATATATAAAACTTTAAAATGGTCAGTAGATTGCGTCATGTGTTTTAGTTTCATACAATTAAATCACGTTAGAAATTGCTAAAAAAAAAAAATGTAACCGAACACAAATTAAAGTTCCTATGCTATATTTTAAAAAAGCACTCTTGCTTTTATGCAGAATGCTGGATACTTTACAATTTATAGCAATTTGCCTCTTTGAAAAAAATACACGTACATGGGAGAATTAAAAACAATTTTTAGTAATTTTATTTATTAACACAAGTTTGATCAAAAATTGCTAAGTTCTGGCATCACTGTCTGGTTTCTAACTTTTACGTGCATGTGGCAAGGCCAACAGTCGGCGCTGATAAATAAAATTGAAAGAAATCTTTAAATAAATAGTTGTCAAATAATTATGCTGGACAAAGTAAAAAATGTCATTGTAGTGCTCTCAGGCAAAGGAGGCGTGGGCAAGTCAACAGTTAGCACTCAATTGGCACTGGCATTGCGCGAAAGCGGCAACAAGGTAAACCACACTCAGGCCACTCCAATAGGCATGTCATTTCATTGTCTTATTTTTGTTTTTAGGTTGGCTTACTGGACATAGATCTATGCGGACCAAGCATACCTTATTTGCTGGGTTTGGAGGGTAGCGACATATATCAATGCGATGATGGCTGGGTGCCCATCTATACCGATGATACGAAAACGCTGGCTGTCATGTCGATTGGTTTTCTTTTAAAGAACCGCAATGATCCAGTAATTTGGCGAGGGCCGAAGAAAACTATGATGATTAAGCAGTTTTTAAGCGATGTAAAATGGGATGAGCTAGACTATTTGATAATTGATACGCCGCCTGGCACATCAGATGAACATATAACGGTTATGGAATGCCTACGGGAGGTACCCTGCAATGGGGCTATTATAGTAACGACACCACAGGGCGTAGCATTAGACGATGTGCGTAAGGAAATTACATTTTGCAAAAAGACTGGCATTAAGCTGCTCGGCATTGTAGAGAATATGAGCGGGTAAGATAATTTTAAATCTACAGAATCTTAATAGCATAATTGGATCCAGCTTTGGTATAACCTCAATCAAAACTAGTTAATAAGGAAAGGTTGGCTTGCTACGAAAAAATATTGAACGTTTAAGCGAGGACGCTTCCGGCCCATCTGGCTTTTACTACTCACATCGAATTTTTTTATGTTTCATATTGCCTTTTCTTTCTTTTTGTTTCAGCTTTGTATGCCCACACTGCACCAGCTGCACAAATATTTTTTCCTCCAATGGTGGTGTTGAGCTGGCCAACTTTGCCCAGGTGCCACACTTGGGCACCCTACCCATAGATCCACGCATGGCCGTGCTAGTGGGCACCACAACATCGGTTTTGACGGCACTGCCTGACTCTAGCACCGCCGAGGTCTTTCGCAGTTTAGTGCCAAAGCTGGCTGCTGCTACCCAAAATCCGATGGTGGCCTAAGGTGTGTTGCGTCTTTGTACCCACCCAAATGAAAAAAAAAATTAATTTATTTGTTTTTCTTATTTTATTATAGCTAATCAAACATGGGTATACGTGGCCAAGCAACGCTAGTTATGAGTCCTTTGGCATAATTTGTATATATTTAAATGTATATATATGTATGTAATTACATAAATTAGTTCATGTATATGTGTAAACGCTTAAAAGGAATGTAAACAGTGAAATCAGTGGTGTTACTTCCTCTTGAGAGTTACTTTCTTATTAAATATTTTCTTTTACAACAAAGCCAATTTTGTGAGTTCAGATGCATTTGTGAGTGTGTGAAACCTAACAAAAATATATACTTTTTCTTAAGATCTAAATGAAATAAGATACATATAGATAGAGTGTATGCATAAAACAGCTCAATGCGATCTGTCTTATAACAATTTATATCAGTTTTTTGTATGTTTTGAATGAAATGTTTTTTATACAATTTTATCATTTATGTTTTTAGTTGATTGAAAAATCTTCTTAAATAATACTTCTTCAGAATTATCACAATGCATAAATAAATAGGTCGTTAAATTAATTAATTACTAAATTTTGTTAGTGTTTTATGGTATGAAGCCAATGAAAATAAATCATCAGAATCAGATAAGCTGAGGGCTTCGTGAGCATTGTCTTTGGGCGAGCAATGTCGAGAGCGATAATCTTTAAATAATAAATAATTTTTTTTTTTTTGTATCAGCTAATTTGTTTGTACAAATTGGCTTTTTTTCTTTTAAACTCTCTCTTTCGCTGTCTCGACTCTTTGTTCTGTTGGACGTTGAATAAGCATTAGTTAGTTAATGTTAGGATCAGGGCACCAAAGTTTTGGTTCAAAAATGTGAAAATTTTCAAATTCAGAATGAGAATACATTCGATATACACCTATGAGCTTAGGAAAAAGAGACTTTTACACAATTTTTGCAATTCAAAATTTTAAATTTTGAAAACAACAGTAGCAGGATTTAAATATTTATACTTTTTTCCTGACTGTTAAGCAAGCAATTAAATCTCTAATATGTATGTACATAAATATAAATTATTAATTTTTTTTTTAACAATTATTAATATAACAGAAATGATCAATGTTCGGCCCCTTTTACCAAACGTTACAAATATTTCTATGTTTTGCAGTCCTGATTTAGATAGCTGAAACCGTGGTATTAGTCTCACTTAAATTGGTATCCGAATTCGGCACCGATGAGTATAGCGGTTTTATATTTTTGCGATTGCGCTGCTTTAGCCGAATGATTATCAGGATCAATGCCAAGCTCAGCAGACAAATGGCGCTGAGTAAAATTACTGTAGGCCACAGGCCCTGAAAGTTATTAAAGAGTTTTGGCGGATGCGTTGAACCGGCATGGACAAGTCGGTAGTCTGTTTCTTTAATGCTGGGATCCTTGTAGTAGCTGTTGAATTCAGGCATGACCGGATCTGGTGCAGTGGTAGAAACTGTTGTCACAATTGCGGCTTTTTCTGTAGACGAATACAATGGCGTCTCTGCTTCTGAGGTAGTAACAATTTCAGTAGAACTTGAATCGGCTTCAACGCTTTCGGTAGTAATTGTACTGCTGGGCAGCTCTGTGGTAATGTCTTCCTCCATTGTGACTCCTTCTGTTGTTGCTACCCGTTCAACTGTCATTTCATCATCTACAGCGGTTGTGGACGCACCTTCTGTGGTACTGTTCTCTGTTATACTAGATGTATAATCTTTTATTGTACTAGCTGAGCTGCTCTCAGCAGTTTCATCATTGCCTGCAGTAAACATGCTCTTGCCTGTCGTAGACAGACTCTTTTGGGTTGTCTGACTCTGGTCGAGTTCGTTTGATTCACTTGTTGAGCTGTTCTCTATGGTTTCAGTGCTGGCATTTAGTGTACTCTCACTCATTGTAGTTTCATTTAGCAAACTCTCTGTGGTTGTTTGGCTTAGTTCCAGGTCTTCGGGACACATCGGGCAGCATTCTCCTTCTACTTTTATGGGATCAACACAATCTGGTTGTTCGCATAGTGGACCCGTGCACTGCGATTCCCCGTTCACGCATATACAATTTTCGCAGCTATTCTCATCCCAAGTGTCACCATGCAACTTGATCTTTTTGTGTCCTGTTAAGCAGTTACGTTGCTGTTCTTGTTCATCAGACTGATAGCCACATGTGTCCATGCAGGGTATCACAGCACAACTGTTGCATTTTAAGCAAGGCGTAAGCCAGTAGGTTTGAGGTTCAGCCTCAAAACACTCGTAGGGCTTTTCACCACACTCGTAGGTAGTGCAACAGCTGTCTGGCTGGTTAGTACCTCGGCTCAGCTCAAGCACCACCTGTCCAACAGGACACAATGGTTGTGTCGGACAGTTTTCTTTGCACTCACAGGAGATCGAGCCACAGCAAATCTTGTGAAGATCACGTTTGCTTCTATTTATGACTGCCGGCAACTCAACATTTGCGGGGACTAGTTTGTTGGTTTCATTTTGTTCCACGTTAACTCGTGGTATGAGCGAACCTATGACTTCAAAGTCATACACAATTGGCTTTGCCTCCCAACTTGTGTCCAAGCTGCTGTCTTCGCAGCATTCTATTCGCGCACATTCTTCATTATGAGGTACAAAGTCTGAAATTGAAAGAATGTTGAAAAGTATCGTGTTAGTTGACACTTTTAAGGGGAATATTGTATGCTGTGCTTTTATTAAATATAGCATGGTTAGGTAAATTTATAAAAATTGGAATTTAATTATTTTTTTGGCCATTCAATACACAAGACAAAGTACAAAGAGACTCTCGTTTAACGTTTATTTATTGTTATTGATTTTTGACATTTTATCATTGAATTAGTCAATGCGGCACACAGCCAGAGAGTGAGAGAAATATTTGTATTGAAAAACAACAATAATACCAACAAATAATATTTGTTTTTGATTTTTGCCTACGCTTTTGGGTTTTTATTGTGCAAAGAATTTCTTTGCACCGATCAAGATCTTGCGCTCGTTTCATTCAATCAATTTCCAATGTGTCATTTAGCTCACTGCTCCAGTTATTTGTATACCCTTTACAATAAAACAATAACAATCAGAACAACACCAACAACAGCAACAACAACAAAGGCAAAAAAACAAAAACCACAACAACAAACTGTATTTGTTTCTCCATTACAAGGGAACCTACAATTGCAGCAGCAATTGATGAGTTCAAAACTTTCCCATATAATTGTTATTTTATTTCGGAATTTATGTGATATTGAAAGAAATCATAATAAACATGACGTCATAAGAATCAATAATTAAGGGAAGCTCAAGGTGCCGCACTCAGACGATATTCGAACGAGTACGAAAGTAGGCGCTGTTTTAAAAAGAATTAAAATATATTTCGGTTTACTTTTTCTCAAAGTCCAAGACAGGCAATTGCAATTCGTTTTCTGATTTAAACTAAGAATTTATATAAAACATCATCTGTAAATAATGGGTACTCAAAAAAACTTTTGATTGCCCAATTTGCTTATGATATCTTCATTAAAATCGAATTACGCTCTTAAAAAGTTTTTTGTACCGATCTCTCCTATGCGGACTACCTACATGACATAGCATATTGGTTTCGATTAAAAATGCTGCAGCGCCGATATTGAATGCAATATGTTTGTTTCATATCGCAAATTTTGGAATAAGATTGGTCTTATAATCCATGAGCTTTCATTGGGACGATTAGACAGATACAGAAGGACATATCTCTATCGTTTTCTCTAGTCTTTGCTTAATTGCGTAATTTTAGGGCGGAAACTGAAGTTTCCTACCCTATGTTAAATACATTTTCGAATTGTTTCAGGAGGCATATGGTATAAAAACCAAAATTGGATAAAAAGTTTCAGGAAAAAAATGCAGTCCAACCCAGCCTAATAAGCAAGAGTATGAAGAACTTTTGTCGGACCATCCAAATTAGCTGCGTTTAGTACCTTCATAGAGGTCAAATCAAAATAACAAAAACTACGTCTATATAGAAATTTTACCAAAAGATTTAATGCCATCATGAAGTTTGCCAAGTTTCCAAATCGATGTGAAGAAGATATAGTAAATTAAACACAAAACTTTTTACTTTTTGACAAGGTTAACCCACAGTTACCTAAATCAGTTATTCACTTGTGAAACATACAGTGAACCGGTACTATGAAAATCGGGACGCCGCATCGCATCGTCCCACGAGTTTTTGAACATGAAAAAAACTTTTCAATATTGTAAAGAATCGAGCTTTTTCGCTATTAAATTCAGGGTAAGGTCCTAATAAAAATTATTTTAAGCAGTAATTAAGAAGTACCATATCAGATTTACGTCCAACGGTTTGTTGGTTATTCTAAAAGATATTTTTACTTCCTTAGTTACTATACTTATTTAAAACAAAATATTTTATATCACGCCAAGAATTCAGTAGTTCGTGGGAAATGTTTAAAAAATACATTAACATTATACATTTTATCATAATACGAGTATGCATGCCGCTTTAAATTTATTTTTAAAATGTCCGATAAAAAATGTACTTCCAAATTTAGTAAAAAATAGCAGGAACTAGTAAGCAAATGATTAGCTCTTATCATTTAGTATACAATTGTTTTTTTTTTTCAAACCTCGAAATTATTGTTTTGTGCTAAAAATTAAACACGTTTGAGCAAAAATTTCATTCTGAAAGTTTTTTATTTTTTCTTAGGAAAAGCGTTGCTACTATATTTATGCTTAGACCGACAAAAAATTTTGAAGAGTGAAAAGTTCGCTTTATGCTTTCTTCTCTTATTATTTTTTTTTTGTTACTTTTGGGTTTATTGACCTAACTTTGTAGTACATTTTTTGGAACGATCGTTACTTTTACTATAGTCAGCAAAAATGTACGAAACGCAATTTCAACAGGTAAACATAACATAAACATATAATATATCTGTGTGCTTGTGAGTACGTCCAAAGGTCCAAATTCAATGTAAATTGTTTAAATACACATCCGCTTGGTAAAGCCCGCAGAAGCGTCTTTAAAGTGGGTCGCTCTTATTAGCGGCGCAATGGTATTAACTTAAGCGTATGGAATTTAATTTTAATATATAGTAAGTAGGAATAGTAGGTATTATAAATGTAGGCGGATAAGAGATGTTAAAGTTGCACACATTACAGGGTGTTCAAAGATAATCGAATCTAGATTTTAGCTGAACAAAAAATATATCTATGTATATCTATACCAGCGTTTTATTTATTTTTATTATTACTACAAAATCCAAAAGCAAAACAGGACATATTCTTAAAACTTATTTTAAAAAGCCTTACAGAATTGTTTAAACTATCTACGGGGATCAGACCCCTAACACAAAGTATTTATACTTAGATTTTAAACGTATTTATACAGACTGTAACTTCAAAATATAAAGATAATAATTTACTAATTTGCTTTTATAAGGAACAGGTGATTCATTAAGACCTTTTTTTTCAATTGGGATTTTCGTGTGGATCACGCGTGATCCATGACAGCTGTCAAAAGCAAAGTGGTTCAGTACTCATTGGCAAATCATCATGGAAAGCCGAATGATCTTCCTGCACGTTGCCGTTTTAGTGAAAGGGCTCTTGGTAAGATCGATGAAAATCCGTTGTTTTCGACCAAAATTTTGTTCAGTGATGAGGCCCACTTTTGACTTCACGGTTTCGTGAATAAGCAAAATCGCCGTATTTGAGGAGAAGATCAACCCGAAGAGGTACACCAGCTGCCATTATATCCAAGAAAAACAACGGTTTGGTGCGGTCTGTGGGCAGGTGGCCAATGATTGTCCGTATTTTTTTAAAAATGAGCAAGGTGCGAACGTTACCATCAATGGCGCACGTTATCGGACCATGTTAACGGACTTTTTGCTGTCTGAAATTGTTGCCCGTGATCTCGACGACATTTGGTTCCAACAGAATGACGCTCCGGTTCACATTGCCTATGAAACAATGGCTCTATTGCGAGGTCAATTTGGTGAGAGATTAATTTTACATACGGGACCCGTACCTTGGCCGCCAAGATCGTGCGATATCACGCACCGTAAAGTCAAAGGTTTACGTGGACAAACCAGCAACGATTGAGGCCTTGGAAGCCAACATTACTCGTGCTATTGGCCAAATACCAGTGGAAATGCTTGAACGAGTCATGGAAAATTGGACCTTCAGGATGGACCATTTAAAAACGCAGTTGCGGCCAACATTTGAACGAGATTATTTGTAAAAAATAAATGCCATAAAATATCCTTTCGAAATCATAAATAAAGGTCTCATCATTTCTTTAAAATTTGGATTTGCAAATCACTAAAAAAAAAGGTCTTAATGAATCACCCGTTATAGGCATATTCACAGAAAGGTCCATCTTGAGCGAAAAATTAAACAAAAGTTAGTTCTAACTCGTATTTTTAAAGATATTTATTCAAAAATGAACAAATTAAGGAATTGTTGTATGAACAATTGCGTTGTTCATAAATAGTTTAATAAGATAGGTTGAAGGTTTTCATTTTCACCATTTCTAAAAGTATGTTATAACTTTTTGTTAATATAATGTAACATTTAATGGTTTTCTTGAGTAAAGCCGTTTACAAGAAAAATTATTATTAAACATTTTTACTAGAAATTTGAGTTACGCCCCTCCAGTTACTAAAGTTAAAAAAAAAGAAACGAGACGGGGTTTTCACAAAATTGACTCACAATATTTTAGATTCTACTAAGAAAAAATTCCTTAACAAATGGCTTGCCAAACTACCAAGTAATATTTACATTTTGTATAACGTCAAGCCAAGCTTAATTTTGCTTTTATCATCCAATTGATAAGACTGATTGTTGTTATATTTATTTATACTAGATAAAACTTTTTATTATATAAACTGTGCTTTATATTTATACAAATTTTTGCAAGAAAAAAGAATTAGGAAACCCCTTTTTGTGCTATTTATTAGAAGCGTAATGTGGCTTCAAACTTATTGGAAATGTTTTTTCCATTTTACATTTCATAGAGCAATTGTTGAGAGTGTAGGAAACAAATGCACAAGCTCGAAAAAATTCTCAAGGAATTATAAATCAAAGTTTAAGTAAAGCTGTGAGAAGTTGGATTTAGAAAATGTAAACAGTGATAGCAGTGGCGGATTTATCGTACAGGCCACATAGGCTGAAGCCTAGGGCGGCAGAATTAAGGGTCGGTAAAATTTGAGTCACCTGAATTTAAAAAAAAAAAACAATTTTAGTAAAGAATTCGATCAATAGGAAGAGAAAGCTCTCTCTATTTCTACAATTCAGGAATACAAAACACTCAGGCAGCGTCGAAGGAATCAAAATCTACAACCTGGTGAAAATAGAGACAATAGTATCCAATTAAGTGGCCGTGACACCTTTCGTGTCAACACATTCAACGTTATCTTGGACCGTACTTTGACAGAATAGACACGAAGACGTAAGGCATATTAAAAAATCTATTCGAAATTTTCTCTCATCACTGATATGAAACATCTGAGAGATCCACCATATTGAGCAACTACTACACGCAAGATCTAAAGGAAAATTTGGGAATTGAAATAGTCTTTTTCAAGGCATACTGCATCGAAAAGAGAGACAGAATTATCTGCAGAATTTGCGTTGCGGATGTTTGTTTCAATTCCTATTTCGAATTGTAGCGCAGAAAGATAGTTTTCGGTTTTAAAACGCGTGAAAAACTATCCCAGATCTTCATTGGGCGAAAACAAACTAAATGCTCTTGCGTTGTTAACGATAGAGTCAGATCTGTTTCTACCTATCATCCACGAATTCGCAGCTGAAAAATCAAGATGTAAAGAACTGTGAATAAGAAGTGTTTAAAAAAGGTTTTTTTTTCGAATACCATATCCATGCCGATGTCGAATTTGTTAATTCCGTAATGTATTTCATTAATAACGAACTATATTGTAATAAAGCACTGATCACAATCACAATCGCATTAAATATATATTTTTTTTTTGTGAAAAAAGGGCGGCAAGTTATGGATTGTCTAGGGGCCACTGAGTGATAGAATTTACAAAAGTTTAAGTTGGATGAGTAACTTTTGAGAGCTAAGCCTGCGTTCTGGTTCGACCGAAATTAAAACGCTAGAGCCAAACAACAAAATATTTGTATCGAATGCCTTATATAGATCAGGGAAAGATCGCCTCTGATCGGCATTTAACAAATACCAGAAGTGATAATTGCGTCATTTTACAGCTCGCAAAATATTTTCCTCTCATATGTATGTGTATATATATAGTATGTAGATATTTTTGTTATTTATTTTTTTTTGATTGATCTACAGTCAAGTCAGTCAAGTCTCTCGAATATCGAAGGTTGCATGCAAAAATGCAATTCGTTTTGAACACTTTGTGTGTGTGTATGAGTGTGTTATATGTGTGTGTACTCGGTAGGTGTTCCAAAAGTAACATGAAAGCGACGAAGCTTCAACGGGTCGTCGCGTCGTTGTAGTATCTTAAAAATACATTTTTAGTACAATTAGCAAACTGGCAGTCATTCAATAAGTTTGTTGACACGCCGCTGACATGCAAAGTTACTTAAAACTTAAAACAAGAAGAGGAGGTCGGCAACTGGGGTCTCCGTCTCCACTCAGCTGGTACGACTTGAGGTCGGGTAACCACAATAACCACATAATAATAGCAACAACCACAACAAACAGTTCCAGCAAGTTGACAAAGTGTAGCCGATTTGAGGCAAGATACTGTCAGTTCTAAACTAAAGCCATATTCTACCATATACTTACATATATACAGTACGCTATACTATATAGTACACAAACACGCCAGTTATCTATATCTATCTATATAAATTACTATTACTATGCTCCCCCGCTCTATGCCAAACATTTTTCATGTCTTTGCCTCGGGTCTTATGCCTCTTGACAGCCATAGGGTTTTAATGCTAAGCGTTATCTTAATTATAGATCAATTATAATAAAAATACAAAAAAAATTGCATAAAAATTTCAGCTTGGAAAAAACTTCAAATATGCACAAACTAAGGCGCGCAGACGTTTTTATGCCCTTTTCTATGTATTTTATTATATTCTTTCTAAGAATTGAGTAAATTAAAACTTTAAGTGTACATATATGATATGACATGTATTTATACCCTGTAGCTATAGGTATGAAGTGTTTACAATACTCCAATTCCTTTATAACCTCGGGTATCACCCATCGTCGGTATGAACAACTAGATTTCGGAGACTATAAGATCTAGGGATACGAAATTTAACCAACTGATGTGCACATTTCCTCATAAAATAAAGTCTCTTGAATTATGTCAATCTTTAGCTTTTTAGCTACACAATTTAATATTTTTATTTAAAATTTAAAAGACTCGTGGATAGATAAATTGTACACATAATTAAAAAAAAAGACAATTTAACAGTGCCATGTTAGTGTCGAAAATCAACCAAATCGGACAAATAAACCAAAAATTATATCCAAAAATGTACTTATTTCGGTAATTGTGTTTAAAAACGTGATTGCAAATTTTAGTAACAATATTCCTGTGGCCCACATCGATATACCGTGTTCGATAATCATCAAAGTCGGTAGAAATCTACGGAACTTATAGGAATAAATAAAAACAAAATTTCCAATTGGAAATTCGTTAGATATAAAATGTTTCGAGAAAAAGGGTACCGCCTCAACTGTATTATATTTTTAAGATTCATTTTAGAATTTTGAGCACACATTGCGGGCCAGTTTACGAAGCTAACACTTTTAGAAACGAGCTTTTGTTTTTTTTTTTAGCTTGTGTTCTAAGTCTCTTTAATTTTAAATCAATAAGTTATAAAAGTTTTTTAACTTTTGTCACAGATTCTTTAGACTTTACAAAATTTAAAAAGCAATTGTTCAACATTCAGTTGATTCTATAATAAAATATGTTGTAATAGGTATCTGTAAAATCTAGTTTCGGGACTGCCGAAAACTCAGGATGAATTGAACATCCTTGTCCACAGTGGTTAAAAAGAAATGCAATTTTCTTGAACTTTAATTTTTAAGAATCATTGCAATAATCTTTCAAAAACGAGATTTCAGTTATTTTATAATTGTAATCCTTTTATTTTATCAAATTTTTGTACGAAGCCCATGCAATAGTACCGTAATCGCCAATTTTTCGTCTTACCAAATGACTATTCTCATAAATAATTCAGTACAAAATCATGATTAAATATTAGGTCGCCTTTATGAGCTAATGAAAATGAGGACTTGATGCCAGGGGGTAAAAGTAATTCATATTGAGCTGTAAAATTTTTACCGATATGATGACAACTGATAAAGTTTTTTAGAAACGAAATTGAATTGCTCAGCTTTTCGATACCAATTTAACAAATATGATGAAATCTAAAGCTCAACAAAGCTGATAGTGATAACTTTTATAGAACTTTAATTTTTCGCACAATTTTTTGACACTGATAAGACTATGTATATTGATCTTATTTTTTTACCCCTTGCTTATATGTATATACTGCATTTAAAATTGCTTACTTTTTAATATATCTTACTTATGAATTACGAAACAAACATTTTCACAAAACAACCTAATTTTCGATTCATTAGTTGGATACTACTTAAATTTAATTTACAACAGATCTATGTCGGAATCAATGCTTATTGTTTCTAAACTTGATGGAGTCAAAAACACTACAATTAACTCCAAATTTGCTCAAAGTTTTTATGTTTGGAATGAATAAAAAATTAAAATTTTGGTAAGCATCTAGTTTGGATGATTCTAATGGAGGAACTAAGGTATAATTTAAAAATACATTGGTTGTAGGAAATCCTTCAAGACATATTTTGTGATTAGTGATAGGCATTTAAAAGATCTAAGTACCTCAATAAGATAATTATAATAAGACTCAAAAATACAAATTTACGTACGCGGAAATAAAGACGACAAACCTTTCTCCAAACTTTATACAGTATAAATCTTGAAGAGTCTTAAAAAGAGTCCCTGCCGGGGATGGCAGCTAAAATTGATTTGACTTAATCCCGCGGTCTTGAAACAGAATATGTGTGGCAATACGCAACATCTAGTAGTTTGTTTTTAAGAAATTTTGAGTAGTGCATATAGCCTTTCGTAGAGTATTTGGCAAACAAAGCGTACTACCTTTGGGCATAATACTATGCCGGCAAAATCTCTGGATATGGCTTTAAAATATGATATGTGACAAGTATGAAGTGCGACAAAAAAAATTTTTTTTTTCAAATACAAATTTGTATGCCATTTACGTGCCTAAGCTTTACTTGACTGCTTGGTAATTATTATTATTATTATTTTGTATTTTTTTATACAAATTGAACAATTACAAACCAATTCTACATCATCAAAAGCGCAAAATGCCTGATTAATGTCATATAAAATTCATGCATACTATATCACCAGATGTACTCTTGATTATAATGGATGATCACCGACATAATTATTACATTTAAATATATTTATTTTTAATAATTATTTTAATGGTATCAGTAATTGCTTGGCCGCCGTCATGTTGCCACAACGCTTATTGAAGGCTTATGCCCTGGGATTACTTGTGCTCGTGTGTCAATTAATGAATTCCGCATTGTCAACTGTGCGTAAGATAAGCAGATGTCACTTACTCCTACTAGTGGTAGAGTAGTACATGGTTATACCATATAGCAAGGGTATGGGTATAATAATTAATGGCTCTTCTAAACGATTACAGCGCGAGTTCGAGATACGCTGGGTGCAAAGCAATTGCACGCCCATTGATCTCAATGTGACGGCCTTGTTTGAGTGCAGCATAGTGCAAGTGCGTAAGCGTCGTGGCAATTATCTCAACTCCTTGCTGGTGCTGCACAAGGATCTGCACAAGCTGGATATACAGTTGAGCATGAGCATGCCCAGATTGGGTCAGCAAACGCAACAGCAGCAGCTATTTCAAACGCGTTTTAATGGCTGTGAATTGATGAGCTATCAGAGCCAGAATCGTTTCCTTAATGCGCTGGCTAAGAAGCTGCTGCAGTCCGGCAACTATCACTGTCCCAAGTTGTCGGTATGGTATTGGTATTGCTTTATATACTACTATAGCTCGTATTTGACCCAGTTTTTGTCTTTGTCACGCTCTGCAGCATGTGAACTACACCTCCACATATTTTGCGCTAAATCCAGATTATTTTCCCACTCAAATGCCGGACATGAATTTCACAGCTAAACTGAAATTGTTTGGTAACCAAAAAAATATGCCCATTTTAAAAGTTGCTTTACAGGCGGAGGTAGTGCGTCGCCGCTTATCATGACGCATCCCATAGATATGCGAGCACCACATAACCACATCACATAAGCGCATATTGGCAGAGTTTAACCAACAAGGCAGGGCAGGGCGGACGATGCGATGATGCGTCGTCGTCTTTGGCAAAGTTCATTTGACTGAGTAACGGCTTAAGAATGCGTTTTGATATTTAGACTAAGCCTGATAAGAATTTTGTTTTGGTAAATAGTGCGAAAAATAAATAAATAAATTAAATTATATGTACATACATACATATATGCGAATAAAGTGCAGACATAATTTGTAGATTAGAGAATGCTAAGACCTCAAGTTATCAGGCACATAAAAATATTATAAATTGAAATGACGTAGTGTCGAGTATGTCCGATTTTTCAAATACGATTTCTTGGCAATTGGAAGTTGTAAATTCAAGTACAATGCAATTGTAGAGCAAAAGGCGACATTTCGTTAATCCCCGAACTACTATATATAATGCCATATAGAGCTATAGACTACCCACTCTGCCTAGTTAGTTGTTGGTTGTACTACTACCAAAGCAGCCAGTTTATTATCAGCTCCCGTTCTGTTTATTTATAACCATTAAAGAGCGTTGTATTTTTTTTTTGTTTTTTTCAAGTTCTTGTTATTTTTGTTATTGTGTGTTGGAATGTTATTTAGACTGTTATTATCTCTCTGTATTAAATATTATTTCAAGCGCCTAACTAGTCACGGGCACAGATGGTTAACACGCTGATGGGGGTAAGGGACTCGGTTTGGGGTTGTGGTGGTATGGGGGCTGGTATGGGGGCTGCAAGTCAACAAAAGACGACGTCGACGACGACGACGACGAAATTAGTTGGGAATTTTTAGCTGTTTTATTTTGTTTTGTTTTGCTTTGTTATGTTTGACTAAGGAATTCCAAAGTTTATTGTAGCACAGACACACACATATACATATATAGACTAAAAGATACATAGTAGATACATATTATCTTTTAGATACCAACTCTGACGCCGTCTGCTGATGTAAATAAGCAAAAATGCACTTAAACCTGCTGTGATTTTTGCCCTATTTGCAGAAATGTTGGCAAATATACATACATACATATATAGTATGCATAGCTATTTATAGCCAGATTTATGGAACGATAAAAAGCAGAAGGTGATAAATACATATGTTATATACATATATGTACATACAAGGTCTTGCTATTCACAGATTTGAAATAGAAATGAACTTGAACGTGTTTTGGTAATTGCCATATTTACATACAGTAGTAAATGTAATATTTTTTTATTATAACACGGCAAATATCAAAATTTAGCCTCAAGGTAATAGATAAGCGCTCCGCGATTTATAGCATCTTGTTGTTTTTTCCTACTTACAAATGGTAAATCATTTTCATTAGATAATGTGACTGTTTCTTTAACAAATGCGCAAATGCTCCAAACAACATTTCGGAGTATATTGATCTCTGCTGCAGAGTCCAATGAAAAATACGGAAACCATAGGCATTAACATTCCACATTAACACAGCCGTCCAATTGAATAGACACCAAACTTTTTTTGTTTTGCCAACTCTCCATATGTTTGGAGCCAATTAATAGAAAAAATAGCTTCATGATTTGATATTTTCGTATTTCTTTTTTGTTATCAAGCCATTCATTGTATTTTTCTAATCAAAAACGTTGATTTCACACAATCGGCATTATTGATATTTAATCAATTTTGTCTAAGCTAACGTAAATTGGTGTTTTTATTCAATTGACAGGCGCTGTAACTGGGGACCCTATTAAATAATTGTTGTGAGATCACTAACTGGGTTCAGTGATACTCAAAGTAAGCGCTAATTCGGGCTTATTTATCGATTGCCAAAATAAAAATTACTTTTGACAGCTTGACCGGCCAGGTAAAGGATTAAGTTTGAGATTTTTGTTCTGACGTAGTCATTCGACCAACTGTCTTCCGTCTACAAAAGAAAGCAAGACGATATTGTGTACTTGTATGTCTGCATTAAGTTCTGGTCTGCCGAGAGGGATGGGAATATGGGAATCCCCCCTTTTTAGGGGCTCAGGGAAATTATTGCCGTGATTCAATTTAAAGGTGTTGTTATAGAGGGGACGGTACATTTTCCCCCTACCAAGCCCCAAGGAACGCTGCGCTAAGAGTTCTGCTAAAGTATCCACTTAGAATCGAAAGAAGTTCTCTAAAAAACTTTAACTATTTACATTCTCCAGAGATAGGTAGATTGTAGGTCTCTATACGACCCTGGTAAGGTAAATATTCTTAAACTTTTTGCATTATTTAAAGAAAAGTAGTTCAACTTTCGACCTTTATATTTAAAAAACGTGCATTTTGGTATCCTTGATAATTGAAAGCTTATGGTAATCAACTGGCGATTCCGATGTTCTTTGTTCTAGTTGTATTCCACAGCTGACTTCATTTAATTTCCTAAAAAAAAAAACAAAAAATCGTGTTGCGTGCTGTTTGTGGGTTGGGCATTGAAGTTCATTTAGTTCCATTAGGTTTCTTTTTGGAAGTTTGAAGTTAGTCTAGTTACTTTTTGGTAGCATGGAAATGAGTTTTCTCCGCTCCGCTGCTCTGAACTACGAGAGGGGTTGGATTTTATATGAGAGAGCTTTTTTTTTGTATCATTTCGACCTAGGTAATAGCCAACAACTTTCCGACTTGCTAACTCCAACACTCCCACAATAAAGTGTGCCAGTTAATGGCATGTAAATGGGTTACCTGGTCTCAAATGACTAAAAGCCAGACCAAAAAGTTAACTCAACGCCCTGTGCTAGGTCATAAAATAGTAAACAATATTGACGCATTGGAAGGGTACAAACGCACCGAGCATAGCAACCAATCGATTCAACAAAAACATGAATTCGAAAAAAATAAACCCACACCATATCTAAATTATCAATGAAAATATTTCAAAAACCAAACCAAAAAAACCGCAAAGACAAAAAATAAAAAGAAGCAAAATAAGATATCCCAACAACAACAAAGCCACACAAGCAACATGTGTTTCTGCGAAAAAATATAAACAAAAGACAACGTACGTAATAGAGTAGACCGACCGACCGACCGACCAACCATAGAGATATACAGCTGTGACTAAGTATACTATATAAACATACAGCAGCACCTTATAATGAAAACATTTTTCGCGATTTTCACAAACAAAGGAAATTCAGTGGTTCTATAGATAGTTCTTCACGTCATTGTGTATGACGTCGTTGGTCAGCTTTTTGGAGGTCTGCTCTCTATAGGGTTGCTATGAACAACAGTCAATAAATACAATACGTATTAATAAAAAAAAAAAAAAACAATAAGTATTAACAGCATTGGCATTAAGGCCCGATGAGTCAGTTTGTGAACATTAAAAAATGAGTTCATTTTGGGATTGGAATGTTTATCAATTTTTCGAAAATCTGCACAAATTAATGAACTGTATGCCAACGCCAACTATAGCCATTATTAGTTTTATTGTGTAGATAAATCTTACCTGATGTATCACTGAAGGTGTCGCTGGTAGTGTCTTTGGTGATGCCAATGGTGGTGGCCTCTGGCACTGTGGCTGTATGTACGATACACACTGATAGCATCAATATATATGGTATAGTGGAAGTTGAAAGCGCTCCTCCTTTGCAATTCATGATTATTTTATTGCACAATTATCTGATTTATAATTAATTTATATAAATATGTAATGTGTCTTTAGCTTGTTTTTCTATATGTAGCAATTTTGTTTCGTTTGTTTGATGTAGTAGCTTACACACCAGTGAGATCCTGAAAAAGAAAAAAACAAAATGAAAGCAATATAGAAAATTTGTTGTGGTCGCACAGGTTACCAAGTAGACGAAATTTTTGGGCAGGGGAAT
This sequence comes from Chymomyza amoena, assembly GCA_037043745.1. Lineage (NCBI taxonomy): Eukaryota > Metazoa > Arthropoda > Insecta > Diptera > Drosophilidae > Chymomyza > Chymomyza amoena. Next base: position 45,063 of record JBAMAX010004346.1, on the reverse strand, counting down.
AATAGCCAATGTGTTTGTAAGTTAAGGAGGTCCTTACACGACCGCGTTAATAAGGCTTTAAGCGATAAAAAGCTTTTTTTTTTGTTATACAGGTAAATCTCCTACAAGGCGGGGAATAGGTTCCCAAAAATTGCCGCGCTGTAAAAAATCGTGTTGTAGGGGGTATGAACTCTATACAAAAATCAGAGTTTGTTCCAAATGAAAAAAATGTTTAATAATAAAATTCGTTTGATAAAACTTCTTTTATTTAAACAAAAACAAAATAAAACTTTAATTAATAAATTAAAGCAAAAATAGAACCATAACTTCCTACTACTACTATTTCCTACGTTTTGTTCGTACTAGTTCAAAATCTGAGCTTGATCCACTATCAGATTCGGGCATTCTTTCATCGATTATTGCTTTGAGAAAAATCTTCTAATGAAGTTTGTTTGCTCCTTTTTCGTAAATCTTTGTAAATTTCTTGATAGGGAGTTAGGCTAATTTGAAGATTTAGTTAAAATATTTCTGCTCTATCCCTTAAAGGATCGTTTTCCAAAATGTATTCTTCCAACTGCTTTGCCATATTTAAAACTTTCTCGATTCTTTTTAGTGAAAAGTTTATATTTTCTACATCAAAAAGACTTCATCGATTGACGATTGTCCTATTTCCTTTAAATAATTAAATATTTTTAGTGCTTTATGCTTAATTACATTCCCATCTAAAGGCAATCGTTTATACGTCGTATCTTCTATACACACCGCAAGCGATTGTTTCATTTTCTCCATTATTTTTGGACCAAAACAAAATATTTAAATACTTTCCATAGTATCACTATTTTTATACCCTGTACCGTATGGTACCAAGGGTATATTAAGTTTGTGCAAGCCGAAAATGTATGTAACATATAGAAGGAGACGTCGGAGACACCCCAAAGTTACCTAAAATATGATCAGGGTGAATAGAGAAGTCGATATACCCATGTCCGTCTGTCCGTCCGTCCGTGTGAACGCCTAGATCTCAGAGATGGTAAGAGCTAGAGTTACCAAACTTTCACATTAGATCCCATATTATTCCATAGGAGGCAAGTTTATTTTATTTTTTGATATCGGGGATAAATTATATAGCTCCCATGGGGGTGTTTGAGACGACCTCGACAAAAAAAAGCGCTTTAGATGAATAATTCGTTTGTTTATGAAGATATCGTAACGAAATTTGGTATTCGAAAGTTTTTTATAGTTCCCAATCACTGTACCAAATTTGATCGAAATCGGTTGACTATATCATATAGCTCCCATAGGAACGATCGGTCAAAAAAAAAATTTTTGCTTAAAAAATCTTCTGTTTTTGGCTTTTTGTGAAGAAATCGGACTTTATTACAAGGTAGTGGTACAGGGTATCCTAAAGTCGTCCGCGCCGAACTTTACGTCCGCCATTTTTTTATATGTAGTGCACCTTAACAATAGTATACCAAATTTAGATAAGTCTAAGTGCAGCCAGAGATATGGATAGCTTGTTGGGTGCAGGGTTTCGCGTAAATCTAAAGCAAAATGAGTCATATATTTGCTGGACATATGTACTTATAACACATGATTATTCTAGAATGTGTATAAGTCGGAAAGATTTTCCTTTTACTGCATGACCCTATGATTCATGGCTAAAAATTTCCAACTTTTGAATATTGCTGAACTTCGATATGCCTGTTCAAACTAATAGATTGAGATTTTTAATTGAAAAATATGCTTTCCACATGTACTATCTGTTAAAACTCATTTGATATTTGGCAAGTCTTATCTAACTTTTGATAACTCACACTGTTAAACACACCTGGGAGATCCCTCAAAAAATGTTTTTTTAGCCTAGATTTAAGGATAGTAATAGTTAGTAGGCAAACAAAACAATAAAAGCTTAAATTTAATTTCGTAATAACAGACATAGTCTAAGTTAAAAACTGTCTGCTTCGATTGTAAAGAAATAAAGACTTGCAGCCAAGTTTTTAATTGCTACATTAATTAGCTTGTCATTAGCAGTAATTAATACTTTCAGCTGCCTTGCCAAGCGATCCGATCTTTTAATAAAAAGCATATCTTTGTGCAAACACAAACTATTTATTTCACCTTATTCTTTGTATATATTTATTTATGTAAATGCCAAATCAACTCAAAACAGCTGTCATGTTGCGATTTGTATTTGTGCTTCAGGCGAAATGGAGGCACAGCCGCGTTAAGGCTCATTTGGCCAATTTGCTAAATGGTTTTTTTTTTATTTAGTTGCCAGGTAGCTAATTTAGCCCATGCACTCACTCATTTAAGCCATTAAAAGTTCAATATGTAGTTGGCACTACTACTAAGTAGGTAAACTTTTTATTACGCCGTAGCGAAATGTCTGCAGTTTTTTTGTTGTTTTTTTTGTGGGTGCTGCTAGTTGTTTTTGGACTATCAAGTTTTGGAGTTATCAGCCAATCAGTTTGGCATTTGATAACATATCTTTTGGCGTATCGACAACAAAAACATAATACCAAATGTTGCGACACATGCAAACTTTTGGATTTTGAAGTATTTGCAAGACAAGAATCGGGAACCTACCTCATAAGTGTCCATCCACTACAAACCCGCGAAACCAAAAAATAAAACAAATGACAACAAGAAGAAGAACGAGAAAGAGTGGCAGGCAGCATCAACGACGCGTCGATGCTTTGCAGATTTGTTTTATGCTGTGCCAAACAAAAGCCAAAACAGAGAGTACAACAACAAAACAAACAAAAAAACAACAACAACAACAACACATTAATGATGCCTTAGTCATAGGCAATAACAAAAGCAAAGCAAAGCAAGAAAAACACCGCACAGATGTGTTTAGTGTTGGCAAACCGAAATTAAAATATTGCGCAGATTGTGTAAAAATTAATTTTAAGGTATGCCAAATAAAATACGAGTAAAACAAAAAAAAATCTATGGTATATATAGTATATATGGCATGGTCAAAACTTGGCAGCAACTGGAGCAGCGGGGCTATTAAAGAGACGTGCGCGCAGTTCGTCGAATTGAGACGTCGTCACGACAATATAAAATTGGGGCACAACAAGGCCTACGCACGACTCGCAGACGGAGCCGGAGCAGCGTCGAGAGTCGCACAGATCACTTGGCGCTGCTGCTACCTTTATTATTAACTACGTTTATTTATAGAGCTATAGATTGCTTGGATCCAATACATTTGGTGGGGCAAGTGCGGCGCGCATTCAGGTGCGCTAAAATCACTTTCTGCTTTTCTGCGTCTTTTATTATTAATTTTTTTTTTTAAATATAGGCAGTGTCGTAGCCAGAAATTTCGTTCGGAGGGGGCCCGAAACATAAATTTTTTAGAGGGAGGGGTGGAAATGTTTGAGGGTTATCTAGTATGGGATTTGTAATTAAAGTTGAACTTAGTAGTGAAGAATTGCTTTATTAAACAAAAAAAAATAATTACCAAAAGTGTCAATTTCAGTGTACAAAATTTAAAATTTGTTAAAAAAATGTTAGGATTCGCTGAATTTCGGGGGGGCCCGGGCCCGTCGGGCCCTATGGCTGGTTACGGCCCTGAATATAGGTATATGTTTATTTTCGCGTATTTTATTTTTTTTTGTATCTACTTGTTAAAATTGTAAATTAATGTTGTAGAGAGCTACAATTACTTTTTGTTTGTCCATTTTAATGGGTTTTTGGGGGTTTGGCCGCAAAATCACTGTAGCACACACTTTTGATAACAAAATTTCGTGTTTTGATTGTTATTGTTTAGTAGCGCATTAAAAACTTCACACAAATACTGCCCACTCTAGGTTTTTTGCGCACACGTTGCGTACGACTGAGAACGAAATGCTAACTGACTGCGGGCTATAAATTCACAAAGCTAAAGCCAAAGCAAAGCAAAATGCAAAGACAACGTGAGCGTAAGAGAGCGCGATCGTTGCGGCGTTGTTGTTTCTTTAGTTGTGTTTGGAGAGCTCTGAATTGTGAGCTCAAATCAAAACATTGGCAAATATAATTTCAGGACAAATTAAGTAAGCCTTTTAGCTTAAATAATAATTTTATTAGTGTTTGATCAGTCTTTTTGTATGCAAATTGTTAAACCAGATTCTTTGTTTTTATAATAAATTGCTTAATAACTTACTTATGTTAAATATTTAGTAACACTTTGTTAAAATATTGCACTTAACGCAAAGAAACTTGCACAAGCTGTAGATGTAGTTAGCAATAGATAGTTTCAGTTACTGCGGAAAATTAGTTTGAAATAGTGGCAACCTGCTCGCATCAGCTGTTCAATTTTTTTTTTGTGTTTTATAGCAGTCAGCTTTCTAGTGTCGAACGCATGAGCTGCCACATGGTCTAACTACAAACATATTTTATTGACAGTATGGCAGCCTTAACTAAGAGTACGTTAAAATGACTTTTAAATTTAAATGGTTAATAAAATTTCATTGGTTAGCTTTTCGAATAATATCAAGTAAAAAATATGTTTATGAATGCCAAATACAAAATTCTTTGGTTATTTATGCAGATTTAATTTTGATTAAATTAATTTTTTAAGCAAACATTAGGTTGAGAATGTAATTTTAATTAATATGTACATGTAGAACTAGCTACACAATTCATAATAGCTTTCAATTGTTGCATGGTTACGTATTCCTTTAAGAGATTAGCAATGAGCTTTACTATATAAAGTTATGTCCTTGACTCTGAACATTGTGAATCATTTTGATATACATTTTTTAAAAATAAGAATAATTTTGAAAAGTCGAATAGCATTTTTAACTTGAGGTTTTCTATAAAACAAATTCTAACTATTAGCAATGGAAACTTCCGCAGTTTGTATTTTTGTTCTCGTAAAAATTTACGAAATTATTACTCAGTAAGCAAGCTAGACCGGCTCACCTTTGCCAGCGGATTCCAGCTTCACATCAGAAGTTATAGCAGACAATTAAGCAGTAGCCCTTCTAGGTCATGATCTTCACTTTAATAATACACGTGTTCGCAGCTACTCTCGATGCAGTGCAGCATCTACTTGACTGACTTGGGAGTTTGCGGAATGGCGGACATATTTGAGCTGCTGTGGAATGCCAATTTTAAAGTGGATTTGGTTTGTTTATCTTTTATGGATGGAGCTAAGTGTTGCGCATCCAAAAGAGCAGTCAAGTTATGCGATATTATTTCATAGATGGAGTCCTTATAGATAAAGGTTCCCAATCGTTAACCTAACACATTGGGGTGCTCTCTCACCGAACCCTGATGGGAAATAAGATGAATATAGACAAAAGTGGGTCAGAGGTCCTCAGTACTCCCCATAGGAGAAGATACTAGTTATTCTTCTTCTCAGAGCTGGAGGAGTAAGTCTACTAGTGAGACAAAAAAGTGACCGTAGTGTCGAGAATATTGCTGACGCTAGCGCATCAATAGAGGAAGACGCAAATCAGTCTCTCACACGTCGTTCTCAAATCTCAAATCTCTCAATCAAATATCTTGGCCTTCATCCTTACAAGTGTATGTTAAATTTACGCAAGAACTGAAGCCACTTGACCACCAGAAGCGTCGTATGTTCGTGAATTGGGCTGAGCAACAACTTGAAAATGATCCGGATTTCATCGAAAAAACATCTTCAGCGATGATCCTGTCGTCATTGGGCCGTACTTCTTCCGTGATGATCAAGACAGGCACGTTACTGTGAATGGGAATCGCTACCGCTCAATGATAACCGAATATGTTTGGCCTGAATTGGATAATATTGACTTGGACAATATTGGGTTTGAACAGGACGGCGCCACAAGCCACACAGCGAATGTCAAAATCGATTTATTAAAAACTAAGTTTGGTAATCGTGTTATCTCACGAAATGGCCCATTCAATTGGCCGCCTCGGCCGTGCGATTTGACGCCGTTAGACTACTTCCTGTGGGGCTACGTCTAGTCTTTGGTCTATACCAATAAGCCAGCGGGCGATTGATGAACTTCGTACAAATAGCGAATGTGAAATTGCAGCAGTATCGGCCGATTTATGCTTGAAAACCTTCGAAAATTGGGTTCAGCGTCTGGACTACTGCAAGCGAGCGTGTGGTCATGCAAATGAAATCGAGTTCCATGGCATCGAATGTACTTTCACAGGAATAAAAAATTTCATTGATATCCAAAACTGTTTATGTTTTATTTAAAAATCTTTTGTAGCGTTCTTATTGAAAAACCCTTTATAAAAAATCTTCTGTCCTTAAACTCATAGGTGCATCCCAAGTTTGCTTAAGCTACATTTCTGTCGATGAGAACGGGAGTAACGGATCGTTTTTTTTTGGGTCCTCCCTCCTGAGTTCTCCAAGATTTAGGTCATTTTGTTGAGTCGCTGGCATAGCTTATACAGAAATACCAAAAATCAACATGAATGTAAAGAAATATGCTTTTTTAAGATTCGAAATAAGCTTTTGAGCCAAAACTTATAAAATGCTGTACCTAATTAATTGATCTTGAAAACACTTTTTGGCATAAAAAATTCATGTTTACAAAAAGCACCCTATATCTCCAGGAGTTTCTTATTTCTGTGTTTTTGCAACTTGGTGTTGCGTTATTTTTACTGAGGATATGTTATATACTGGATCTGACTGGAAACCGACTTATCGATAGTATTATATTATTTGGCCTTGTTCGGCGTCAAAGATTCCGAACTGCCTCTATGATGGCATTGGCTGTCCATAAGTATTCTCCATTGTCTTCTTCGTAGAGCGGTATTCCTAAGCTCACTGAGCATCACGCCTGCTGCCACGTTCCACACTGGTGTTAGCTTCGCTCATTTTCAGGCCGCTCTGCCTCTATTGTATTGCTAGGACATATGGGTGACGTCGTTCGATGGTTTACGTAGTGTGTGATCCATCCAGCCGAGCTTCCTTCTTCGAAATTCAACGTTAACGTCCAATATGCCAGTTCTTGACCGCATTTGATAATCGGTTTGGCCATAATACATGCAATGTCTTACGATGACCGAGATTTTGGTTCGGTTACTATAACAATAACCAGATCTTATTTAGTCGTCTAAAGGCACCGATTGATTTTTTAATTCTTGCAGTCATTGTACTTCTGCTAAATGAAATTAAGCTTCCCTTATACATATAGAAATTCAGCGATTCTTTCAATTTGTCGATCGTACAACTTCAAGGGCTCTTACTACTACCCGGTAGAGGTAGATAAGAGAATGACAAAATGGAATCAGTTGAATTACGATAAAGCTACATGATTCACATTTTTGACTTTTAAAAATATTAAAATTAAGTTTCTGTAAGAGAGAGTCAGAGTTTAGAAGTTTGTGACACCCATTCAGTCGGACGGAGACCCCATTTCTTTGTGACTTTGAAGAGATAAAATTTCTTTTTAAGTATTTTAGTTTTACATTCTAACGCATGGGGATGTCGATAGCTTGGAATTCCATTCTTGGTGCGTTTCTGCTTGCATTTTTAGAAGTGCGTCTCCCTGACAGCTCTGGTAATTAGCACGCGCGCCGCTAATTAACACTTCTTGGGACTATTGGTTTTGGCAACTGCTTCTCGACTTGGCTAAGAGCGACTTCAACGTTAACGTCGACGCCGGCGTCGCTGCCAGCTACTAACTTACATTTTAAGCCAAACTCACATTAACTTTGCAATTCTTTGGGGACTGCAAATTGCACGCGTGGCACTGGCTCCCGCGCTCTCTCAAAGCGAAAATGCCGCCGCACTGTTTGTTGTTGTGGTTCTTTTGTGTTTGTTGTTTTTTTTTTTTTTGGGCTGCATGTTGCATGTATCCCAAAATGGTCAAGGTGTTTGGCGGCCTGTTTGCGTCTAGTTGTCCTCCGCTTATGGGCAGGCATGAACGCCGCTGCGGAGCCATCGTCATTGGCATCACCATCGCCACCGCCACATGTCTCCAGAAAAGCGTGAAATTTTAATTGTGCCTTTCGGGGCGTAGTCGTCGATCTTATGGCCCAAGCTGAGGTCGCCAAAATAAAGATCTTGCGGCTACAGCTCATCTGCCGCCGCTGCTCAAAGATTGCTGCCTTGGAATCGCTGCGGCTGCTGCTGCTGCAGCCGTTGTTGCCAAAAAGGTGCAAAAGGCCAAATAGTATTCTGTTGTTTATGTTGTTACAACTCTGCTTATTGCTGTGGTTGTTGTTGCCTTTGGATGGCGGAATTTAACTAGCAGCAACATCGGCACCTGATGTCATCAAGTTTTTGTTGCAATCGCTGCTGCCACCACCACAGCTACACTGAGCGAAATTTTGGGAGGCTATTGGTGTAAAATGAAAAATTTAAACAAGATGTTGCATATTTTTATGCTTTGCCACAAAGCTACAAAAGTTTCTAACCCTTTATTCGTATATTTTTAAACAGGATGAACAGCCAAATCTGTCAGGCCGTAATATCTGTACGTACGAACAAATGGATCTTAGAAACTATACCAAAAGATTTCTATAGCATATGTTGCCAATTTATTTAGTCTTGCTTGTTGCAGTGGCCATATTGAAAGAGAGCTTAATGCCGGCTTACATTGAGCTTTTATAAGCTTAAGTGTTTAACATTTGTGTATTAACATGCTCGATTACATAGGTTATGTTAACTAACATTTATGTTTTAGTTTAGTATTAATGTTTAGTTGTTTAGCACACATATATGCCACATATATTTACATATGTTTACCGTAAATTCTTCTTCTTATGTGGCCATAACAACCCGATTACCGGGTTACGGCCTGCCTTAAAACGTCTCTCCAGGCGCCTCTGCATTGCGCGCGCCTTCCCCAGTTGGTCACACCGAGCGAAGACAGGGCCCCTTCCACTTGGTCTTTCCAACACAGACACGGTCGTCCTCTCCGCCTACGGCCGCTGACTACCGCATCGAACACACGTTTAACTGGAGCATCATCGTCCATCCTAACGACATGTCCGAGCCAGCGAAGCCGCTGGATGTTGATACGCTGAGCAACGTCCATGTCGTTGAAGAGCTCATACAGCTCCTGGTTGGTGCGGATGCGGTAGTCATCGCCAACTCGAATAGGACCAAAGATCTTGCGCAGTACTTTCCTCTCGAAAACTCCCAAGGCAGCTGCATCAGTTAGCGACACGGTCCACGCTTCCGCGCCGTAAAGAAGCACTGGAAGGACGAGTGCCTTGTAGAGTGATAGTTTTGTCGCGCGAGAGAAGTCTCTACTACTCAATTGCCTATTGAGACCTAAATAGCACCTGTTGGCAAGAGTTATTCTGCGCTTGATCTCCAGGCTGACATCGTTGTCGGTGGTAACGGCGGTGCCAAGGTAGGTAAATTCCTTGACAACATCGCAAGTATAGCTGTCGGCCGTAATCTGGGACCCAAGCCGCCGCACGTCCCTACTTGACGACAGCATATACTTCGTTTTGCCCTCATTTACCGCCAGACCCATTTTCGCAGACTCCCGTTCGATAGCACTGAAGGCCGCGGTGACATCTCGCTTGGTACGCCCAATGATGTCGATGTCGTCGGCGTACGCAAGGAGCTGGAAACTCTTGTAGAAAATAGTGCCAGTGCGATGTACGCCGGCCTTCCGCAGAACGCTCTCCATGACGAAGTTGAAGAGGTCGCATGATAAGGGGTCGCCTTGTCTGAAACATCGCAAGGTATCAAAAGGCTCGGAGAGGTCCCTTCCTACCTTGACGGAGCTGCAGGAATTACTCAACGTCATTCTGCGAGCTCAGACATTGCGGCATATACGCGATCCCTTATTGGGTTTACCGTAAATTAGATATATTTAATTGTTTGGCACCAATAATTTCCATTCAAGTCGTTATACTGTCTTGCTTATCCCTGCGAGAATTTCATCACTTTCATTTACAAATTGTTTATGAAAACTTTAAAAGACATTGATATCAGTAGCGGACTTTCGTGAACTTTCAACTGCCTTTGACAAACTGTTAGCAATTAGAATGTTTATTTGTGCTAGAATATTCATTGGTAATTATAACATTTATAATAGATAAGTTTTGAACAACTCGAGTGGGAGCTAAGAAATTAAATGAAGTGCAGCAATCGTTATCGATAGTGAAGCGAACTTACTCGAAAGCTTTGTTTCTCAAGATTATACCATCGTAAGATGTAGATTCTCGAAACCAAATCGGTTGACTATATCACATAGCTCCCATACGGCCGATCTCCAAAAATCGAATTTTGAACAAAATTGGTTGTGTTTCGTTTGTTTCTGAAGATATTGGAATTCAAATTCAAAGTCGTTCGCGCCCGACTTTACGTAAGTATTTTTGATTTATTTGATTTTGATACTTTTTATATTATTTCAATGTTTCCTTAATCCAGTTTCAGAGACTTCTAAAATATTAGCATAGTCAGAATATTTACTAGTACTCTTTAATTTTATGGCTTCAAAAGTATATACGAATTTAAACTTATTCGTACAAACTGTATCTTCGGTCTAGACTCTAGACCTTTTGTTTATCGCTTTCGGTAAGTTTTGTTTATGGAATTTCAGCGTCTGAAACTGTGTCTAATATAATGGAAAAAAAGTCTATGGTACATATCGAACACAATTAAGTTTTCGTGTATAAAACTAATTTTGAAATGCGGCTACTTTATTGCGAGTGTAACAAAATCAAATTTAAACTGAAATAATTTTTTAAATATTCTTTAATTTTATATTTATTTATTTTTTTAATTCCCAAAAAACAGCGTTTTTTATATCTTATGTTATCCAATTTTTGTTTTTCAAATATAAAAGTACATAGTATTTTTCTTTCAGTGCAGCAAGTGAGCTTTAAGGGTTCAACATTACATCTACATCGTTTCATTGTTGCAGTTGTTGTCGTTGTGGTTATTCTTGCTGACTGTTAATAGCGCTGCGGGCCAAATCAATTCCACAATGTGCAATCTGCTGTCTATGTCGATGTCCCTCTCTTTAATCCGCCCTCTCCCCCCCTCAATTCACTCAAAAATTTTATGGTATGACAATAAAAGTGAGCCAACCTCACTCTTCCGAGCTATGAGCTAAGCTGTTTCGTAAACATTGCCACAGTATAATTATAATCCATTTTATTTGCTAGACTCTAGCAACAATTCCATCGATCATGGCAACTTGTTGCGATCCGCTATTAACCCCCTCCCAATGCCCCGGCCATGGGGGTCACGTGTGTGCGCTGACCTGCAAGTGCTTGTCCAGTGTGTACCTGTAAGTTCGCTTGTCCCGTGTGTACATGTGTGTGCTTAACTTTTTTGCATTGTATGTCAGTCAAATGGCGATTATTGCCGTTATTGTTGTTGTTGTTGCGGTTGTTATTGCTTTGGAGACTGCACGCCAAAATGCCAAATATCTAATACGCTTCCAACAAAACGATCAAATTCATAGAATTCGCATAAAGCAGCAGCGGCAGCTTCGTCTTGCTGGACAATATTTCCACACTTGCTGCTCCTCCTGCTCTCCTGTGTCGTCTTTTTCCACTCCACTCCACTCCTTTCCAGCTTGTTGTTGCGTAAAGCAAACAAAACGCGCGACAGGTGAATCGGCCGCCCGTTGACTCGCCCCATACGGTCAACCACAGCCCATACTGGGATGACCATGCCCGTACCCAATACAGCCAACTTTTTTGGCGTTCACATGTGCCAGCGCGCAGCGGCAGACAGTTCAGATGATCGCTGCACAGTGGTACAAAGTCAAAAGAAAAAAAAAAAAATGTATCAAATGTTAAAATGTAAATCGGTTAATTAATAATTACGGAAAGGCTGCAACATTTAAGAATCGACACCATTTGTTGTGTAAGTGGACTAATAACACTCTACTTTCAGTTATATTGCGAACACTTTATCAGTACGCCTACATATATCCTCAACGTATCCTTGTAAAACATGTCCATACATACAATTGAGAATATTGCTTTTGGAATTTAAAAAATTAATAAACGTAAGTGACAGAAATATATGTACATCTAATCCGAATTAAAATTTGTTGTATTAGGATTCCGTCCTTATTAGGATGGCCTATATTTAGGCCCGTACCCATTTTTAAAGAAAGAATAGAGTGATTATAATTTTGTACTTATTGTCTCGTAAGCGTCTGTGTGAACTTCCCTGACGGCAATAAATATGTAGTAATGAGTGTTTTTTCCATTTATTGTATTTAGTTATTAAATGGGCAAGTCAATAAGCTAAATTTCAATATTTGGAGTGAAGAGGACTTACAATAGTTTTACCTTAACTCCTTAAAAAAGATAATTTCGATTTCGGCGACTATTTTGTGAATAGTATATTGACTAAAAATATCGATTATTGATTATTTAACAATCGATTGAAGAAAAAATTTGGCGAACGCCGTATTTAGCGAATTAGACTAAGTATATAATACTTAATCTAATATAAATTGCTCCAGTTAGGACCCTAGTTTAGGACAGTAAGTAACGTTGGGTTATTTATTATAAGAAGCCGGCGAATTTGGACGAAATTGGGGAGAATATAGTGCCGAAGCATTGTCTAGAAACAATAGCAAAAGAAGAAAAAGTCAAAAGCTTTTATTGTGGATGTAGCAATATTTTAAAATATTTTTGGAATTTCTAGATCTATAATCTAATACAAATGGCAGGCTTAATCCGAAAATAAAGTTTAAAAAATAGAATTCTCTGGTTGTACTAAAACGATTTTAATTTTTTTTTTGTAATTAATTCAATAATCTATCAATTATGTTACACTTGGAACATTTTTTTTTTCCAAATTTACGGGTTTGTCGTCGTTTTATGCAAATTTCAACAAATTTTTTAAAAGTTATATTTTATACTAGCCGGCCTTCGGCACGCTCGCTTCGCTCGCTCGTCTAGATCTTTATTTTCTTCCAATGATTTATTTTTGGGGCGAATTCACGAAATCGCTTTGCCTTATAAATTATTTCTAGTTTCTAGGTAAAGTCTAGTGTAGACAAAAAGTTACTTACTTATTATAAGTGTGTAAGTGTGTGGTATGTTATATTCAAATAACTTCGTCCTGCCAGAACTTTTTGAATGCTCTTATAGTGTATAAACATCGCATGATTCTCTAGTTAGCTTATATAGACAATCATAAGATTTTTATATTAGTTGACTTTCATGACTCTCTAAGAAGCCGTATGGACGAACTTAAGCTCGCGTCTCTAATAAATTCATGCCCCACAGAAACTAAATTTCGACCCCTTTGCGACTACGCTTCTGTCTGCACTTAATGTCCAATAACCGGTGTTGAACAATTTTCTACTATGCTATATTCACGATATTTACAAAAATGCGTATATCTCACGAACCAATAGACACAAACACATCGCAATATGCTTAAAATCTCCGTATTGACAACCTCTAAAACACGCAAAAATCAGATTTTGTTGCTGGACTTGTTCTTCGGTTCTTTGGGATCTTTTATGTCTCATACTTCTGGACCTTCTTGTATTACGGTTCAAATCAGCATGGATTTCATCTGATTGATTCTGATAATCCCGATTTCGTCTCATTCTCATTCGAGCATTCGTATTGTATTCATCTTGTTCTTCTGTTGTATGAGCAGAACGTGATCTTCTCTTAATCGACTCAACTCACTCCTTTGCGAACGTTGTTCCTCAGCTTCAGCTGTTCTTTGGGATGATTACAATTGAGTTCTACGCGAATGCCTACCAATGTTACGTCTTTTTGGCGGCATTATGTGCAAATATTGAATTGATCATATGTATTTTACACAGAAATCAAAACATGAATCGTTAATAATTTTTTTGTTTCCTTTCGACAAAAACTATTAACTAAAAAATATTAGTTAATCTGACAATGTACACAATGCCAACCTAAATTAAAAAAACAAAATTGTATTGGAAAATCAAATTGTCCTTTATAGTATTTTCGTCGCAATTTTGTTATATTTTCTCAACCCTAAACAATCCTTGGACTTCCACGAACATTTCAAGACCAAAATTAGCCAAATCGGTTCAGCCGTTCGTGAGTCTCTAAGCTTAGAAGGAACATAACATTGTGACACTAGAATTTTATATATAAGAAGATTTTATTTTGAAAATTCTAAATTTAAAAATTTTAAAAATTCTTTTGACATTTTTATTTATGGCCCGTGAAGTTCGATCGAAGAAAATGAGTGGTTGTTTATCAAAATCGTAGAAAAATTATGGAATAAATGGGAATTTTTCTCAAAGCTGAAAGTTTTAGATGGACAATTTTCTCAAAATAAATCTGTAACTCCGAAATATATAGGTTTAAAATTATTTGGAAATAAAAGTGGCGTAACAACAAGATGTTCCAAATTCAAGTTTAGTTATCACAAACGGATTGAAAAATAAACGGACGGACATAAGTATCTATACATATTAATTTATAGAGAGAGTTCTCCCGAACATATTGGAAATAAAATTGGAAAGACGCAAGCAAGTAATTATCGATACATTAGATAATGGATACACTTTATTTTATTATTTCGTCTTCTGCTAAATCATAACAAAAACCAACTAAGTAGGTGAGCGAACATAGGAAAGGCAGCCCCAAGCAATGCTTTCGCTTTCATTTAATTTCAATAAAGTTGGGACCACTGTGCCATGCGTATGTTGTGTGTGTCTCTGTCTGTCTGACTCGCTGTCCGTCGTCTGCCATGTGGCTAGCTGTTTATGTGCGTCTTGCTCTCTTGGTTACTGCGAACTCGTACTGTAGCTCTTAGGATCTTCTTCAATGCAGTGCGGCCCAAAGATCGATCGCTGCATTTGACCGTTGCTGTGCCGTTTCAGGTCGTCGTTGTCGTTCGATCGATCGCTTGGTTTAGCTAGCTTCATAGCTGGCTGGGATGCTGACCGACCATTACTTGGCTCTGGTCAATTGATGACCAGTTCGATTAGTTGTTGTTGGGGTTGTGAATACTGTTCAGGTTGTTGGTGTGGTTGTTGTTACTGCTGGGTGTTGTTGGCTTTTTGGTTACGGCCTTTTAGACTTTACACCTTCTTTTATTATTTTGCTATTTATTTTGGCAATATTCCACTGAGCTGTTTGTTGTTGTTTGGTGTATTTAAATTGACTACATAAATTTCATTTGCAATATTTGCTTTAATGAACTTTTTGTCTCTGTCTGCAATTTTTTGTTTTGTTGTATTTTTTAACAATTCTTTGGCACACATAAAAAAAAAACAATTGTAAATTAGTGAAAATTGTTCACAAATTGTTAACACACTCCATAGTACAGTCAATATAATACTTTTACTACTGTAGCTCCATATGTGTGCAAATTTTTTATAACGTCCAAGCGCTCATCCAACCCCGATTCAAGACGAGTCAGCCATTAAATATGCCGCGCGGCATGGGCACCACCCATCGGCAATGAAGTTTCATCACGTAAGACTAATTAACAGAAAATAACCTGCACACTTGTTTGCTGTATGGTTTGTCTGTATGTTTGGGGACCGCTTCACCGCACCCACCCACCCACAAAGTACTTTAAACGCCTCACCCCCTCACCCCCTCACCCTCTCAGCAACAAAGCAACCACAAGCCAAGTCATAATTAACTTGCTGGCTGCTGCACTGCCTCACTTGCTGACTAGCTCAATCTCTGGGTAGCTGACCGACCGTTTGAGTAATCCAGCGACCAACCGACTATACGTCTAGTACCATAATTTCTGAAGTTTCGTTACTGCACAGTGGTTTAGTGTTTGGGATTGGCTCCTCGACCTCTGTTGGGTAAAAATTTAATTTTCAATAAATCACCCAACAATGCTGATCTAGTAGAAGCAGCGGTGGGTCCCACTGGTGGAGTCATCGTTATTAGTTTTAAATAGTCAGTCGATTTTTATGTGCAATTTGTCGAAATTTTTGTTTTAATCTTGTTGCGAGCATAAACAATTTGGCTTTGATATGTAATGTTTTATAACACATCGTAGAAGACTCTACCGAAGTTACAAAGTTCATCTATCAAAACTGATATTGGCTGTTTGGTTTCTTTGCTGCACAGCTACAAAATATATAGGTTCCTACAAGTCCTACAAGGACTACAAGGCCGTTCATCTAACAATACTAGTCCTTTTAATTTTAGGGAATTTGGAAGCAACCAAGATTTCCTTCCCTCTGAAGAGTTCCAATGGAAGAATAAGATTCTGACAATAATCTTAGTCCTAATGTAGCACTTCGCCATATGCCAAATGTGGCCAAATTTTAGCTGCGATATCTTCATAAACAAACGAATTATGCATCTAAAACTTTTGATTTTTTTCCAATCATTCCGTTTGCTGAATCATTTCGGGAATTCGATAAAAATAACCAGGTCCGTAATGGGCAGATTTGCTAGACTGCCCAGGTATTTATAGAAGGGGTTTCCAAGACACTGGGTGCGTTTCCAAAGAAGTGCAGGGTAGTCACACAGCAGGTATTGAATGCCTTCTATCTCCTCCTTGTGCCCGCAGCTACCGTTAAAATAGTTGTGGGGTACATGCGTCCTCTCTGCCAGGTGGCCTATGATGCAGTGCCTAGTTACAGCTCCCGTCACCATTCTATTTCTGCTCTTGTGGAGTTCGGAAGTTCGCTTGGGGTTGTATCTCGGTCAGAGTACACGAGGGATGTGACAGCCGGACAAGGTGTGGTATTGTCGCTCTGCTTCGGATCTGATCTTCGTGATCTCTGAAACTACATCTTGTAGAAGCCTTACTATATCCGTAGTTGTTGAGACCGTAGGTAGCGCCGATCTCTTTCTAGCACAATGGTCGCCCCCATCGGGAACCAGAGTGACCAAGTATCTAGCAGAAAGTGATCGGATTATGTTGGATGCAGTTCAGCGCAGCCAAGGTCTTACGATAAGTTTACTCTTTATAGTGTGCGATGATAGAGCGTTGATAGCGGCTTGACTGTCGACAAAAATGAATACGTTTACTCCAAAGAAAGTTTGCATCTGCTTTTTCGCTTGCCAGGCGGCATATATTACGGCCGAAAACACACTGCACAAACTTGGAAGACGGAATAAAAACCGTCTCGCAAGAGTCCAATTCTCTCTCTCTCTCTGGGAAGATAGAGCAGCAGTCATTTTCTTCGGCGTCAGCGGGTATGCCTATTGTGGGTTCCCCCTGGTTCCAGGTTCTCAATGACATCCAGATCTGCCTGCGGAGTGGATCGTATGGATCTGGTAATACCTAGGCAGGCTACCCTTTGGACCCTCTGAAGGCTGTTTAGGCAGGATTTTGTGCTACCTGCCTTCCACTACACAAACTTTTCATAGCAAGATAGTTATTTTCTGTTATTTTTTTTGCTCTGTGGTATTTGTTTCGGTATTTTGGGTTAAACAGAAACTGTCACTATGAAATTTAATTGTTTACAAAACTAAAAGTGCTTAATTGAAAAATTAAAAAAAAATCATGAATTATTGCGAACATCTGCTATTTCTATTATTTTTTGAAAATAACGAAATATTGGCTACGTGTATATCTGTGAAAATAATATAGCTGCCAAATTATAAACATTTTAATTTGACGGCGAATAAAAATTATTTTCAATTTTATTTTTTATTGTAGCGCTTTAACTAAAAACGTAAAGTCGAAGACGTAGTTAATGCAAGTTTTTTACTTTTATTTTTATTGTATTTTATGTGTTGATTAAATGTAATAGTTTTATTACTACACACACAAGTGCATGTCTGTCAGTGATGCCAAATTAACCTTTTCCCAGATAGTTTTGCACTTAGCCCCTATCCGGAAATTTGGCCTCTTTTAGGTTTGTATAGCATTTTTTTGATTTTTTTAATATATTTTATATTTTATATTTATATTTGTATAAATATAATGCAACTGGAATAATGCACTCTGATATTATCAATCAATAAATTGTGCCATCTAAATTTAACTTTATTGACAAACAGTGAAGCCAATTTGGTCATTGGCCGAATAGTATGAGAAAAAAGACGATTTTTGAAAAAAAAAAAAAAAAAAATACTTAAAGGAGAGTTTCAGGGATCGTTACGGACCTAATTATAAGTCTAAATTCAAGTTTTCGAATTTGTAAATAGGGGGTGATATACTGTTTTTGCATGATATTTTTTTCTATCAAATTTAGTCATGATTTACAGCCAACCAGTTTTATTATTTTTAAATCCTTATTTGTACAACAAGCACAATGACTGTTTAAAGTTAAATGTTGGAAATTGTGTTTTCGAATAATTTGAAAACATCTCAAAGCCTGTAAGTTTTTTCCAAAATTTTATCCACATATTTTGGAAAGTAATTAAAAGTATCATCACTATTCTACGAGTAATAGTTTTCCAGCAATCGAACAAATAACTCGCTCGCAAACGCCAATTTGCATCATTCTTTCACAGAAAATGTCTTTTCAAACATCCTTATTAGGGACTAGAATGCATTCAATCGAGCATACAGTAAAAATGCTTAAAGCCTTTACTAAGAGTAAATTATACAATGACCAAACTTCTTTACTTCATGTTTTTTTTAGAAGAAATGCAACGAGTCAATTAGAGCTGTTGCTAAAAATGCCCCAAGCCGAGAAAATGTTGGTAGCTTGATTTCTGAGTACTTCAACAAGCTGAAATCAAAAAATGGCGTTCGAAAAGTCGCCGCGGACGACTTTGGGATACCCTGTACCATTGCTTACAATAAAATCTGGTATATTGCTTAAAAACATCAAAGACATTTGATTGCCAAATTAGGTTCCTTCATAAAAAACCAAAAACAGAAGAATTTTTAAGCAACAATTTTTTTTAACCGATCGATCCTATGACAGCTATATGATATAGTCAACAGATTTTAATCAAATTTAATACAATGCTTTGGTGCTTTAAAAAATATCTGAATGCCAAATTTGGTTCAAATGTCTTTACAAGCAAACGAAACACATCGAATTTAGTATAAAAAACGTTTTTTTGGACCGATTGGTCTTATAGGAGCTATATGATATAGTAAATTGATTTTGATTTATTTTAGTACAGTGCTTAGGAACTATAAAAAACTTACGAATACCAAATTTGGTCTCAATATCTTTACAAACAAATGAAACACAACAAATTTTGTTCAAAAAACGATTTTTGGAAGATCGGCCTTATGTGAGCTATATGATATAGTCAACCGGTATGGTTCAAATTCCGTTTGTTGCTTAAATACTTTAAAAAACTTCTTAATGCCAAACTATCTAGAATATCTTTATTAAAAAACGAAATATAGCGTATTTTGTTTAATAAAAGTTATTTTGGCAGATCGGTCCTATGGGAGCTATATGATATAGTCAACCGATTTTGATCCAATTTGGTACAGTGTTTTGAGAACTAAAAAAACTTTCGAGTGCCAAATTTGGTAACGATATCCTTATGTTTATAAGGAAACGTGTTATCTACCTAAGACTTTTCTTTTTTTTTTAGGGTCGTCTAGTGTTTCTACGGGAGCTATATAATTTAACCCCGATATCAAAAAAATAAAATATACTTTTCTCCTATGGAATAATATGGGATCTAATGTGAAAATTTGATTACTCTAACTCTTACCTTCTTTGAGGACAGACGGACATGGGTATATCGACTTCTCTAGTCACCCTGATCATATTCTAGGTAACTTTGGGGTGTCTCCGACGACTCCTTCTATATGTTGCATACATTTTCGGCTTGCACAAATATAATATACCCTTTGTACCATACGGTACAGGGTATAAAAAAAATTCCTATCCAATGCTGAAGACATTATTGCAGAAGAGTTTAAGATAAAAATTCGTCAAAAGAGATCTATATTTATAATAAGAATTAAATGATAATGCATTAAATGAATTGACTGCCTAAATATTTTTTTAAAAAGTCCTAATCTTTTTAAATCCTCAACTCAACAGCAAGCGTGAATACCTTAAATAATAACTTTCAAAAGTGTGTATATTTTATTAATGAATAATATCAAAAGCTTTGCAGCAAAGTGTACCAATACAAAAATTAACTATAAAAACCACCCTATATCTAAGTCTTCTTAATTAATTTACTCAGATGTGTAATCGTAGTTGGTTTTTACTTGCACTCGAATACCCAACAAGAGCTACTGAGCTTCGGGAGATTAAATTTCGCCTTGATCATGTGTGAAGTCTTAAGCTGCTTTAACTTATATAAAAGTATTATATCTGACTAGTTGCTGGTTTATATTTGTATTACAGACATACATATGTTGTTCGAGGGCTGTTTATCAAATTAAAATCTCACATCCCACATATCGTAGTAATATCTATCAGATGAAACTCCCTCACAACCCCAGATAACTTAACCGAATGCACAATTCTGTAACCAATATATAATTATTTTGTTGTAGAGCTCTGCTCTGGGAATACTATAAAAGCTTCATCTTGGTAGTAGTTTCACTCTGCCACAAGTTAGTTATTTGGGCTTGTAAACTTTTATTGGCCTATCGTTGAGATTTTATGCGAGTTGCGCAATGTGCGGTGCGCACAGTGGGGCATCGCCGCGTTTTATTTGCAACGGCAAAGCAATTAATTGCTACATTTTCCAAAAGAAAATTATGGGCTAACATCAATTAGAGAGAGCCGTCTGGGGACGGCTTGGCTAGTTGTACCTTAGCCTGGCTAGTTCGCAATCTGGTTAACATAGCTGTCTTTAAGCCCAACAAAATAGCTGAGCCTATTTGCTTGGCCAAAAAAGGAAAACGTTTAATTATTCAGGATTTGTAATGGGCCATAAAATATTAAAATCGGTATAGCGCATCTGGACCGAGTAGTATTAGGCAGTAAAAAATTCATACGTAATTCAAAAATATTTTTTTTTTTACTATTTTGGTGAAATTTTATTGTCAAACTTTGTGGTTTATTTTGGCTATATTTGTCAATTATTTAATGTTTAAGATATTTGTGGGTTTGTGGCTTTTAAATGAATGGTAAAATTTAATGAACAAATATCAACGATGCCGTTAAGAATTCAATAAAAATATTTTAATATTTATATTACTTTGATAGTGCAGAAACTGGATCTCAAGATTCCCGCCGAGACCCCGGAAAAACAAACATTTAACACGTTGTCCACTTCTGTTCGAAATTTGTGACAAAGTTTTTATTAAAAATTAGCAAAACCAGAACCAATCAACAATTTTATTTAGTTTTTGTTATGATTGAGTTGAAACGCAGGGTTCATTTACCGCATGTATTTGTTTTTGTAAAAGTTCTGAACTTTTCTACTCCACAACTCAACACAAAGCGTGAATACCCTAAATGTCATTTGTCACAAATTCATAGTAAAGTAGCAGAGGGGGATAGTTGACTTTGATAGTTGAAAGAAATACCATAAATAACATAAACCATTGTGGAAAATTCTAATACTTACAAAAAGAGTAATTCTCAATGCTTAACAGAACCATTTTCTTAATGACTATGAATGAATAAATCCTTTAAAAATTACATATTTTAATTTTTTCTTCTAGTTTCCATTGAGACTACGTGCTATAAATAACAGCTTGAAATTAAAAAAAGAAAACGGTCCACTCAGCTTGTTTTTGTGATAGAAGACCATAGTGTACACATTTCCATATTTCGGTATAGTCCTTTAGTCCAAAACTATAAGATCACTTTTACTGAACATCCATCGATTTACCTTCAGTAGAAGGGAAGAAGTGCGAAAATTATTTTCGACTAAGTTTCGCAGTACAACACAGAATTATAGACAATTTTTTAACTAAATTTCTTAACTGCCTGGCCTTCTTGAAGTTCAATGGATTTGCATCTTGGCTTAAATTCGACCAAATAATGTGGAATGCCAAATGATAATTTTCTGTGCGAAGTATTTTCGTAACAATTTCAGTAACTTAAATAATTTCTTAGGGTCTTGAATTTAATGACTCAAAACTGCGAAGTTTTGTCTGTTGATTTGTCAAAAAAGTTAAAAAAATGTACTATCAATATATTGAACAAAACCATCGATAGCTTCTATACTATCGATGGTGCCATAAATAATATCCCACCTCTAGTTTTAAGTGTTAAAACCCATGAAACCAGAGTTAAAAAGTGATTATAAAAATATTATTTAGTACCTAATACTTTATTTGGGAAGATGTGAACTTTTTTTTTTTTTTTTTTTATATTATGCAGCTTTTTGTCTAATGACTCTATAGCGCATTTATGACTTAGAACCTTCACAATGAATTGGCGAACTGCCTTTATAACTATAAGTATCAAACTTATTTATAACTTCAAATTTATGACACTATTTACAATTGCAATTTAAAGTTTTTAAAGAATTAAATCAGAATCTAAAGGGTGCCGTCTTTTCAGCCTTCGCCTATTTGAATTTGTGGTTAGGGATGTTGCAAGTTGGCTTGGATGATTAGTAAGCCTATCCCTGTACCTTGAGCTGTGTCGTCCAATTAGTTCTGCTATGGTAGGGATGTTGAGGTCATTATGCAAGACTTCGTTTCTAACAAACCATTCAGCTCCAGTCCATCTTCTCAGGGCCTTGTTTTGCATTGTTTGCAGTCGTTTTATATGTGTTCTCGCAGCAGTTCCCCAGAGCGGTATTGCGTATGTGAAGACTGGTGCTACAATAGCATTGTAAATTGTTCTTTTGCTACGAAGCGACAATTTGCTAGACCTTTTCAGCATCCAGTCCAATTTTTTTAACTTTAATTTACAGCTTTTGACTGTCTGAGTGATATGTGGGCCGTATGTCAGTCGTCTGTCAAATGTGACTCCCAGATATTTTACTTTGGTGGCTCTTGGTATCGGAGATCCCTGTGTGACGTCAGGGCAGTCTCCTCTTCTGGTGGCAAATGTGATGTGCACTGATTTTTAGTGTATTAATGGTTATACACCAGCGTTCCGTCCAGCTCTTGAACTCGTCTAAATAAGCCTGTAGTAGTTCTGATGCTTCAAGCTCAGATGGACTGCTGCTCAGTATTACCGTATCGTCTGCGTATGTTGCTATTAGCAATCCAGTGTTAGGTGAGGGCTGCGGCATGTCTGCTGTGTACAGGATATATAGTGTGGGGCCGAGAACACTTCCTTGAGGAACACCTGCTCTTACTTGCCGAATCGTTGATAAAGCTTGTCCTTTTGCGACTTCAAAGCTTCTTCCTTTCAGGTACGAGGCTAGCAGTTTGTAGTATTGTGGGAGAGCAGCTCTTATATTGCTCAGGAGTCCCACATGCCAGACGCGATCAAAGGCCTGTTTGACATCTAGAAAGACTGCTGAACAGTATTCCCTTTTTTCAAAAGAGCCCAATATGTGATGGGCAACTCTGTGTATTTGTTCCGGGGTTCCATGCTGACTCCTAAATCCAAATTGGTGGTCTGGTATTGACCCTCTTAGATCAAGCTGTCCAAGCACTCGTCGCAAAAGTATTCTTTCAAATACCTTGGATAGTACTGATAACAAGCTAATTGGTCTGTAAGAGGCGATTTCTCCAGCGGGTTTGCCTGGTTTTGGAATCATCACAATCATAGCACGTTTCCAGCAGGCAGGGAAGTGTTGGATGCGAAGAATGGCATTGCACAGAACTACAAAATATTCAATTGTGGATTCTGGCAGTGCTCTGAGGATTGTGCCATCTTCCATTTTACGGGTATTATCAATGTTTTGTTCGATATATCGATAGTGTACTTTTGAATGTAAAAAACTTTTTTGACAAATCAACGGACAAATCATTATAAAATTTTAATAAAAGCCCTTCGCATTTTTCCCCCGGGCACCAATTTCTCGAAGGGGCCCGGACTATACATTTTTTTATGTTGATCTCACGCTTTTCAACAATTATACGTATTTTCATGAATTAAGAAAAATTGTTAGGGGTCCGTATCCGGGATTTCCCACGGTGCCAGGATATTTTCTCTACGGCCCTGGTCAGCGCACTACATATATATATTTTATGCAATCTTATCTTATCTTATGCAATTCAATAGCCTAATAATATGATAATTGATTGGAGCTCTATTGGCTTAATTTAAAGTAAGGCAACCTTTCCATGATAAGTGAGACCAGATACTCGCAATTTTTAATTGATGGTCGCCATAGAACTGGTCACCTTGCATAATGCAGCTGACAGTTTTTTACATTTTATGGATAATCTAAAGCAGCAGTAGTGTTAACTTAATCATCAAATAGAATATTTATATCTTTTAATTTGGTTCCTATCGGATTTATAGGAAGCGCTAATCGCTTTTCTAAATTAGCCTGGCCCGGAACGCCTAACTTGCTGCTAACTTGGACAAAACTTATGAGCTCACCTCATAAAAATAACAACGATAAAGGAATTTCCGTGTATAGATGGCATTGCCCAAAATGTTATTTGTTCTTGTTTTTGTTGGGTTATCTTCGGTGGCTCTGGTCTGTGTGGCAAGTACCGCAAATCTCGGGCATAATTTGCATATTTAATTAATTCACGATAAAGCGTTAAATATGCATAAAAAGCGAACCAAAAAAATAACCAACAAATGACTTGAAAATAAGTTAACAAAAAAAAAAAAAAAAACATAACATAAACCAAAAACAAATGTATGTACTCTAATTTGGTTGTCAAAATGGCTTTGGCTCGCAGGCGCCAAACGAATTTTTTTTTCCGTCTTTATCTTTATAAGTAAACAAAACCCATATTATGCATAAGATTTATTGGTTCAATGAGAATGGACATGACAAAATGGTTAGAAATACAAATCTCGGGCTAAGCTATGCGCTCGAAAAATATATAAATTTTAATTAGTGCGCCAAGCGATATTTGAGATATCATCGGGCATCGAGATTGAGATCAAGATCGAGCGCACATCGTGTGCATGGAGTCAACTCGTTGGCATGTTTCACTAATTAAGTCAAAATGAGCGCGTGTTTTGGCTTTGTCTTTGCATGATCTTTAATAATTTCGAAATATTTGTGGCATTTTCCACTGCCTCGTCTTGTTGCCCTTTTCCTGCTCTCTATTAACACACATTCTATCTTTTGGAGCGCCTGCACCATACTGATTTGATCTTGACTTTTGTTGATATCCCGCAGTGTGAATCTTTTTTTTTTTTGATGAGAATTTATCATTCTGTATACCGTATAAAGGCAAGAGGCAACAATCCAACTAACTGGCTGCAAGTCCTCCTCCGCCTCTCTATGCCATACAGTCCTTAAGAGATCTCGTTCGTGTTTTGCAACTTGCTCTTTTGTCGATCATAAATTGGTGCAGTACCAGGCAAGGCCCACAGCAAATTCCTCTGCAAGCTTGTTGCAGTTGACATGCCAAGTTGCTGCAGACTGTCTGGATTGCTCCTTCTGATGTCTGGCTGGGATGCTGATAAGCATCAGTTCATGTGGCTGCTGCTGGGTGCTGATTACAGTGCTGACTGTTGCCAGCCTTGATGAGTCTTGCAGCCAAGTGCCTTACCTGATTCCACTCAAAGTTCATTAGGTACTACTATGATATTATCGTGGCCCCAATTCGATACTGTGTTTGTTTTGGCCAGTGGCAATTGTCTGACATCGAAGTGCATCTTTCGAAAATTTATATTTGGAATCCGAATTCCGATCATTTTGTTCGTTTCGAATTTGTGCTCACTCAATTTCGTCAATCCGATTTGCGTTTGTTGTACAAAGAGACTTCTAGGTCACCCAAGCAGTTATCAATACCATGCGTGAATTCTTCAAAGATCAGTTGAGAGAATGAAAATTTTCCATTCTGTGGATATTAGCTCTCATACATAGAGGCTGTGAAATACTTAATACACCCCATTGTAGACTCTGTCGCCAAATATGGCCAAAAATTTACGCAAAACGCTCCTTTAAGCTTTGCGGACTAAATCGATCACAGTGCTCGGCGGATGCAATTCAGCCAGATTAAATGCTTCATACAATGACTTTGGCAGAAGCTGCAACGATGAGGAAGAGGTGGAATCATTTGAACGCTTCTTCTGTTCTGGCGAAGCTCTTAGTAGGCGCAGGAAAATGTTGCTGGGAGACTATTCCCTCTAGCAGAGCAAGAAACAATATGCCCGAGTAAGATTGCAGGCAGGAGCGGATCCAGGATTTTGGTAAGGGGGTCCAGAGAAATCTGTCAGAGAAATCCATCTTTTATAATTGTGAAAAATATTTTTATTAGGGTTTTCTGATCCCGAAGGGGAGGTCCGAACCCGAAACCCCCGTGGATCCGCCACTGATTGCAGGTTTAATAGCTGGGGCACCTTCTAAGTCTTGTTGCTATGAATAAGGGTATTAAGCTATAAAGATCCGCGCTGTAACACAAAGGGCCTATCCAGGCCTAAATGTGCTGGTTTTTAAGCCACTTATTTATTTTTTAAGAAATCATGTTTTTAATCTAAAAAGGACCAGGAATTGAAGTCCAAATACTTGACAAATGTAATAGATTTACGCCAAGATTTTTTTTCTTGCACACAATTCAAGTTTTGGAACTACTATTCCGAATGCGAAATATTTAATATTTTACTCGGTGCGTAGATTTATCAGTACATATCCGATACGAGATTCCTTAGAGGAAAATCACATAAATGCTATCGCATATGCTTCCTTCCCGCAGTGGTTTCTGGTAACTAGCTCCTTTTTTAGGTACTCAATATCCAGGCTACGCCCATGGGCACCCTTTGTAAAGAAGGAAGCTGTCAATTGAGACCGATTATTATTTTTACTAAAAGTTGGACGCCATATTCACCTAAATGTGGGTTTTATGTAATTTTATGTTGGTAGAGTCTAGCCAACATAAAATCGTTGAAACAACGTATCTCAAAATCGCTTTATTTGAATATATAAGTGGAGGATATGGGTGGGATAAGAAGGACTTTCAATACCTCAGTGAGCGTGGGTCTAAACAATGTCAGCTTAAGTGACCATCATTATCTCACAATGATGCTTTAAATATTTGAAGCTCACAATGGGATTTTCAAAAATTGAAACTTGCTCACAAAAATCTACTTTCATTTCGGTTTTAGAGGTTCGCCTTATCTGACAACCCATTTAACAGCTGATAGTTGCTTTTTGTTGAATTTGGTTTGACAATTCATTATGGATAGACTTTTTTTTTTATAAAAATAATGGTTCCGTTCGTCAAATTTATTCTAAGTTTTGTTCTCCGATGAAGCCCATTTTTGATTGAATGGGTACGTAAATATTCCAAATAGTCGCATTTCGAGTGAGGATAATCCATAAGCTCAAATCAACATTCGACGAGTTACTGCGGAAGGTTTGTGAAAATGGAGTTCCAGATTGTGCCTTGAAGGCGCTAGCCGTGGCGGCCATATGTCTGAAATCATATTTAACAATAATGCCATAAAATGATCTACCCAATAAAGTCCGTTTCATTGATATTTAAATTTGTGTAACTCTAAAACCCCATTATGTTGAGGAAATTGGTGATCCTGTGGTTAACGTCAAAAGTATCCTATAAAAATTCTTAAAAAAATATTTAATTTGCTTAACAACTTATTAAACTAGGAGATCATAATTATTAATGGGGAACCAAGTGGCAGTAAAGTGGTATAGTTAGTTCAATACGTTCGTTTGCATGCTACACAGCGTTATGAAATAAATGTCTATTTAACACCTGCATAGAGATTTCGATTCTATAAGTTTTGGATACGCTATGCTAAATCTGTATAATTTAGCCATAAATTATACGACTCGTTGCACTAAATCAAGCCACGTGTTGAGGGCCATCATTCTCAACGTAAATCCAATTAACACTTATTGTGCTTTATTATGCTAAATGTACACTGGCAAATATCACGCCCCTAATTGCAGCAACAATTGCTGCAACACAATGACAGTGGTGGGCACTGTCAGACATACAGACAGACAGTTCATGGCAGCTGGGTTTTGTGGCACATTTGTATCCAATATATTCGTAGCACTCATAGAGCTCGTAGTAATATTATGCATACTCCATTTGTTTGTATTGAAAATGATTATTCAAAGAAATTTCGCTTTTTTCTTTGTATAGTATTTAATAAATTGTGTGAATCAAAATTTTCACATTCGACTTTTTCGCATAGTTCTCACACAATTTTCCACTTGCAGTCAACAATATCCAGCACCAACGAACGACACCTGCTGTTAGTATAGCGATTTATCATGAGCCTGCTTAAACGCACATCCATTATCATGGCTACTGAACCAGCCGGCGGCGTTCAATTGGCCAACTAGCTGGCTTTTTAAGCCTTTAATTGAACAATTTGTAACAATCATGTGCACAAAATAGCGCAACACTTTGGCTTAAATAGTTTTCAATGGCCGTTCCATGGCTGGGACCACTTGGGTTTGCGCCATTTTGCTTGGGCTCTTTGAAAATTAATGTGGTCCATTAAATTGGTTTATGCCGAGTGAGAAGATGCCTTCGAGAATGTAGAACAATGCCGCAACGAATGCTGAGTAATGACAAGAACAAGTCGAAATTGAAGATTGATCAAGTTACTTGTACTTTGTATGCCTCTATTGGTTTCTTGTTTTTTTTTTTTTGTTGGGCATTTTGATTTCATCTCGTTATATAACACTTACTTGCAGGGGGTATGCCTACTTTGTGAGAATGTTTGTAACAGGAAGTTAGATCTTGGGGAAGATTCTGTATAAATGAACAAAAGTTATTGATGAGCTCGATCGGTTGATAAAGAAACCTGCCAAGATGTTTATGGGTATAATTGTTTAATTGGTCTAGGTATAGTAACTAGATAGATTTAAGCAGGGTGCGATGGCTTAACAATTGTCACTCATTATCGGATAAGAACCTTTAGCAAAGCTGCGATAGCTCTGCAGACTCTCTGAGTAGACGTCTTCTAAAGTGTTATTCCGTCAAGATTTCTCTCTACTTCTCAAATGTCAACTAAGATCGAAGTAACCAGCGATTTTCTACTTGTTGATAACAAACATATATTGGTAGAGCATTTTCAATAGCCCCAAAAGCTCTGGTAACATCACTACTGACGATGTCCAAGTCAACCGGCCTTTTGCATCTTATCTAAAAACTCAAGCGGTATCAAAAGTTTTGAATAGGTATTTGTCCACCTGGATGGAACTGTGTATCTACTAAATATCATTCTAAGCAATCGCACCAGCATTGCAGGTATCTAGTATATATAAATTAAAAGTAATTATGAATTATTATAAAAACTCACTTTTAATTAATAATCCGATACAAAAAATGGACCAAAATATGATATTTTCTTTCAATGAAATATCTATAAAGCGGTGCTGAAAGCGCACTTCCAAAAAAAAAAGTATGGAAAAATTTTCAAGCCTCCAGCGATTACCGTCGGGACGGTAATCCAGGTTGAATACTTCCCAATTGGCGCGTCAGGTCTGCATCCACCATACGTCGCCATGAGGTTTTTGGACGTTCGCAGTTTCTTGACCCTTGTAGGTTCCACCAAACTGCAGCTCTGCAAACCTTGTAAGTTTATGCGTTGTCTATGTCCTAGTCAACCAAATCGTCTTTACTTGTTCGTTAGCTCAGTAGGTAATTTAATGGTCTTTTCCAATAGATCTCAGAGATCTAGTCTTTCATAGCTAGAGAAACTAAACTCCAGATTCAGATACCATTGTTATGTTCCGGGAACCAAGTTTATTTTATTTTTCTAATGTTAACATAATAATATCTTTATAAGAGCACATATTATTTTCATCCGCTTACATATCACTCGGCATTGTGCTTCTCTCAAAAAAGGGCATAGTTCACTTGCTTTGAATATACCGAAAACAGAGGAAATATAAAGTTCTTCGGTATCGAAGATTGTACTGAATGGTATCTTTTTAATTTCTTTCCGAAATCGCCGACTTCGGCATTATCCGAATCTCTCATTTGGGTTACTTTACAGCAACAGTACTTACATGGTTGTACTCTTTGATGTTTTACTATTACTACTACTACTATGTATTCTTGACTTCTAAGTGGAGCAAAGATCTACAACAATTAACTTAAATCTAACTTTGTTACGAACAATAAAAGTGACGTAGGTCCAGATATAATTGCCGTCCGGCCCGGGACCTCTAGAACCTTGTGGGTTTAAACGGAGATCCGGTTGGGGGATGTTATACTTTAGTCATCTTACTATATGGTCGATTAAGTTTCATTTGCGTCATTTAATCTCATACGCTACTTGTAGTTTCTCGGCGCATGCCAATAATTCGTAGAGTTCTTTTTAGATACCAGAATCCGAGATTTTATGCTGGACTTGAGTTGAATGTGCGAACTTTTATTTTGATGGTAAGCTGACTAGAACGCGTATCTCGCTCATTGCAAATGCGTGATTTTCAGTCCTCGATGTTTTACACTGCTTGAATTATTTTAATTTTTAATATAGATAAAATTGAGTGATCAACGTTCTTCACTGCGAAGCTTTGCCTTTTTCGTATATTTCACCAAAAAATGAATCTCGCTTTATTTTCACCTTCAAGATTTAAAAGGATTCCCGAGTTACATCAGCTGTAATATAGAGCATCTATAGCCAAACTTCTCGAATGTATTTATGTATGCCCATTATTTGCTATTTATTTTCTTGTTTTTTTTTTTTTTCACAATTATGTGCATTGTTGTTGTTGTTGTGGTACACTCTGTAGGTTTGTTATATTTAAGAGGGTCATTTGTACAGTGTAGCAACATTCAGTTCTTGCTCCGAGTCTTGGTCTTGTCTTGAGCCTAGAGACCGTGAATAATTGAAAGCGATAAGCTATCGCATTGCGCTGACATGTTTCACGCATTACAAAAGTAATGATCGTTCCTGGTGGCGGACCCCCTCAGTAACTGTCAACAGACACCAAGCCTGGGGCAACAATTTTGTTGCAGTTGCTGGCACTTCCTGGCACGCGAATTTCACACCATTTCCAATTATAAGCAGGAGGAGGGAGAAGGTTCCAGAGGGCTAGACACTTGCCTATGTAAACACGCTCCACCTACTTGCCAGCCCCTAAAACCATTTTGTGAATTTGATTAATAAAACCTCGCACAGCGCAACAGATGCAAGCTAACTGATAAGGTAAGGTGACTCTAGATGGCGGCAACATGATGGGAAAGAGAGCGGGATATCTTAAAAGGGGGCTCGACTCCGACATCGACATCGGCATCGACATCAGCGTGTTCTGCTCATCGTCGTCAACGTGTTGTGTGGAAAGCTAATCTTTCAATTATAGACAATTTGTCAAATGACTTACAGCCAACATCCAACGAGACGTGTTCCCCCAGCAAAGAAACAAGGCATAGTTACGTCGTATAGGGTGCAGCTAACAGCTAGCAGTTTGTCGAGTTTCAGGGAAGGAGCAGACCAGCCAGCATGCGAAGCTGACGTAAACGAAGTCGTCTGCGCTCAATCATAGACCCATTTATAGGCGTCGAATTACAAGAACAAACTAATCGAAATCATTTATCACGTCAGTTCGGTGCAGGCGTCTCTCTTGTTGTTGTTGTACCAACTCTTCTGGGTCTCTTGTTGTTCCCATTTTCATTCTTTTTATTTATTTTTTTTTGCTGCAACGGCGGTTGGTCTGCTGTTGGTCACCTGGTCGCGCTCTTGGTCAGTTGGTGGGCAGCAATCAGCACCTATTGTCAGGCCTGCTCTGTGGACCACGCTGCACAACCCATTGAAATTGAAGCGGGCGTGCGTTAGTTGAACTTGGCCCGGGTCTGGAACTGAGGCCGGGGCCTGTCGCTGAGTAATATGATTAATTGTTAATTCATTGGACCTAAGAGGAACTACAGTGAGAACCACTTGGTTTACATTAGCTTATCACAATTTGTTGTTTTTGGGCTGGACCCGATAGTCGTCATTTGTGCACTAATTTGTTGACACTTTCAAAGTCGCAACATGGCCGTTACATAGCTCTTCATTTTGATACGGCATCGTTGCACACACTACATTTAAGTGTTGGTTTATACATTTTGGTTTAACATCAATTTACTGCCACAAATCGCGCTGTCTGTTCCACTAATTACCTGCAATTTGTTATGCAGCCAAGGCGCTGCGGTGTACCTGAAATTTAATTATGTTGTTTATCGAGTTATTTGCATATAGCTGACAAGGCTTTGAGGTTTTTGATGGACTCGACAAGTTTGGATTGTAAAATTTTTTTTTGCTGCATTTATGAATATGCAATGGATTATAGATCGAACTTTGGGCACGGGGGTAATAGTAAAAATACGTTTTGGGGCAAAAATAAGTGAAATATATCTCTTTTCGAATCAATCTCTTCGACTTTAAAGATTTAAAGAAAATTATCGATAGTTGAGAATTGAGATGTACTTTGCAATGACAAGACATAAGACATAAGATACAACCATGAACTAAATTCGCTTATAAGACATGAAAAAGCTATAAGATTTGGTAAAGCACAGAGAATAAGTTGGCTGAACCATGTCCTAAGAATGTCCAATGATAGAAAAGTTTAAAAGGTTTTTTTTTAATTGAAACCGATTGGAAGAAGAAGAGGGCGTGATGGCTGGAAGATGTAGAAACCGATCCCAAAAAAATAGGAGTCCGAAGAGATTTCTTTGTAGTGAGGCACAAATGGAGAGAGATTGTTGCAGAAGCTACGGTCCACCAAAGACTGTAAAACTTAAAAAAAAAGAAGAAAAATAATTAAAGATCGTAAAATTTTGGGTTATACCGGTTTCGATAAAGCTCTGTCCATATGTACTATTTGGGATAACCTGCACTCTTGTCGTTTCTATGTAGGCTATATGCTATGGAAAGAGCTTGGGAATTTCAAAATTCTTCAACGTCATAATTATGGGCCTATATACCATATCCGTTAGGTAAATCGATTGTTATAAAATTTATTAGAGTAATCGCTTTAAAATTATATGTACGTTGGAAATGAATGAGATTGTAGTGTATATTATAGTCGATAAGTACTAACACTCAACGGATAACTTGCTTTTAGTTAGGTATACAGGTACGAGTTTATAAGTACTGAATTTAATATTCGCCATTAAAAGATATTGCAAATTAAGAAATAAACATTAAAATAATTTGTCGACATAAAAATTTAATTTTATTATTATATGTTATCTATAGAAATCAAAAAAAGCATTATGTTTTTGGCCAGTGTATGTTCATCGGTTTTCTCGCAACTTCTAAGCCGCTTATCATAATTTGAGAAATGAGATTTCGTTCGAATTTTTTATTGCACTGTATCGAATATCGAATTGAAGTGCTAAATTAGTCGATTT
Organism: Chymomyza amoena; assembly: GCA_037043745.1. Classification (NCBI taxonomy): domain Eukaryota; kingdom Metazoa; phylum Arthropoda; class Insecta; order Diptera; family Drosophilidae; genus Chymomyza; species Chymomyza amoena. The sequence goes on along the minus strand of JBAMAX010004346.1, from coordinate 11,978 downwards.
CGAATTTGGATCAAAATAAATTAGAAGTATGCGAGTTGTTTATTTAATAATCGATGAATATTAAATAAATTTAACATAAAAACTGCACATAGAAATAATATTTTATTTTATATTTTTCAGAGCACGATCTTATGGTAATTGGGTTTAAGATGTTTTACTTATTTTCTTTATTTACTTTAAATGGAAATAGGTCTCTATCGCCCTTTATAAATACATGTAGAAAATAAGCGGGGCTCTATGCTCGACATCAAATGAAGCCCTAGCTACTATACCAAGCCTCTGGATAAGGTGGGTAAAAAATTTTATCAGCTTCATGTAAAGATTCTCAAGGGAAACACCCTGATTAAAAACCCATATCCAAACCAGGCAGTAGCGGAGTTTACCTCGCTTCGTTGACCTCGTTGACATCGTGCATGAAGTCAGTGAACAACTGCCGATTGCCTCTTAAAGAAAAGGCTTAGTAGTTGGGTCCCAGATATAGGGATATCTAGGGCAACTACATTGTGGATGAACAGGCCAGACTAGCAACTACCAGTATCCTCCTTCTAGACAAGGAGGTCCTGGGATTACCTTGCCAGCTGCAAATTGAGACTTCGAAACTACTTCGTACTCTTTACATACCAAACGTGAGATCGAATATTGAACACGTGCAGGATCTCTCGACCGACATACTGCAGGAAAAGAACTAAGGAACTTTGCTGCCGTAATATAACCTAATGTTCGACCATCATCATTGCTATTACCAGACACTGGCTGGTGGGAATTCATGCATCTAGGTTTAACGTGACTTCTGTGGAAGCAGTGGCATAAAGGAAAAGTTGGAGACCTGGAGCATATTTTCTATTACTGCCCTGGACTGTGCAGGATAAAGTTCCGATCTCAAAAGTCATACTAACTTGATTAACTTATCTCAGCTCGTAACCCAACCAAACTATTGGATATGTTCATGCTAAAAAATTAAAAATGGAACCGAATTTTTTTATGTTCCATATACATACATTAATAATTCAATAAGCGAAAATACGCTTATTTCTAAATCTGGATTTTTTTGTGAGCTCATCTAATATTTTGGGTTATAATTTTTGAGGGTCCGTCTAATTTTTGTATTTATTTTTTTGCTAAATCTTTATTCATAATCCTTGGGTACGGGTTTAAAGAAGATGTTAAATTGCATTCTTTGAGCGAAACTCCGTCAAAGCTGTAGCTCCAAATTCAAATAACTTCCTTTTAGAAAGGTATTTTTGTTTAGCCCCAATGCGTTAAAATACTTTATCTTATGGTGCAAAAGTTCATGTTAATTTAGGGGGCTTAAAAAAAATAAAGCAAACAAAAATAATTTTCGTGTGCGAAATTTCATTTTGCAATTCTAACTTACATTTAGCCGCTTGTCCACTGAACTGGCTCGTTCATCTATTTCCCAGATCTTAAGTTGTACTTACTTAGCTAGTTGCTTGCCGTGAATTACGATTACCTAGTTGCCCTGTTGGCGGAAATAGTTTTCTTGTACCAGCTAGTTGGACTACAACGGAGCTCTTCTTTTAAGTTTTTTTTTTATTTTTTTTTGGCATAACTGTGCGTTGACCTTTTTTTTTTTGATGTTGTTGTTGTTTTTGTTGCTGTTGTGTGATAAATGTGCAACATTTAGGCGCGATTTGGGGCCAAGATAAACAATTTTGACCAAATGTTGGTTATACTCGAAATTTTCTGGGCTTGTTTGCCGCTGCTTGTTAAATATGTTTGTTTTAGCATTTTTAATTGCTTTAATTATTTATTGTTTGGTTTGCTTTTGGCCAACTGACTTATGTACCTGACTTAAGAGGCATTCATTCGCCTGGCGACGATCTCGCGGCTGGAAGTCGCCATCAGTTTCTTGTACCTAAGTAACATACTACAAAACGAAAGACTCAAGCAACGAACTTGAACGCAATTTGTACGCAACTGGCAAACGCTCTGGCAAATGGCTGCGTAGATTTCAATCAATAAATCAATCAATAATTGTGAAAGCTGTACAGAGAGTACGTCTAAGCAGCAGCAGTAACAGTTGCTACACTGAAAACAAAAGTGGACCCAGTTGGCTAAATCTTAAACTAATATCGTGTGCAGTCAAAATCTACAAGCGCAATGTTTGAAACCGGTTGGTTTTCACTAATCTGAATTTTAATTCATTAGATAAGCCTAAGTAGGCTTTTAGGATTTGATACACACACAGAAAATAATAATATTAATAAAATTGATTGTAATTAAATGCAAACAATAACTTTAAAAAAATCACTTTCAAATTATAATTTAATAGTTTAACTATTTTCATATCTGCTCTAATAGAGACTAAATACGAGGGCAGTTTCAGATAAGTGAACTTTGAAGGCATCTCGGCTTCTCTCAAGTTCCATTTGGCATTTAGCAACTTTTGAATGAATTTTAAAAACTATGGAAAAATGAGATTTTCGGTGGTGATGAGGCGTTATTTTTTAGGTCAAGAAATATTTATTACCACAATGAAGGAATTCTTCTTGCGGGAATCATCGTAAAAATATATATTAAATAGTACTGAACCATCGCAAAGTAGACTATATATGGTATATATATGCAAAGTTTTGGAGTGCCAGGATTGAAAAACGTCATTGGGTTACAAAATTTCTGTCTATTTAACTTGCACACCAGATGTGTCTCCTACCTGTTCACAGAAGTCAGTTATAGGGATGACTGTGCGCTAAGAGATTTGGCTACAGTGGAGATATAAACATTAAAAAAACGATTATTTTGAGGGCCTTGAGAGAAGATATTATATGGAAGGTACAGAAATATTGAGAAGGCTTTTTCGAATGAAAAAATCATCATCGTCATCATCGTATGGCCCTTACAACCCGCTCTCGGGTTACGGCCGACCTCAGCAGCTCTCGCCAGGCGCCTCTGCTTTGCGCGCGCCTTCTCCAATTAGAAATACCAAGGGAGGATAGGTTCTCCTCCACTTGATCTCTCCATCGGAGTCGTGGTCGTCCCCTCCGTCTTCCTTCGTCGGCTTTCGCTTCGAATACCTTTTTCGCTGGAGCATCATTATCCATACGTACGACATGGCCGAGCCAGCGCAGACGTTGTATTGTGATACGCTGGACAACATCCATGTCGTCGTAGAGCTCGTACAGCTCGTGGTTCATCCGTATGCGATAGCCTTCCTCAAAACGTACGGGACCGAAGATTTTGCGTAGAATTTTCCTCTCAAACACCCCAAGAGCAGCTGCATCTGTCCGTGACACAACCCATGCTTCTGCGCCGTATAAGAGCACGGGCAAGATGAGCGTCTTGTAGAGTGTTACTTTGGTTGGTCGAGAGAGGTCTCTGCTGCACATCTGCTTACTGAGACCATAGTAACACCTATTGGCAAATGTAATTCTCCGCTTTATCTCCAGGCTGATGTCATTTTCAGTGTTAACGGCGGTGCCAAGGTACGTGAAATCCTTGACCACTTCAAAAGTATAGCGGTCCGCTACAACATGGGAGCCCAGACGCCGAGCGTTCCTGTTCGTAGACAGCATATACTTTGTCTTGCCCTCGTTAACCGCTAGACCCACTTTCGCTGACTCCTTTTCTATTGCGGAAAATGCAGCACTTTTTCGAATGAAAAAATCCTTTTTTAAAAAAAATCACGAATCTACCAAATTGCCCTTTTAAAAAAGTTGTAAACGCGGCTACAATAGAACCTATTTGAAGTAAGACATCGAGGCATCGGTGCAGATAATATATTTAAGATAGAATAGGAAATTAAGACTCGTGTCGCTTTTGATGTGGAATTATTTCTGCCAGAACACTGGTTAATGCAGAATATATGGATACTGGGCAAGGCTGGACTCTAGTAAGAGCAAACCCTTAACTGAGTTAGAACTCTACCTAGGATCTCTTTGAGCCGATTACCAAACATACCGATTACGAAACATTTGTCTGCGGCAGAGCTTGTACACACAGGGTGCCCTCCGTTGGTATGGTAAATTTTTTAATAGAGGATGTTATTAACGCCACCGCCTAAAAAGTTTCCATTTTACCTTCATTGACCCATTTTTGAATCCGTTGAATAATTTCGGGTCGTCTTTTAAAGCGGTGGCGTTATTGATATCGTGAGATGTTGCAAAAATCCACTGTATTGTGCACCCATTTGGGGATATAGTTCTTAAACGATTTGGGTCCAGACATAGTTAAGGCGTTGACACTGCCGGGGGATTACTGATTAATTGCAGAAACTCGAATTATTTAAGAATAGAGCTGGAACTAAGAACAGCCAAACTTGCAAGGCAGAGAATTACCATTTCACATCTTTCTAACAAGGAGCACGTTTATCAGCATTTAAAAATTTTAATGAACGCATTATTTGATACTGGATGACATTCTTACGATTGTTCAGGCCATCACAGACCACTGCCTTGAGGACTGTAATGACGTCATACCATTAAAATAGTTACCGCAGAAGTGGCAGTAAGAAGGTGTAGTTTGAGACACTGTGGGTCTCTCGAACACAAGTATCAAAGCATATTCTAAATGACTCAGAGACGTGGAAATTTACGGAACGCATTCGACGTATAACATAATTAAAATGTTCTTTCCGCGAATAATTTCAAATGCCGAACTTCTCACCATATGCAAAAATGTTCCAATAGAGTTCGTGGTAAAATGTAGGAAGTCGCGTTGGATTTTGCACACACTCTGGAAAGACAACGCTGACATTGCGAAAATAGACTTCAAGTGAAATCTCCTAGGGCCAAGTGTTTGCGCTCTATCTACACTGAGCATCGGCAGATTGGCTAATGGGTAAAATCCGACAAAAAGCTCTTGACTGACAATTATTTAAAAATTTCGTCTCCGACCTTTGCTCTTATGCTCAAGGAAGTGATAATAACCCATGCAAATCGACGAGTATATAAGCTGAACAAATTTTTTTTTCCCGAGACATACCGGAACTTAAAAGTGGGTTTTGAAGTTCATGGTCCAGTTAGGAGTCCTTACGCCCGAGGGTGTAGCTTTCCTACTAACCTTATTATTGGTAATTTGGCAATTTCTAAGGAAATAAGTTAATACTCTTGAAGAAGGGATTGCTGCCCTCGCCTTTAGATTACAATATATTGGATTTGGTATGATATTACAATTACACAGGTCTACAAAAACCAGCGTCATGTCTGTTATTTTAAAGCTAAGGGTAATTTCCGAAGTAATTTGCTGGGTAGAATTTGAATCCGGGGCATCACGTCAGGATTTTGATATATTTCAGGTAATATAAACTGAATTTTTTTTCCTACTTTTGAGGATATGTACAGGGCTCAAAACTTTTTTGCGGTCTGTCTCTTCAGTTACTTAATTTAGTACCACTCATATCCTTTTAATTTAAGAGTTCAATTACGACTTTTTTTTTCGCAAAGTTATGGCTATTCGATGTTATGCCGTTTTACGGGTACATAACCCCAAATATCTCAGGTTTCCAAAACTAAACCATGGAAGGAATGTTATGACACACAATACGTAAAATGTAGCTTCAAAATAAATGTTAAATCGATTTAATATCCTCCTAACTTTGATTTATTTAAATTTTCCTTCTAATTAGTCTTACCCGGTCGCGCGTCTATAATGTTAACGATGAAGTTTTTAGGCACTTTTTTTTGCCAAGTGTATAACAACTTTAGTGCCCGACAACCATTGCCTGGGCATGTGCTCATCCGTCCATCAGTCATACGCAGCATATTTCAATTAACATTCATGTGCTGCGTTTTTCCCGTTTCTCGGGACTCGGGGCCTGTCATTTTGATGGTACGCACTTGAGAGTATTTTTGCGCCTATATAACAATTACATTTTGTCAGCTGACACAGTACTCTATACTTTATGGCCATGGCCCGAATGGCTTTGGCTACCAAAACAGTAGCCGCTTTCTGACCAATATTAGCAAGCATGTTAGCCATTTGAGCCGGCATAGCTACAGGGCAGTGAAGCACCCGCAGCGTTAGCCACCCACCCGAAAGTAAACAATATGGCAAAGGTTTCGCCAAAGAATACCCGATTTATATGGCATGGTATAATTTATATTGGTTGTTTTTGTTGGTTGGAGTTGGAGTTGTTGTATTTTTGACATTTTTGTCAAGTCATCAACGCACACGGTGGGACGTCTTTTAGAGCCAGCCCGTTGTGTTCGGTTGTTAGCTGTGACTGATTAATTTGGCTATTATGGCATTTGGCTTTTATATGCCACAGTTCGACATTGCTAATACCAGAGCCAGAGAGAGGTTAACCCAGTCCAAAGCAACCTGCAGCTCCCCCTGATCAGCGCATGCAGCCGCTAGCTTTGGTTATAACTTGGCCAGCTAGATGATCATCTTTCGATCGATTCGATTCGTTTCGATCTTCTTCTGCTTGTAGCACGTCAATTTTTTTTTGTCGATTTATTGGTTTTTTTTTTGGAATTTTTTTTAACCGTGCTCATAATAGCCCCAGTTAATTGCTAATAGCCAACGGTGCAGATTTCTATGTCAGTTTTAAGACACGTCAATGAAATGCTTGATTTGGCCTGGACTTGGATTTGGTTTGGACTGTGCTTATTAAAGACTCTCGTAATTTGTAATTTGCGTTGCGGCTATGCAAATGTGCATGACGTCGACTGCGACGCTGGCAGCGACGTTAACGGCGTTAGCAACTCGTTCGTTTCGGTTACAGTTTGATGATAACAAATTCATTGACCTAAAAGGTTTTCATTACCCATGGGTCGGGTCGGTTGGTCAGTCCGTCCGTTGGTCTACTCCAGCTTAATTGCTGTGCTTTGAAGTTTTTATTTATTTTTTGTTTTTTTTTCGGGGGTTTTGGTTTTTTGCGCTCTTCATTTGGGGCGGTGAAATTCAGTCGATCTCTTGGCCGTTCCAACGTTTGGTCATTCGTTTGCACATCGTCGGCGGCGCTTTGCCAAATCACTTTATTTAAATTGGGCGCGGCATATTTGGCCTTTATTTTGGCTTGTCGTGCAGCATCATTAACATATCTTTGGGTTCATTTTAAAATTTCACTCGTTGTTTGTAATTAAATCATCTGCCAAAAGTCAATTCGTGCAACTATATGATCATATGGTTGCAAGTAAGGCAGCAGCACCCTATCATATTTCAACATGTTTTGTATATAGGGCTTCGGACTTATGTATATACTATAAATTTTTGCGAGCTTGCTGATGCACAGCGTCTTGAGTAGCTCATGTTCAAAGGCAATTGGTTTCCAGGTCAATCCATTTATAACAATAATAGTAGAAAAGAGATCTTAATTTCTCTTTAAAATAATTATATGCGACAAAATATCGATTTTTATGGAATATAGTTAATTATTCTACCTTGATCAAAAATCTTAGACACCCCATTTGATGTTTTATTTTTTTCTTAAATTGACACATTGTATATTTATCTGGAAAAAAATGCATTTTGATAATGGATTTGAGGCTGAAAACTGCAAATCAAAAATATTTTGGTAATTTTATCTCGGATATACTTCCTGGAAGTACATTCATTATCGATTTGTAATAAAAAACTCTTCTTAAAAAAGCTGCTATTTGACGAATGGAAAACGCCGTCTAGGGTCCATAACCAAAACTGTATCAAAATATTCACTGATGTTTTTAACGTGTCAATTTCCTACGGATGGCGAATCTCCAAAAAAAGATTTATATAAGAAATCATATTTAGGTTAAGTCGCAGTATTTTATTTTGGGATTCAGTAATGCAAAAATATATTTCTTGATATTATTTATTTACTACAACTAGAGTGAAAACTAAAACTAATAAAACTATCGATTATCAACTGAAGTATGGCGTAAAGCACTGGTTGGAACGAAAAGTTCTGAATGTACATTCTAATCCTAGTTCGATATCGCTATCAATTGACGGTAGCTGGCTTTAAGCACTCCTTTGCGAATAGTACGGCTCAATCATAGACTTCGCAGAGACAGCACTCCAGACTTTCGCCTTTTTTTTATAGATATAGATTAGCCTATAACTACCAACTTTTTATAAAACTATATATATATTTTCAAAAGTATTTTTTTATGATAAATATCTCACTAATACTTTGAAATTTGTTCTTTCATATTTAGATGGGCATTCGTATACATTTCTTAGCACTATTTATGTACCAGATACTAGATATTCCCTGCCTGACGTATCGATCTGCTCTAGATCAGATCTTATGATCACGGAACTTTTCCACAACAGAAAAGAAAATTTAGATCCTTTCTCCCAAGCCGGGTAACTTGTGCTGATGGCAGCCCTTGTGGAAACCCCCGGTGGCAACAATGGTTCACGGATGGGTCCAAAACTGAGCAGGGAGTGGGTGTTGGAATGGTTGGACGCAACACCAGAATCTCTACCGCAATGGGCATCTGGCCCAGCGTCTTTCAAGCGGAGATTCATGCCATAGAGATCTGTGTCCTTAGTATCCTATCCAAGGGAACTAGGGGAGCAAACACATGCATTTCAGATAGCCAAGCTGCTATCTCCTCCAGGATGGTTAAAGAATGCCATAACTACCTCCAAACCCTGTACCGCCCGGAACGAAGTCGTGCTATGTTGGGTGCCTGGACAATCGGGAGTGGGATGATAACACGATCGCTGACGATCTAGCACGACGAGTGCCTCCACCTTGACTACATCTCCTACACCGTTTTGTGGTATTGGTTGGTCCACAATCAAAGCCATGATAAAAAGGAGAACATAGGAGATACTGGTTCTCTCTTCCGCGGCTTCATCAAGCAAAAGTGCTTGTGAAACCTCTGGATGCCATTAAGACAAAAGGTCTTGGCAGAGCGGACCTAATGCTCCAGGTAGCTTACCTATCTGGCCACCACACTGTTAGATACCATCTACAGAAAATTGGCCTATCGGACTCTTCAGAGTGCAGGCTCTGTCTAGAATACGATGAAACCACCAGACATATTTTCTGTGCTATTCATGCGGAAAGCGGAAACTCTTTTGCTTTAACTTAAGGAACAAGGTACAAAAGAATTAATTAATTTTAAGAATTCATTCAATTATCATACAGCAAGCTTAAAGTTGTGCGTAGGATTTTTAGTCCGACGTTAATATTAGTAGATAGTACGTGTACCTACCTAGCATACAAGTTTTGGTAAATGTTAAAAACTTACAAAATTTAAAATGAAAAGTGTTGCATATTATATATTCACACTAAATGTGACAGCCGCCTAAAACTAATTCTCAATCTGATATTAGAAAATTGGTACGAACGGGGTACAAGATCGTTCCACTGGAGAATGCAGATATGGTATGCAGTTAGTAAATCCTGTTCCGAGCCTGCTCGCTTTAAATACGTTTTGCAGCCCTGCCGTTGCGTATACGTAGCATCCAAAATCTCGATAGCTTCATTTATCAGACGCACACACTTACAATTATCATAAAATTTTATCGCTGCTCCACTTTATGCGTTCTGGTTGCCCCAACCGGCACCTTAAGCGCTGAAATTATTGCATGCAAACAATAAAAACGCATAAAGAGCAAAATAATGCGCCACTTCTTATGCGTTTTGTTCCGATTTGACATTTAACGTAAATCAAAGGCCTACCAGGGAATAAAACTGCGACTGCTGGTGGGGCAACACTCATTCATACGCATGCATGTCAGTGGCGGATGCGAAATATTCTACAAGGGGCGAGAATGAAGTAGGCGTGCTAGACTTTAAGTTCCGAATATTTAAATAATTCGGCAGCCAGTGAGCTCTTATGAGAGAATTTTGAAGAAAATATTTGTATTCATTTAAGACCACTTTCTTTCGTTATTGGCAGCCCAAACAGTAACGACTTGGAAGCTACCATTTTTACCCAGATTTTCGTATTATGATGTAGGGAAGTGTAATTCATTACAAAAATTTGGATAATTCCGCCACGGGTAGCGGTAATAAAGGGAGCGGTTGTAACTGCAGATTTTGGACGCCAGGTGGCGGTAATGGCAGGCCAACATTTGTATAATATTTGTGGATTTGGATAAATCGGCCCCGAGTATCAATTACGAAGACTCGAGTATCATATCTTTTTGTGTATTTCAGAATTAAGGGTTAAAGTTTGTAACTGCGGATTAAAAACACATTTTTTTTGATTTTGGATAAGTCGGCTCCCGACTTTCGAATTGGAGAGCGAATCATGTTTTTTTGTGTAATATTATAACTATCAATCCAAAAGATAAAGATATTATTTTATTGTGTGTACTATAACAGAGTTAGACTGTGAATAATATTTGGAGACCCCCCCTGTATTTTGTTTTCAAGATCCGCTCCTGATGCACACACATGCTACAGCATGAAGGCGCACAAATATTTAGTGTTAATATCGTAAATTGTCGCAAGTTGGCCCCAATTTGCCGGGCGGGCAATAAATTTTGAATGCAAAATGCAACAAAAGGGCGGCATATTTACAGGTTAAACACGATACTCGTGCATTGAGCAGAGAGCGGGCGACCCGCTCTCTTTTGCTCTCGCTTTATATCTCTCTCTCTCTCCGCAAATTGAGTTCTAATTGTGAGTCGGACGTGTTCGTTTGTAGATTTTTCTTACCCAATAATTTAGGTTTAGTTCGCAGCGCGTATTTTCAATTAGACCTCTGAACCTGCAACTGAGCCTCCATCCAGGCTTAGGCTACGGCAGCAGCAGCAGCAGCAGCAGCAGTTTGCAGCACGCATTCGCTGCGTTCAAGTCTTGCCACAAATGTTGGCCAAAGTGGCTTTGCCTCTGGCTAGGTCTGGTCTCGGATTGTTCAGCAGGCGGCACCAAGTTTATAGTCCGTCTGACAAGTTTCGGCTTAAACTGCTTGTGTTTCGAATATTTTAATGAAGTCCATTGAAGTCGATGCGAACGAAATTGCATTTATAAGCCGAGCTTAGATTTTTTTCTTTTTATTTTTAATATTATTTTTATTTTCTTGACTGTTACTGTCAGTTTTGCTGTGGGGTTGTAACCAATGCGCGTTTATTACAAACTAATGAAGTCGAGCCTGGCACTTAACGGTATGATGCGTTGTGCTATTTTTTTTTTCTATTTTTTTGGGTGGTTACGCAACTGTGAATGAAGGCTTTAGGAGGCATGGAAATTACTTACACATAAGAAACTTTTTAATTTTAATTTAAAGTTCGAAATGCCTCAAAAAGTTTAGCTCTTTACGTCTAGAATTTATTCACACCGCTATCTTTTTACTTTCCTGAAAATACGAATTTTTCTACCAAAAACAGACAAATCGCTCTTGACGTTAATACTTTTGAGATCGCAAATTTTTGCTTTCCCGTTGTTTGGTTTTTCAGAAAAACTTATGGAATGCTTAAAAAATTCAAAATTAATAGCTAATTAACAAAACATTCTTTTTGTGAAATCAGGAGGTAAGAACTTAAGATACATTGTATTATTTTAATAATTATGTGTAAAATGCTAGAGGTGCTCTTGCTTTTATTAAGTGTTGGTATAAAGAGTTTAACGACCCTTACACGACCAAACTTCTTTACATCTCTCTCGTCCGTTCTATTTTAGAATATTGTTCCTGCGTTTTGAGTTCTCAATACTATGTTTATCAAGACATGATTGAGTCCGTACAAAAGCAATTTCTCCTTTTTGACCTTCGTGGCTTAAACTGAGACCAAACATCCAACTGCCGCCATAGACTTCGCCTTATAAAACTGCCTTCTTTAAATCATCGGAGAACATGCCATGGCGTGTTCTTGCATAAGCTGTTACTCGGTCTTATCGGTTCTACTGTACTTCTTAACAAAGTTACTTTTGTCATTCCTTCTAGAGTAACTCGAAATTATGCTTTACACGATCCTTTCCGTGTCTTATGCTGTAATTATAATAAGTTCTATTATTTCCTCTCTTTCGAACGGTCTATTCAACCTATCACGTCTTCTATCCTCAGTTATCTTGACTTGCCACTACGAGCATCCTTGACCAATCCTATATTATGAGTAATTCTTTTGGTCAACGG